>SJYO01038709.1:10493110-10990598 GCA_006410555.1 Capra ibex | reverse complement strand
ACGAACCCCGACCACGTACCCCTACTGGGTCTCTCTACAATACCCCTCCCTCCACCCTCCCCCCAAGTACAAACCCTTGCGTACATTCTTAATTACTAAAATTTTAAATTTTTTTTTTTAATTTTTAATTTTTTTTATTTTATTTTTTATTTTTTATTTTTTATTTTTTTTTTTTTTCTTCTTCTTTAGTCCTGTAAGATTGTGGTATGTCAAGTTTCAAGTTAACTACCAAAACAAAAAAAAAAAAATTAAAATAAATAAATAAATAAAAAATTTAAAATTTTAGAAATTAAGAATGTACGCAAGGGTTTGTTAACTACAAAAACTTGACACCATAACCTCTTCTGAGAACTCTCAGGGAACCTGACGTCCCTCTAGTTTGGTCAGGTAGGATTTCCTTTAGTCAGGACTTATGAGTAACCTTCCTGACTACGACTAAGACTTTAAGGTAATGAAACCGGTCGACTACGTTTCTTGACTGAGTCACCTTTTCTGGGACTACGACCTTTTTAAACTACCATCCTCTTCTTCCCCTACTGTCTCCTACTCTACCAACCTACCGTAGTGGCTAAGTTACCTGTACTCAAACTCATTTGAGGCCCTCAACCACTACCTGTCCCTCCGCACCACACGACGTCAGGTATCCCAACGTCTCATTCTGTGTTGACTCGTTGACTTGATTATGGTATGTTTCTTTATTTGTTTACATTGGATTAATTTGAATTTTCGACAACGTGTCTTTTCCTTTGGCATTTGTTTCTATTTTCTGTTGGGTTTCTTACCCTCTTTTCTAAACGTTTGTCGTGTTCCTTAATTACAGGTTTTATATGTTTGACGAGTACGTCGTGTTATAGTTTTTTATTTATCGGGTTAAATTTTTTTACTCGTCTTATAAAGTTATACATAAAGAGTTTTATTGTGTACGTCCACCGGTTTTTATGTACTTGTCTACAAATTATCGTGATTAATGATTTTTTTACGTTTAAATTGGACGTTACTCCATAGTGGACTGTGACCAGTCTTACCGTTAGTAGTTTTTCAGATGTTGTTACTACCTCTCGTATACCTCTTTTCCCTTCAGAGGATGTGAGAACCACCCTTATATTTAACCATATCTCCAAGGGATTCTTTGATTTTTATCTCGATGTATGTCTACCGGTTTTTAGTGTACTTTTCTACGAGTTGTAGAGATTAATAATTTCTTTACTTTTAGATTTGACGTCACTCCATAGTAGAGTATAACCAGTCTTATGAGTAGTTTTTTCAGATGTTTGTTATTTACTACCTAAGGGTGGTTGTTACGTTTTTCCAAAGGAAAAGACTTGTAGGCGATACCGTAATTAAAAAACATCTAAAAATTTACTACCGGTAAGACTGACCACACTACACTATGGAACAACATCAAAACTAAACGTAAAGAGATCATTGTTCGCTACAACTCGTAGAAAAGTACACAAACAACGGGAAGACATACATAAGAAACCCTCTTACAGACAAACCCAAAAAAGTGAGTATAAAAAAAATAACCCAACAAACAAAAAGACCATAACTCGACGTAGTCGACACATACAAAACCTTTAATTAGGTGACAGTCGACAAAGCGAACTTTAATAAAAGAGGGTAAGACTCCCAACAGAAAAATTTGAACAAATAAAAGAAACGATACTTTTTCGAAAATACGAATTAATTCAGGGTAAATAAGTGAAAAGAAAAATCAAGCAATTAGATTCACTCCTAGAACGTACTACATACAGTTTCTCACGTGACGGGTACTAAAGGAGATTCTCGGACTAGCAAAGACCGGAATGTAAATGTAGAAAATTGGTAAAACACAAATAAAGACACATACCACAATCTTTCATAAGATCAAAGTAAGAAAATGTACCTCGACATGTCAAAAGGGTCATGGTGAATAACTTCTGCACCAGAAAAGATGTAACACGTAAGAACGGAGGGAACAGTTTCTGTTTCATGGGTATCCACGAAAGATTGAACAAGGTAACCAGAAATAAAGACAAAAACACGGTTATGGTACGACAGAATTACTGACGTCAAACATCGTATCAGACTTCTTTGTTTTCAACAACCGTTCATTTCCAGGTAGATCAGTTTCGATACCAAAAAGGTCATCAGTACATACCTACACTCTCAACCTGATATTTCTTTCGATTCACGGTTTCTTGACTGCAAAAATCTTCTGAGAACTCTCAAGGAACCTGACGTTCCTCTAGGTTTGTCAGATAAGATTTTCTTAGTCGGGACTTATAAGTAACCTTCCTGACTACGATTTCGACTTTGAAGTCATGAAACCGGTGGACTACGTTTCTTGACTGAGTGACCTTTTCTAGGACTACGACCCTTTCTAAATTCTACTCTCCTCTTCCCCTGTTGTCTCCCACTCTACCAACCTACCGTAGTGACTGAGTTACCTGTACTCAGACTCATTTGTGACCCTCAACCACTACCTATCCCTCCGGACCGCACGACGTCGGGTTCCCCAACGTTTCTCAGTCTGTACTGACTCGCTGACTTGACTTGACTTCCCTCCAACTAAGGAGGTCGAGGTAAGAAGAAAAAGTTTCGTGAAACCGAAACAGAATTACTGACACCGAAACATCATATCATAGTTCAGTCCTTCGAAGTAAGGAGGTCGAGGTAAGAAGAAAAACTTTCATGAAACCGATACGTCCGAGAAACAGAAAGGTATGTTTAACACTTTGACTAACAAGATCAAGACACTTTTTATGTTAACCATCTAACTATCCCTGACGTGGCTTAGACATCCAATGAAACCCATCATATCAGTAAAAGTGTTATAACTAAGAAGGATAAGTTCTTATACTAGATAGAGTGGTAAACACAGTAGAGACTAAAGAAAGTAGTCACAGAATATCAAAAACATTACATTTAACTATGTCGGTGACCTCTTGTCATACCTCTAAGGGATTTTTTGATCCTGATCTTGATGGTATATTCGGTTGTTAGTGTGATGTTCCGTATATGGGACTCTTTTGGTATTATATTTCTCTGTGTACATGGTTTTACAAACAACTTCGTAAAAAATATTATCGATCTTGTACTTTGGTTGGATCTACAGGTAAATATCTACTTATCTAATATACATATACATATATATATATATATATATATATATATATATTACCTGATATTGAGACGATATTTTTTTCTTGTGTAAACTCATCAGAATTACTCCACTTCATTGAGTCTTTCTCTTTCTGTTTATAACATATAATTGTGCACATACCTTAGATCTTTCTACATCACTACTTAGTTAGACGTCCCATCGTTACCTTTACGTCTGAATCGTCTGTTTACACGTGTGCATGTACTAGGTCGTTAGGGTAAGGAGTCGTTTATAGGTCTCTTTTGGTATTAAACTTTTCTGTATACGTATTTTTAAAGTAAAGTTATGATAAATGTTATCGGTTCTATAGGTAGTTGTCTACTTCCCTATGACTTCTACACCATGTATTTACAACAAAAACAAGTTAGTGATTGAGTACTGACTGAGAAACGTTGAGGTCTTTGTCGTCGTACGGTCCGAGGGGGCAGGAAGTGATAGAGGATGCCAAAAGAGTTTAAGTACAGGTGACTCAGACTCTACGATAGACATATATATCATGTATATATTTTACATTAATAATGAGTCGGTATTTTTATACTTTATAAAGGTGAACATCGTTGTACCTACCTGTATCCCTGATAGCATGATTCACTTCGTTAGACTGTGTCTCTCTGTTGATAGTATACTATACTGAATCATTTCACTTCAGTAAGTCAACACAGACTGAGAAACGCTGGTATACCTGACATCGGATGGTCCAAGGAGGTAGGTACCCTAAAAGATCCGTTCTCATGACGTCACCCAACGGTAAAGGAAGAGGTCCCTTAGAAGGACTGGGTCTCTAGCTTGGACCCAGAGGGTGTAATACTGAATACACCTTAGGTTTTGATATATTTACTTAAATAGAATTTTTGTCTCTTAGTGTTTGCATCCTTTTTTTTTTGGGTGAATACATACCAATAGTCTCACCTTTCAACCCCTCCTTATTTTGTCCTCCAACTCTAATTGTATATATGTGATGAGATATATTTTGTCTATTAGTTGTTCCTGGATACCATATCGTGTTCCTGAGTGAGATATACTCTTTTCTTAAACTTCTTTTATTTGTGGTAGAGGGTTGTTGTGTTTTCTACTGAGATATGTACCTGTAGTGGTCTATCAGTTATGTTTTTAGTCTAACTAATATAAGAAACATCGACTTCTACCTCTTCGAGATATGTTAGTCACTTTTGTTCTGACCCTCGACTGACACCGAGTCTAGTACTCGAGGAATAACGTTTTAAGTCTGAATTTAACTTCTTTCATCCCTTTTGGTGATCTGGTAGGTCCATATTGGTTTTATTTTGGGGAATACTAATATGTCACCTCCACTGTTTATCTAAGTTTCCTAATCTAGACCATCTGGTTCACGGATTTCTTGATACCTACCTGCAAGCACACAATTGGTTTTAGTAGACTTTCTTTTTCTTTACGTTCTGTCTTTTCACCAACAACCTCTTCCGGAAAGTTTATCCACTCTTTTCTTCTTTTAACTTTCCGTTTCCTCTTGTCCTTTCTATATGGGTTGACTTACATCTCAAGGTCTCTCATCGTTCCTCTCTATCCTTTCGGAAGAATTCACTTGTTACGTTTCTTTATTTTCTGTTGTTATCTTACCCTTTCTGATCTCTAGAGAAGTTCTTTTAACCTCTATGGTTTCCTTGTAAAGTATGTTACTACCCGTGCTCCTGTCTTTGTTCTTCCTGGATTATCTTCGTCTTCTCTAAAAATTTTCCACCGTTCTTATGTGTCTTCTTGATATGTTTTTCCCAGAATTACTGGGTCCATTGGTGTTACCACACCAGTGAACGTCGGTTTGTAAGACCTGACACTTCAGTTCACCCAGAATCCTTCGTAATGATACTTGTTTAAATCACCTTGACTACCTTCGGGTCCAGTCAATAAATTTTAGGACTTTAAAATCACAAGTTAACGACGTGAGTTATACAGTCGTTTAAACCTTTTGAGTCGTCCCCGGTGTCATTACCTTTTCCAGTCAAAAATAAGGTTAGAGTTTCTTCCTGTTACCGTTTCTGACAAGTTTCATGCATGTTAAAGTGAGTAAAGTGTACGATTCCATTAAGAGTTTTACGAAGTTCGATCCGAAGTCGTCATACACTTGACTCTTGAAAGTCTACATGTTCGATCTAAATGTTTCCCGTCTTCTTGGTCGCTAGTTTAACGGTTGTAAACAACCTAACATGTTTTTCGTTCCTTGATATACTTTTGATGAAGACGAAGTAACTGATGTATTTTCGGAAGCTGACATTCCTCATTTAGTTAGACGTCTTTTAAGAATTTCTCTACCCTTATGGTCTGGTGGAATGGACAGAGTACTCTTTGGACATACGTCCAGTTCGTGTCAATCTTGACCTGTACCTTGTCGTCTGACCAAGTTTCAACCCTTACCTTATGTAATTCGGACATATAACAGTGCGACGAATAAATCGAAGAAACATCTCATGTAGCACACTTTACGGTCCGATCTACTTAGTGTTTGACGTTAGTTCTGCCAACCCTCTTTATAGTTTTTAGAGTCTATACGTCTACTATGGTTAGATTACCGTCTTTTACTTCTGCTTGATTCCTCAGAGAACTACTCCCAGTTTGTCCTGTTACTTTTTCAACCGTATTTTGAGTTGTAAGTTTTGTGATTCTAGTACCATAGACCAGGGTAGTGAAGTACCGTTTATCTACCTCTTTTTCATCTTTCTCATTGTTTAAAATAAAATTGTCCGAGGTTTTACTTACACCTGTCACTGACGTCGGTACTTTAATTCTGTGAACGAGAACCTTTTTTTCAAAACTGTTTGGATCTGTCTCGTAATTTTTGTCTCTTCAATGAAACGGTTGTTTTCATGCATATCAGTTTCGATACCAAAAAGGTCATTAGTACATGCCTGTACTTGTGACCTGGTATTTCTTCTGACTCACGACTTCTTAACTACCAAACTTTGACAACACAACCTCTTATCAGAACTCTCATGGCACCCGTCGTTCCTCTAGTTTGGTCAGTTAGTATTTTCTCTTATTAGGACTTAACCTTCTACACTACGACTTTTTTTCTTTCCATTTTACGAACAGACTCCGCCGGTATGTTTATCGACTCTTTTCTTCTCTTCGTTTTCCGTTTCCTATTTTTCTTTCTATATGGTTTCACTTACGTCTCAAGGTTTCATATAGTTCCTCTCTATTTTTTCGGAAGGAGTCACTAGTTACGTTTCTTTATCTTCTTTTGTTATCTTGCCCTTTCTGCTTTCTAGAGTAGTTTTTTTAATCTCTATAGTTCCCTTTTAAAGTACATTTCTACCCGTGTTATTTCCTGTCTTTACCATTCCTAGATTGTCTTCGTCTTCTATAATTCTTCTCCACCTTCCTTATGTGACTTTTAGATATGTTTTTTCTAGAAGTACTGGGTCTATTGGTGTTTCCACACTAGTGAGTGGATCTCGGTCTGTAGGATCTTACTCTTCAGTTCACCCGGAATCCTTCGTAGCAATGTTTGTTTCAATCACCTTCACTATCTTAAGGTCAACTCGATGAAGTTTATGATTTTCTGCTACGACACTTTCACGACGTGCGTTATACGGTTGTTTAAACCGTTTGAGTCGTCACCGGTGTCCCGACCTTTTCAGTCAAGAGTAAGGTTAAGGTTTATTACAAGTTTGATGACGTGTAACGTGAGTAGAGTGTTCGATCGTTTTATTACGAGTTTTAAGAGGTTCGCTCCGAAGTTTTCATGCACTTGGGTCTTGAAGGTCTACAAGTTCGACCTAAATCTTTTCCGTCTCCTTGGTCTCTATTCAAACGGTTGTAGGCAACCTAGTAGTTTTTACGTTCTCTCAAGGTCCTTTTTTTTTTTTTTTGTGTAGATTAAGACGAAATAACTGATACGGTTTCGGAAACTGACACATCTAGTGTTGTTTGACACCTTTTAAGAAGTTCTCTACCCTTATGTTCTAGTAGAATAGACATACGTCCAGTTCTTCGTTGTAAATCTTGGACTGTACTTTGTTGTCTGACTTAGTTTTAACCCTTTCCTCATGTAGTTCAGATATGTAACAGTGAGACGAATAAATTGAATATACGTCTCATGTAGGACACTTTACGGCCCGACCTACTTCGTGTTCGACTTTAGTTCTAACGGTCCTCTTTATAGTTATTGGAGCCTATACGTCTACTGTGGTGGGAATACCGTCTTTCACTTCTCCTTGATTTCTGGGAGAAGTACTTTCACTTTCTCCTCTCACTTTATCAATCGAATTTTGAGTTGTAAGTTTTTTGATTCTGGTACCGTAGGTCAGGGTAGTGAAGTACCGTTTATCTACCCCTTTGTTTCCTTTGTCATTCTCTGAAATAAAGAACCCGAGGTTTTAGTGACATCTACCACTGACGTCGGTACTTTAATTTTCGAACGACGAACCTTCTTTTCGATACTACTTGGATCTGTCTTATAGTTTTTCGTCTGTAATGAAACGGTTGTTTCCAGGCAGATCAGTTCCGAGACCAAAAAGGTCATTAGTACATACCTACAGTTTCAACCTGATATTTCTTTCGACTTGCGGTTTCTTAACTACGAAAATTTGAGACCACAACCTATTCTGAGAATTCTCAGGAAACCGGACGTTCCTCTAGTTTGGTCAGTTAGGATTTCCTTTAGTTGGAACTTATAAGTAACCTTTTACTACGACTTTGACTTCGCGGCCATGAAACTGGTGCACTATACTTCTTGACTAAGTAACCCTTTCTGGTACTACGATCCTTTCTAACTTCCGTCCTCCTCTCCCCCTACTGTCTCGTACTCTACCAACCTACCGTAGTGATTGATGTACCTGAACTCAAACTCGTTCGAGACCCTCAACCACTGTCCATTCGGACCGCACAACGTCATGTACCCCAGAGTTTCTCAACCTGTGTTGACTCACTGACTTGTCTTGACTTTAATACCACTTCGAGGTTATGAAACAAGAAGACTACACTTCTCGGCTAAGAAACCTTTTCTGGGACTACGATCTTTCCTGACTCCCAGGCTCCTCTTCTTCCTCTGTCTCCTACTCTGTTAAGCTACCGTTGTGACTGAGTTACCTGTACTCAGACTCGTTTGAGACCCTCTATCATTTCCTGTTCCTTCATATTACAGGACGTAAAGTACCCCAACGTTTCTCAGTCTTTTGTGAAACACTGACTTGTTGTTCATCAAAATACAAAAGACAGAATGTAAATACAGAAATTAGGCAACACTCAAATAAAAACATATACCACAATCTCTTAAAGTAAGAAGATGTACTTCGACAGATGTACTTCAAAAGGGTCACGGTAAATAATTTCTCTAAAAAAAGAAGTAAAATATAGACCGGAGGAAACTGTTGTAAGTAACTAGTATTCACACACACCACAAAAAAAAAAAAAAAAGGGGGGTTCCACGAGATATGGCCAGGTAACTAGATAAACAGACAAAAATACGTTATGGTATAAAAAAAGATATTGACAAAGACAACCAGTCAGTAATTCAGTACAGGTTGTGACACTGGTGTACTTGACGTCGTGAGGTCAGAAAATATATCAGACATCAGACTCTCATGTTAAGGAAGTCGAAAGAAGAAGAAAGATTTCTAAGGAAACCAATAAACCCTAGAAAACACAAAGGTATGTTTAAAATTTGAACAAATAAGATCAAGACACTTTTTACAGGGACCATAAAATTATCGTTAAAGTAACTTAGATATCTAACAGCACCCATCATACGAATAAAACTAATGAATTAAAAAGGTTACGCATAGAAAAGTTAACAAACACGGTAGTAGTAAAAGAAAGTAGTCACAGAATAACAGAAGGTACATGTCCAGAAAGTGGAGGAATCTGTCCAGACATAGGGATCCATAAAATAATAAAAACTACGTTATTAAAGTTACCCTAATAGAGGAAGTAAAGAGAAAGACTATTAACCAACAATCATGTACCTTTGTATTGTCTAAAGACATATAATGAAAACATAGGAAGTTCAACTGGTTTAAGAAAGGACTCGAGATCATCAAATGACCAAGAAACCTTCCTTACTACGACTTCGACTTTGAGGTCATGAAACCGGTGTAGTACGCTGCTCAACTGAGTAACCTTTTCTGAAAGTACGACCCTCCCTAACCCCTGTCCTCCTCTTCCCCTGCTGTCTCCTACTCTACCTACCTACCGTAGTGACTGAGCTACCTGCGCTCTGACTCACTTGAGGCCCTCAACCACTACCTGTCCCTCCGGACCGTACGACACTAAGTACCCCAGCGTTTCTCAGTCTGTACTGACTCGCTGACTTGACTTGACTCTCGACCGTGAAGGGAAACTTTCGTGAGAACCAATATGGGACGTGACACTTAGAATCTTGTGACTGTTGTAACTTGAATAAGACTCGAGACCCGAGGTCCTGTCGTCTCTGATAATTCTTTATGGGAAAGTACAAGACTTTTTGTTGTTTGGTGTTTCCTGGTGGGACGGGAGTGTATGTTCTGGATAGAGATAGAAAGAGTACTGATGGTATTCTGAGTGTCTACTGAAAGAACAAATGGATGGAGATGTTATGGGGGTTCATAGGAAGAAAGAGAAATTTTACAAGGAGTAATTACTTCCAAAAGGGATACTGTTCTAACACGTATGTTGGTGGAAGAATTTGACCGGTCACATGTCAAACCCATGAAAACTAAAATAGTAAACCCAACGTATCCTTCGTGACAGTTTAGTTTCTTTACGAATCGGAAGGGACCCAATTTACACACACCCATTTTACAAAATGATGTGTATAAAGTTTATAACATACAACATGTCCTTCAATGATCTTTTAACAGTTACGAGAGTAACAGGTACTATACAAAGAACCACGAAGGAACGGACTATGACGACGACGACGACGACGACGACGACGACGACGACGACGACGACGACGACGATTCAGCGAAGTCAGCACAGGCTGAGACACGCTGGGGTGTCTGCCGTCGGGTGGTCCGAGGAGACAGGGACCCTAAGAGGTCCGTTCTTATGACCTTGCCCAACGGTAAAGGAAGAGGTTACGTCCGTACGTACGATTCAGCGAAGTCAGTACAGACTGAGACACGCTGGGATACCTCTCGTCGGGAGGACCGAGGAGACAGGTGTCTTAAGAGGTCCGTTCTTATGACCTCACCCAACGGTAAAGGAAGAGGGACGGATTATGATCTTTTGTCATATCAGAATAGTCGACATTAGATAAAAAAATTACAGTTGAACTTACATTACAACTAAGTTGACCCCTGAGTAAAGAGAATGACAACCTTAGAATAATTATATCTCTACAAACCCTGATGGGGTCTAATAACTAAGGTAAACGTACTATAAAAATTATATAAAGAACATATGAGATTGATATACCAACCATATAATACAGTAATAATAATGGAACATGGACTTCTAAAAAAAGATTTCTAATATAAGTGGGTAAAATATTTAATCTACGTTGTAGGTGGGAAGGAACCTCTATCTTTAGTAATACAAGTATTTATAAAACAGGTTTTGGAAAAAAACCTAACTGAAATAAACAAGACATATAGTGTCTTTATCAGTGTTCAGGAACAGACAACGTAATAATAAGAATATTACTTGAGAGTAGTATAGAGAGTGAAGACTTTTACGGATCACCTTTCAATCGGTGTCGATACTCTTAGAAAAGGAGTAGATATCTATATTGAAATATAAAATTAGATTATGTAGGGACTTTCGTGAACGTTAACAAATGTCCGGTCTCATGAAGTGACAATTGTTTGTTCCTGAAAGAGTCTTGGGGTTTCTTTTCCTGATATGGTTAGGAAAACACATATCCGAAGACTATTTTGGGAAATTTTATGAAACTCTAGTATGGTGACTTGACTCAGTCCTAAGACTCTTGAGATTATCTCCTAGTCTACTTAAATACCCAAACGATTACGTTCCAAATCATTTTGTTCTTGCTGTGTCCTGACTTACTTAATTACTTCCTACTGACTCCCAAAGCAGACATTATAATGACTACACCGACACTGAATCAACGATTCAGTACAGAGTATGAACACTAGGGTACCCCGACACCGGGTGGTCCGAGGAGACAGGTACCCTTATGACTACGATATTTCAAAATAAAAACCTATATATTTCCTTGGGTAAAGAGAATAAGACATTGATGTGTATATCTAAACCATTCAATATTTATAATATTAAGTTTTGTTAAATCTAATAAGATAACAATTCACCCCTACTTTACTGAAATGGAAATTTAATGTAAACATTCAGTTTAATAGAGACGGTTTAGGGGAGGCCCTAAGTCTTTGATTTTAATTTATGAGAGTAAATGTGTTGTCATAGTAATAAATGTATCCAATTTAATCCCAGACAGGAGAAATAATAATCCTTTACTAACCTTTGTAATGAAATGCGTTGGTTCCGGAATGGACATTACTGTATAGACTTTACTAAGAGTAACTTCGCCTATACTGGTCTATGCAAATTACTCGTTCCAACTGATACCCCGATTGTTTCTAATGTTTCGGGAGAACCCTTTTAGTCCAATTATGGACCGAACGTCTCAAGGACCGGAATATCAACTCACTCCTTTCAGAGAAGGACCGTCTTTACTTTTGAAGTCCTATAAAACGGATTGATCTCTTCTTGAGTGAGTTCAAAAATCCAAGACGTCCACTTTACCATACCCCTCCCTCCACCCTCCCCCCAAGTCCTACCCCCTGTGTACATGCGGGCACCACCTAAGTACAACTACATACCGTTTTGGTTATGTTATAACACTTCATTAATCGTAGGTTAATTTTATTTATTTAAATATAAATTTTTTAATATTAGATGTTAAGAACTTTTGAAAGTCATTACGTTTGAAGTCATTACGTTTGAAGTCATTACGTTTGGGTATATAGTTTACTAATAGGAATAACGTTGATGTTTATTAATCCGGTTTAGATTACTCTGATCGGAATAAAAAATTAGTTCTTATAAAAAAGAAACTCTAATTGAAAGTAGTTTTCCCTCTTGAAAACACAAAGTTACCTTTTACTATTAACAGATCTAGTGTAGGTAAACAAAAGAAATTAAAAAATTATATTTAAATAAATAAAATTAACCTCCAATTAATGAAATGTTATAACATAACCAAAACGGTATGTAGTTGTACTTAGGTGGTGTCCATATGTGTACAAGAGGTAGGACTTTGGGGGAGGGAGGAGGGAGGGGCATGATAGGGAGACCCAGTAGAGTCACGTGGTCGGGGTTTGTAGGTCATAGTACGTAGTTTGGACCTGACCGCTAAACAAAGTATATACTATAATATGTACAAAGTTACGGTAAGAGGGTTTAGTAGGGTGGGAGCGGGACAGGGTGTCTCAGGTTTTCTGACAAGATATGTAGACACAGAGAAAACGAGAGAGTGTATGTCCCAATAGCAATGGTAGAAAGATATAAGGTATATATACGTAATTATATGACATGACCATAAAAAGAAAGATCGAATGAAGTGAAACATATTATCCGAGGTCAAAGTAGGTAGAGTAATCTTGACTAAGTTTACATAAGAAAGATTACCGACTCATTATGAGGTAACACATATACATGGTGTCGAAAGAATAGGTAAGTAGACGACTACCTGTAGATCCAACGAAGGTACAGGACCGATAATATTTGTCACGACGTTACTTGTGACCCCATGTGCACAGAGAAAGTTAAGACCAAAGGAACCACACATACGGGTCGTCACCCTAACGACCCAGTATTCCGTCAAGATAAGGGTCAAAAAATTCCTTAGAGGTGTGACAAGAGGTGTCACCGACATGATCAAACGTAAGGGTGGTTGTCACATTCTCCCAAGGGAAAAGAGGTGTGGGAGAGGTCGTAAATAACGAACATCTGAAAACCTAACGTCGGTAAGACTGACCGCACTTTACCATGGAGTGACACCAAAACTAAACGTAAAGATACTACTCACTACAACCCGTAGAAAAGTACACAAACAATCGGTAGGCATACAGAAGAAACCTCTTTACAGATAAATCAAGAAACCGGGTAAAAAACTAACCCAGCAAATAAAAAGACCTTAACTCGACGTCTTCAACGAACATATAAAAACTCTAATCAACAAACAGTCAACGAAGTAAACGATAATAAAAGAGGGTAAGTCTTCCGACAGAAAAGTGGAACGAATATAAAAGGAAACAACACGTCTTCGAAAATTCAAATTAATCCAGGGTAAACAAATAAAAACGAAAATAAAGGTTATAAGACCCTCCACCCAGTATCACCTAGGACGACACTAAATACAATCTCTCACAAAACGGATACAAGAGGAGATCCTCAAAATATCAAAGACCAGAATGTAAATCTAGAAATTAGGTAAAACTCAAATAAAAACACACACCACAATCTTTCACTAGATCAAAGTAAGAAAATGTTCACCAACTGGTCAAAAGGGTCGTGGTGAACAATTTCTCTAACAGAAATTAGGTAACATATAAGAACGGAGAAAACAGTTTATATTCCACAGGCATCCACACACCTAAATAGAGACCCGAAAGATGAAACAAGGTAACTAGATATAAAGACAGAAACACGGTCATGGTATGACAGAACTACTGACACCGAAACATCATCTCGGACTTCAGTCCATCCAACTAAGGAGGTGAGGGTAAGAAGAAAGAGTTCTGACGAAACCGATAAACTCAAAAAAAACATAAAGGTATGTTTAACACTTTAATAAACAAGATCTAGACACTTTTTTATGGTGACCATCGAACTATCCCTAACGTAACTTAGATATTTAACGAAACCCATCATATGAGTAAAAATGATAAAACTAAGAAGGCTAGACACTTATACCATATAAAGAGGTAGATAATCACAGGAGAAACTAAAGAAAGTGGTCACAAAATATCAAAAGATATATATCCAGAAATCAAAGAAATCCATCTCTATAAGGATTCATAAAATAAGAAAAGCAACGTTACCACTTACCTTAACAAAGGAATTAAAGTGAAAGATAAAAGAGTAATAATCACAGATCCTTACGTTCCCTAAAGACACACAACTAAAATGTAGGACGTTGAAATGATATAAGTAACTACTCGAGACCATTTTTCGACCAAGAAACTTTCCTATTTATTTTAACTGTTTGATAATCGGTCTGAGTAGTCCTTTGTTTCCCTCTTTTTAGTTTAGTTATTTTAATCTTTACTTTTACCTTTCTAGTGTTGTCTGTTGTGTCTTTATGTTTCCTAGTATTCTCTGATAATAGTCGTTAATATACTAGTGTAGGAAAACCTAATAGTCTTCAAACGGGGTAAGAAACAGAAACTCGATCGACTTGTAAACGTGGAGAACAATGACCTTCCATTGGATATTCCTACGTGTGAGTCTGGACAGACCAACTCTAAATTTACTGAACGTGGGGAAGACGTTTTTTTGTTTGTTTTTTTTTGACAAAACCATAGGTAGACATTTAACTTGACCTAGGACAATGAAATGGGTTGAATATAAATCGTATAGAAGTTAGGGAAGATAAAGAAGGTTATAGATCAATATTATGAGGTTTGATCGTTAGGATTTAAAGGGGAAGAGTAGACTGGACCTTAGTCTCTCTGGACTCTGAACTACTAGGTCTAGGGATATTCCTAAGGTCCAGTGGTACGTTAACTGGGAAAGGGGTACTAGACTTCTTCTAGATATTTGATTTTAGACTACTGAACTATATTTATAGATTCACGAACGGTGGTATCGTCTGGTACGTAACCCGAATTTAAAAGGGACCTGTTTGGTGATAGACTCAATTCCTTCAGACCATTTTACAAGTAAAGTATATACGGGAATATCCTTTCTGACGGTCCTGACACCTGTTACAGTGGATCTCCTGATCGTAGGATGGAACTCTCGAAGTTCTTTGAGATTACTCACTGTGATACATTAGTTTTTATTTACAGATGATGACTGGTCAATCTTTAGTGACCTGGGAGTCCCAAGTTAAGTGTAGAGAAAAGACATCATCTTCGAAAACGTAATTTACTGTTCCAGGATGACATATATTGTCCCTTGACAATTATATGAGTTAAAGAATATTATTTGGTATTACCTTTTCTTATACTTTTTCTAATATATATATGTGTATATATTGTGTTAGTAAACGACATATGGTCTTTAATTATGTTGTGACATTTAGTTGATATGAAGTTATTTTTATTTTGAATTTATTAAAATTGAAAATATAATTATAAAAAGAAAAAGTAAATCCCGTAGGGAGAAGAAATTCCTATGGACTTAAAGTCCTGGGATTTTATTGACTGGTAGTGTTAGATTTTTCTACCAAATTGACTAAAATATCTTTTTGTGATTGTTTGTAGGAGTTCTCTGATAAAGAATTCGGGATGAAATAGGGTTAGTCTAAATACTAATGGATACTCAATAATCGTTAATTATTATAAGTACAACTTATATTCACAGCCCCGATCCCTCTTATCTGTTACATCTTACAGGACTCAGGATACGAGGATATTTCGTCATTACCCACCGACTACCTTGACGATGAACGTTCAAACTAAAATTTAGTTAGACGAACCAGACGTTTCCTGAATACAGTTTATATAATGTTACTGTTCTAATCTTTAAACTAAACGTCAGACTCTGAACCTTTGTGACGAAAAAGAAAGAGGTGCGTGTTTATTTGTTTGACTAAGTAAAGTAGATTCTACCCAGGACTCTGAGACCTAGTTGTACGAAAGGTCCATTAAGACTATGTTTCGATATAATTCTAATTGACTTGATCTACGAAGGATTCCAGGGAAATTTGTAACTGAAAAAGATGGAAAAGTAAAACATCATTTGAGTCCGTTATTAAAGTTTGATTGTAGAGAGAGGTTTTTAATCCAAGAGGTGGAAGGATCATCCTAGTGACCTTCGACTCTTTTTCCTAAATATATTTGGGAGACTATATAAATAAATATATTAAATGAGGAGCGTTAAGACCCTTCATCTAATATGAGAGATGAAATGTTTACTCCTTTTATCTCTGGGTTCATTAAAAAAGTTCTGGAGTATCGGTTATTGATTTGTAGTTTGGACTTCGTCTGTGGGTGATGGATTTATGAATCTTAAAGGAGATCAATGACCCGGTATCTCTATTTCTTTTCCAGTCCGTTACAGTTAACTTTCATATGTACAGTATGAGATTTCGTCACTGTTTACAGTATCAGTCCCGTCAGTCTGTGAAGGAGAGTGAACAGAGACAATATATATCTGACACTCTGGATTTCCGACTAGTTGTTTCCTTCTTTGACAAGTCTCTTCGAAGTCTGAAAGGGATGTTTAGTAATGGTAGAGACAACGAGTCGACCATAGATTCGACCATAGAGTCGATGACTGATGACACCACAACCTCTTCTAAGGACTCTCAGGGAACCTGACGTTCCTCTAGGTTGGTCAGGTAGGATTTCTAGTCAGGACCCACAAGTAACCTTCCTGACTACAACTTCGACTTCGAGGTTATGACGAACTGTTTTAGGTGTAGGAAGAAAATACATTTTATATAATTTAGTTAAGGGTGTCGGGATGTTCAGAATTGAGTAAGGTCGTAATTGAGTATCTAGTTTTCAAGTTTAAAATAGATTTATAGATTTATAGATTTAGTTTTACCCACTTTGAGTTCCATGTTTAACATACCTCCGTTTTGACGAGAGATCGACAGTTGGACACTTTTGTTTGTTCCATACACGAAGGTTTTATGTTACTACCCTGTACGTATTCTATCTGTAAGGGTGAGGTTTTCCCTTTTTTCAGTTCTTCCTGTCTTACTATCCAGGGTTCGTTCGAGTTTTAGATCGTTCCGTTCAAGGTACACTAGAATTCAAAACTCTCATTCCGAGACACCGACATAAAAGATGAAAGAAAAAGAAAAAGAAAGAAAAAAATAATAAAATTGAACTCCGATTAATGAAATATTATAACATCACCAAAAACGATATGTAAGTGTACTTAGTCGGTACCCACATGTACACAAAGGGTAGGACTTGGGGGGAGGGTGGAGGAAGGGGTAGGGTAGGGAGTCCCAGTAGGGTCACGTGGTCGGGACTCGTGGGAGAGAGTACGTAACTTGGACCTGACCGTTAGATAAAGTGTATACTATTGTATGTACTAAGTTATGATAAGAGAGTTAGTAGGGTGGGAGTGGAAGAGGGTGTCTCACGTTTTCAGACAGGAAATGTAGACACAGAGAAAGCGACAGAGTGTATATCCCAGTGACAATGGTAGAAAGCCACTACCTGTCCCTCCGGACCGCACGACGCTGAGTACCCCAGCGTTTCTCAGCCTGTGCTGACTCACTGACTTGACTTGACTTTAAGGTGTATATACTCACAGTTAGATGACATAACCACAAAGAGAAAGACTTAATGAAGTGAGACATATTATCCGAGGCCAAAGTAGGTGGAGCAATCTTGACTGAGTTTACGTAAGAAAAATTATCGACTTATTATAAGGGAACACATATACATTGTTTCGAAAGAATAGGTAAACAGACGGTTACCTGTAAATCCAACGAAGGTACAGGACCGATACCATTTGTCACGACACTATTTTTAACCCCATGTACACAGAGAAGGTTAAGAACAAAGGAGCCACACATATGGATCGTCACCTTAACTACTTAGCATACCGTCAAGATGAAGGTCAAAAACTTCCTTAGAGGTGTGACAAGAGGTATCACCGACATGATCAAACGTAAGGGAGGTTGTCACATTCTCCTAAGGAAAAAGAGACATGGGAGAGGTCGTAAATAACAAATATCTGAAAACCTATCGTCGGTAAGACTGACCGCACTCTACCATGGAGTAATACCAAACTAAACGTAAAGAGACTATTACTCACTATAACTCGTAGAAAAGTACACAAACAATCGGTAGACATACAGAAGAAACGTCTTTACAGTAAATCAAGAAACCGAGTCAAAAACTAATCCAGTGAATAAAAAGGTCTTGACTCTACTTCCTCAACAAACATATAAAAACTCTAATTAAGAAACAGTCAACGAAGTAAACGACAATAAAAGAGGGTAAGACTTCCGACAGAAAAGTGGAATGAATATCAAAGGAAGTAACACTTTTTCGAAAATTCAAATTAATCCGAAGTAAACAAATTAAAACGAAAATAAAGGTATTGAGTATGTCATAGGACGATACTAAATGTAGTCTCACAAAACTGATACAAAAGGAGATCCTCAAAATATCAAAGACCAGAATGTAAATCTAGAAATTGGGTAAAACTCAAATAAAAACACATGCCACAATCTTTCATAAAACCAAAGTAAGAAAATGTTCACCAACTGGTCAAAAGGGTCTTGAAGAAATTCTCTGACAGAAAAGGTGTAACATATAAGAACAGAGGAAACAGTTTCTATTCCACAGGTATCCACGCACCTAAATAGAGACCCAAAAGATAAAACAAGGTAACTAGATATAAAGACAGAAACACGGTCATGGTATAACAGAACTACTGACATCGAAACATCATATCGGACTTGATCCCGTACAACTAAGGAGGTCACGGTAAGAAGAAAGAGTCCTAACGAAACCGATAAACTCCTAAAAACATAAAGGTATGTTTAATACTTTAATAAACAAGATCAAGACACTTTTTATGGCAACCATCGAACTATCCCTAACGTAACTTAGATATGTAACGATACCCATCATATGAGTGAAAGTGATACAACTAAGGACCTTAGGTACTTGTACCATATAAAGAGGTAGATAATCACAGGAGAAACTAAAGACAGTAGTCACAAAATATCAGAAGATATATATCCAGAAAATACAGAAATCCATCTATATAAGGATTCATAAATTGATAAAAGTAACGTTACCACTTACCTTAACAAAGGAATTAAAGAGACAAAAGAGTAACAATCACATATCCTTACGTTACCTTAAGAGACACAATTAAAATATAGGACTTTTAAATGATGTAAGTAACTAATCGAGATCATTAGAAGACCACCTCAGAAATCCCAAAAGATACATTTCCTAGTACAGTAGACTTTTGTCACTCTCAAAATGAAGAAAAGATTAGACCTAAAAAAAGAAGAGACTAACGACACCGATTTTGAAGGTTTTGCTACAACTTACCATCACCACTCTCACCCGTGGGAACAGAACAAGGACTGAAATCCCCTTGACGAAAGTTAAAAAGTGGTAACTCCTATTACAAACGACACCCAAACAGTATATATCGAAAATAACGTAACTCCATACAAGGAAGATAAGGACGAAAGACCTCCCAAAAATAGTTTTTACCTACAACTTAAAAAAGTTTCCGAAAGAGACGTAGATGACTCTTTTTTATACCAAAAATTAGAAAATTAAACAATTGCACCACATAATGTAACTAACTAAACGCCTATAACTTCTTAGGAACGTAGGGACCCTATTTCGGGTAAACTAGTACTACATACTAGAAAAATTATACAGTAACCTAAGACAAACGATCTTGAAACAATTTCTAAGACGTAGATAAAAGTAGCCACTATAAACGGACATCAAAAGAAAAAAACACCATAGAAACAGACCAAAACCATAATCCCACTACCACCGGAGTGTCTTACTCAAACCTTCAAGTGAAAGGAGACGTTAAAAGACCTTCTCAAACCCATCCTATCCACAATCAAGAAGAGATTTAAAAACCATTTTATATCGACACTTCGGTAGACCAGGACCCGAAAACAAACAACCTTCTAAAGACTATTGTCAAAGCTAAAGATACGAACACTATCCAGACAATTCTAAAAGATAAAGAAGGGCCAAGTTAAAACGTTTCAACATGAAAAGATTCTTAAACAGGTAAAGAAAGTTCAACAGGTAAAATAACTGTATATCAACGACTATCATCAGAGAATACAAGGAAACATAAAGACACAACAGACAACACTAAAGACGTAAAAGTAAAGATTAAAACAACTAAACTGAGAAGGAAATATTAAACTACTGAGACCGATTACCAAACAGTTAAAATAAATAGAAGAGTTTCTTGGTCGTAAATCGAAAGAATTAAAACCGATACGGGAGGAAACAAAGAAAACGTAAATAAAGACGGGATTAAAAATACTGAAGAAAGGAATATAATTGGGACCCCATCAAGTAAAGAAGAAAAAGATCAACGAAATCCACATTCCAGTCCAGTAAATAAACTACAAAGAGGACAAAGAACTCCATTCGAATATAACGATACTTGGAAGGGGAATCGTGACAAAAATGACTTAGGGTATCTAAAACGCAACAAAACAAAAGTAAAAGTAAGCAAAGATACGTATAAAAATAAAGAAAAAAATAAAGAAGACACTAAACAACCAATAAGACTTCACAGAAAAAATCGAAGCTATACAAACATAAAAATTGTCGAAAAAAAGGACATCAACTGTGGATTAGAATGACGTAACACTAGTCTTTTCTATAAACTCTACCAAAGTTAAAAAAACTTAAATGGTTCCGATCTAAATACCGGGTCCTACACTAGATAGGACCTCTTCCAAGGCACACGTGAACTCTTTTTCCACTTTAAGTAACAAAATCCCACTTTTTAGGATATCTATAGTTAATCCAGATTCACTAGGTAACATAGTAAATTTCAAACACAAAGGAACGATTAAAAGACAAATGAACTAGATAAGTATCCACACTCACCCCATAATTTCAGAGGGTGATAATAACATAAGGACAATTATAGGGGAAAGTACGAACAATCGTAAACGGAATGTATAACGTCCCGAGGATACAACTCACGTATACATTAACAATATAGAAGAAGAACCTAACTAGGAAACTAGTAATACATCACAGGAAGAAACAGAGAAAAGCACCGGAAATAAAGTTTGAGATAAAATAGACTATACTCATAATGATGAGGACGAAGGAAAACCAGAGGTAAACGTACTTTATAGAAAAAGGTCTGGAAGTGAAAGTCAGACGTAAACAGGGATTCAAACTCTCTACTAATGACGTCGGTACTTTAATTTTCTACGAACGAGGAACCTTCTTTTCGATACTGGTTGGATCTGACGTATAATTTTTCGACTTTGTAATGAAACGGTTGTTCCCAGGTAGATCAGTTTCGATACCAAAAAGGTCATCAGTACATACCTACACTCTCAATCTGATACTTCTTTCGACTCACGGTTTCTTACTGCAAAAACTTGACACCCCAACCTCTTCTGAGAACTCTCAGGTAACCTGACATTTCTCTAGGTTGGTCAAGTAGGATTTCCTTTAGTCAGGAGATATAAATAACCTTCCTGACTACGACTTCGACTTTGAGGTTATGAAACCGGTGGACTACACTTCTTGAATGAGTAACCTTTTCTGGGACTACGACCCTCTCTAACTTCCGTCCTTCTCTTCCCCTTCTCTCTTCTCCTCTACCAACCTACCGTAGTGGTTGAGCTACCTGTACTCAACCTCATTCGAGGTCCTCAACCACTACCTGTCCCTACCGACCGTACGACGTTAGGTACCCCAGTGTTTCTCAGTCTGTACTAACTCACTGACTTGACTTGACTTGGTACACATACAGACGAGTCAATCACCGGATCAAGTCAAGTCAAGTCAAGTCAAGTCAGTGAGTCAGTACAGGCTGAGAAACGTTAGGGTACTTAACGTCGTGTGGTCCGGAGGGACAGGTAGTGGTCGAGGGTTTCAAGTGGGTTTGAGTACAGGTAGCTCAACCACTACGGTAGGTCGGTAGAGTGGGAGACAGCAAGGGAAAAGGAGGACGGGGGTTAGGGAGAGTCGTAGTCTCAGAAAATGTTACTCAGATGAGAAGAGTACTCCACCGGTTTCATGCCCTCAAAGTCGAAATCGTAATAAAGGAGGTTTCTTGTGGGTCCCGACTAGAAATCTTACCTGACCAATCTAGAGGAACGTCAGGTTCTCTGAGAGTTCTCAGAAGAGATTGTGGTGTCAAGTTTTCGTAGTTAAGAAGCCACACGACAGATACCCCAGTGTGTCTCAGCCTGTACTGACTTTACTGAATCGTCGTCGTCGTCGAAAGAAGTGTCAGGTTGAGAGTGTAGGTATGTACTGATGACCTTTTTGGCATCGGAACTGATCTGTCTGGAAACAACCGTTTCATTACAGAGACGAAAAGTTATACGATAGATCCAACCAGTATTTAAAGGAAGGTTCTTTATTCGCAGAAAATTAAAGTACCGACGTTAGTGGTAGACGTCACTAAAACCTCGGGGTTTTATTTCAGACTATGACAAAGGTGAGAAAGGGGTAGATAAAGGGTATTTGACTACCCTGGTCTACGGTACTAGAAGTAAAAGACTTACAACTCGAAATTCGGTTGAAAAAGTGAGAGAAGAAAGTGAGAGTAGTTCTCCGAAAAATCAAGGAGAAGTGAAAGACGGTATTCCCACCACAGTAGACGTATAGACTCCAATAACTATAAAGAAAGCCGTTAGAACTAAGGTCGAACACGAAGGAGGTTGGGTCGCAAAGAGTACTACATGAGACGTGTCTTCAATTTATTCGTCCCACTGTTATATGTCGGAACTGCATGAGGAAAACGATAAACTTTGGTCAGACAACAAGGTACAGATCAAGATTGATAACGAAGGACTGGACGTATGTCCAAAGAGTTCTTCGTCCAGTCCACCAGACCATAAGGGTAGAGAAAGTCTTAAAAGGTGTCAAATAACACTAGGTGTGTCAGTTTCCGAAACCGAATCAGTTATTTCGTCTTTATCTACAAAAAGACTTTGAGAACGAAAAAACTACTAGGTCGTCTACAACCGTTAAACTAGAGACCAAGGAGACGGAAAAGATTTTGGTCGAACTTGTAGACCTTAAAGTGTCAAGTGTATAACGACTTCGGACCGAACCTCTTAAATCTCGTAAAGAAATGATCGCACACTCTACGAGTCGTCACAGGTTGAGAAACACTGGGGTACTTGACATCGGGAGGTCCGAGGAGACAGGTAAATCAAAAGGACCGTTCTTATGACCTCACTCTACGGTAAAAGATGGGGTACCCTAGAAGGACTGAGTCCCTAATTTGGGCAAGGACTGAGTCCCTAATTTGAACTCTGAGAACGTAACTGTCCGTCTAAGAAATGGTGACGTGGTGGACGCTTCACGTTATCACAAAAGAAGGCTTATTCGAAGGAGTACAAAACATTATACCTGTTTAGAAATTCAATACCAAGGAAAGAGGAATTTTTAAAATGGAATACAAGTAAAGAAAGGAGTGTAAAATCATATTATCGGTCACCTTTGGTTTGGAGAGAAAATTGTGAACGAATCTTTAACGTATTTGTCTTAAAAGTCAAAGTAACGAATGTTCAAAACACAAAGTGTCTTGTGATCTTATGTTTTTTACATCGGATCATAAACGGAGAAATATTGTCCCTAGTGGAAAAGAGGTAAAAGGTTATTGTACAACGAGTAAAAACAGACTCTGAGATAGTTTTACCTCAGATGGTAGATATAAGATGATTATAAAGTACGTACTAATGAATCCATAAGAGATTCTTATAACTCCGAAAGAGATGGGAAGAGAAGAAAGTATCGAGAGAGGTCTTAGTGGGAATTTTAAGATAAGTGTCGTTAGATCCGAAAGATATAGTACGTGGAGTTTTGAAAAGGTCGGAGACAGGTAATAGGTCAAGGTTTCGGTGCAGGTGTAAAAGTCCACAAGTAATATCGTTGTGGGAGGTTTAGAGTCATGTTTAAGGACGAGAAAAAAACAAACAAACAAACAAACAAACTCAAGTCCTACGATATCCCTTTATGGTATCTGACCCACCCGAATAAATAAAGTGTGTCAAGACCTCCAATTTTCAGACTCTAGTTCCAGTCAAAGAGTACCCGTAAGAGAAGGTCCGACGTCTGATGGTTGAAGAATGACATAGGAGTGTACTATCTTTCACCCACTATCTCACGAGACCTTAGACAAAAGAAAAGGGAGAGAGAAAAAAAATTTTTTTAAATTAACTTCCTATTAACGAAATGTCTTAAAACACCAAAAGACAGTATGTAGTTGTTCTTAGTCGGGAGAAATGTAGGTACAGGGGAGGGAGGTCTTGGAGGGAGGGTAAAGGGAGGGGTGGGGTGGGAAGATCTAACAGTGTCTCTATTCCTATGATTATTGTGAGTACTCCCGAAGTGGAAGTACTGGATTAATTGAGGGTTTCTTGGCTGGAGGATGATGACAGTGTAACCTTCAATCTTAAAGTTGTATACTTAAACACCTCTATGTTTTTGTAGGTCAGGTAATTTTTCATATTTCATCAGTTTACAATATAATTGTTGTTACTAATTTATCGATTGTAAATAAATCTGTGACTTGTGAACCGTAACTAATGGAGTAAGGGTAAAATGTCTACTCTTTACAATGTGAGTATCCCCACTTCAATGAACGGTTCTAATGTATCGATTATGTAACTCTTTGATCTCAAGTTTGAACCCGATAGTTTGGGAGTGTTATAATTGGAAATTTATTCGGTACGGGAGTCTGGTTCTATCTATGCGTCTTCATCTTACTACACCGTACTCATTTCTTTATTAGGTTTATGTTTACAGACAGAGTGATCAATATGACGGTGTAAATAGGTTTTGTAATCAGTAGTTGGATTATTTTTATAGGTAACGTCCCAATAAATATTAGTACTTTTCAATCTTTATTCGGTTTAAAGATTGTTATCAACTTGTCGTACATTTCATATCGAGGATATTATTACTTAGAGTTTACGTACGTAATGAGTAAGTAAGTTGTTTGTACATAACTAATAGATGATATACGATCCACGAGGAGATGTACGATCCCTTTATCTTTACTTACTTTGTTACAGGAACAGGATTTGAGGGTACTTCGTAAGTTTCTAAAAATTTACTATACTCTTTTACGAACTACTTTACAATCTAATTTTAATCTATTTTAATACATAAATCATACTTAATTTAATGTATGTGTGTTTTGTCAAGATACAACCTTATGGAATAATCATATCCATTAAAGTATAAAATATGTGAATATATAATAAGTATAAATGACGTGTTCGTAAGTAATATTATTATTATGTAAAAATTAAAATAAAGGGTCCAAGTATGTGTATTAATAAAGTCACTGTAATCTAGTAAGTATTATCAAGACACGAGAGTAGATCGTTTACAAAACGTGATTGAGAAATGTTTTGAAAAAAATTTACCGGTCTGTCGTTTATAAACTCCGAGACTTTTGGTACATCGGAGGCGTTGATGATGAGTTACGACAGTATTATGTTTTGGTGGGTATCTGTTATAAATTGACGTAAAGTCAATTCAGATACCCGGTATAAAAGGGGGTACCTGACATCCGGTGGTCCGAGAAGACAGGTACCCTAAAAGGTCATAAGATCATTCTTATGATCTCATCCAATGGTAAAGGAAGAGGTCCCCTAGAAGGACTGGGTCCCTAACTTGGACGTAGAGGATGTTACCGTCAGAGGACGTAACGTCCGTCTAAGAAATGGTCCCTTCTGAATATGAAACGACTATGATGAAATTGAAGTATTGACTGTGTTTGTGTTTGTGTTTCGAGAAAAATAAAGGTGACAAGTTAAAGGATTAATATTGTAGAAACTCTCTATGTGTAATTGGTGTAAAATGTCTCCTTTTGTGATTCCGTTCAGGAATTTAAGTCAAGGGTTCCCTCTACGGTTTAGAGGACAACGGACTTTTCATTTGTATGTATTTACGATTATGATGTGAAAGATCCCCTAAACAAGGAATCTTCTTGGAATAAGACTTAATAAACCCCTTTATTTGGTTCTTTAATTAAAAGTAAGAAGTGGTTTTTATATATATAAAAGTACACAAAACGAGTCAGTATAGGTTAAAACGTTGGGTTACTTGACATCGGGTGGTCCGAGGAGACAGGTACCTTAAAAAGTCCGTTCTTATGACTTTACCAAATGGTAAAGGAAGAAGTCCCCTATAAGAACTGAGTCCCTAGTTTGGACACAGAGGACGTAACCGTTCACCTAAGAAATGGTGACGTGGTGGACCCTTCGAGGCAAAAGTACAAAGTCTAAAAAAATTTCTTTTTAAGACGTCTGACTCAATTTCTGGATTTACCTTCTAATTCCCTATAAAAAATTTGTATATAAAAAATAAATAAATAAAAACCAACATGATCCAGAAAAAAAGACACATACCCGAAAGAGAGTAACACCACTCGTCCCCGACAAGAAGTAACACCATGTACCCGAAGAGTAACACCCCCAAAGAGAACAACACCTCGTGTCCGAAGTCATCCACGTCGTGTACCCGAGTCATCAACACCGAGTGTCCGAGATCTTGTACCCGAGTCATCAACACCGTGTACCCGAGTCATCAACACCGAGTGTCCGAGATCTTGTACCCGAGTCATCAACACCGTGTACCCGGACAACGAGGTTCCGAACACCTTAAAAGACCCTGGTCCCTAGTTTGTGTATAAGGGACGTAACCATCCGTCTAAGAATAGGTGACATGGTGGTCCCTTCAGGTTTCCCTATAGAAAACTAACGAAAACATACTCCTTCTTTACCCTGATCCTCCCTTACAAAGAAATACAAAGAACTCGTCAGAGGGTCCTTGAATCCTGTTGTCCACTGTTTCCCCCCTAGTTTCTAAGAGTGCAAGAGATATCGGTGGTTCCTCCGACGAAAAAAAGTCTGGACGAAACTCTCAGTGTACAGATGTTTATCGACTTCTGAATGGTTACAATTAGAGTAGTAGTCAGTCACATAGAGGTTACTTTAGTTTGACTTTCCTGACGTTACAGACTCTTTTGAAGACTTGTCGTCTCCTTATTAGACGTTTCCTTCCCTTTACCCTCTTTACCAGTCACGACGTCGGAAAACGGACTAAAGGAGTAGAGACAATCCTGTCTGTCCTCTTTCTGTTTCCCTTCACGAGGGCCGTCCATCGTTTAACGTAACCTTCTACAATTTCTTTTGTAGTCTGGAAGGTGTCTTCTAAACTCGTTGATTTTAGTGTGTAATTTCTACTTCATCCCGTCGAATCACTTCAGGAGGTAAATTCAATAACCTGTACGAAATAGGAGTCGGGGACAGGATACACTGGCTAGACACTCTGGATTTCGACGAATCAAGATGAGAATTCTCAGAGGAATTCGAAAAAACTCATGGATAACACCTGTTACCTGATCTATGAAAGAGTTCAGATGATTTGTTTATAAGTGTCAGTAAAATGTTTTCTTTTTTTTTTCGAGGTCCAAGGTTTCGATCGACCCTCTCTACCTTGATCTTCGGATCACCAGACAGACGGAAAGACCCCGGAAAGGATACTGGTATATTTGTTGTGAAATTGTAAAATGTGTAATTGGTCTACCGTCGAAATCACTTCCATGATAGATCGTCTTTGTGTTTAAATTGAAGGAGTGACTCATAAATGATTCCCTAGATTTTATTCCTTTATCAACTACTTTTTTAACTCCCACCATACGGTCTGTATACATACACTAAAAACCAGTTACTAAAATTTGAAGTAATATGTTTTCAAATAACTACTACATTTTAATTTGTGTTGATCGATGGTAATACTGTTTAATTGGAATAACTTTTAAAATTTTATACTGGAAGTGGTTCTAGAAGTCAGTTTAGAGGTTGAAACAATGAGATTCTCTCCAAGAATCCGGTGGTCATAGTAGCAGTAAACCCTCGAATTACCTTTATGTGTAAGGGTCCAGTGTGGGGTCTGAACGACTTAGTCTTTGACGTAAAAATATATTAGGGATCCCCTAAGTGTACGAGAAATCTCAAACTTCTCGTGACGAGGGTGGTTGATTTCATTGTGTAATTCTGGTATAAGATCCTTTATAGTTCGAAGAATATTAAAAACAAGGGGGAAAGGATAAAGAAGAAAGTGAGGAATCAAAGTGTTAGGGGGTTGAAGTATAGATAGTCTATATGTTCGATGTCTTTTAAAAACGAGAATGGGATTGTCTTTCTCTCTGTTATATTTGTTGTCATGGATAGGGGAAAGTCACTTTTAGATAGTACCAATCTGATAGTACCATTTTATGATATTTTGTACGAGTTCGTAAACAAACTTTGTCTATTTGGACGTTTCTCAAAATAATAGAAAAACAGATACAGGACAAAAGTCTTCAAGAATAAAAGTAATAAATCTTGGAACTAGGAAACTTTTGTAGTTACCGTTATTATTGTTGTTGTTGTTTTTTATGAAGTGTCTCTAACCTCCGACGTCTGGTCCAATGGTACGGAAAAGTTTAAAGGTGTAAAATCTTAGTGTAAAGGTGAAGTTTAGATCCGGTGTATTTATACTTCTCCTCATACGTATGTGACGGAAGGTGTAAAGTAGTCGTTTCTCTTTTTTTTTTTGACCAAGGTATAGACTTTTGGAAAAGAAACCGGAGAAACCGATCGTCGTTTTTTTTTTTTTTTTTTTTTCCGTTGGGGTCTTCAAGGGTACGTGAGGCGAACTGAGACCCTTTAATTTATATTATAAGTAATATAACGAGAAAGTATTTATGGTCCTAAAGTATTTAACTCGATTCGATTCATGTCAATATTTACTGAAGAGTAAATCTTAATATACTTGTGAAGTTTTTGGAGTTTATAATGTTAAAAGTTGTAAATGTCATAAAACATTCATTTCCGTACCTCACTCTTTCCTCAATGTAAGTAAGGGGCAAAGTAATAAACGTGGTTGTGAGAAGAGGTCTAAAGACCCTGAAGTTTTGTGATGTGAATGTAGACGTGTCTCGAACTTTTACAAATACTTTCCGAAACGTGTTTATGGAAAGTAAATGGAAGGGGTTCATAGATTTCTAACCATAATGGTAGGAGTGGAATATTTGTTTGTGTCTTTTACTCTGTTACGTCGTTCAGTGTACGTGTTTTTATGTTTGTTTAATTGTCGAGAAGTACTTTTGTCACAGAGTAAATAAACCGGAGACATGATTCCCTTCACGGTCCTTTCTGAGTATAAAATCTATTTTGACAACCCCTTAAAGAACTGATGTTTCTTAGTTGTCTATTGAATCTTTCCGAACAGTACCTTTCCTGTAAATAAAAGAATAGTAAGACTTCAAGTGACATAGTACATCTGGTACATTTGAGTGAGAATATAGGAGGGACTATAAAGGGGTAGGGGTGGGTTTTTCGATGAGAGAGTATTAAAAAGTTTGATAGAAACAACCAAGAGAGAGGTAGTTGATGAATAAATAAGTACACAGAAGATATTACAAAATGGGAGTAGAAAAAGATTAAGTAAATTGTCACATCAACTTATCACGGATACTCCGTTAACTTCAAAATACCCTTACTCCATCTTGTATTTACCCTAACTAATCAATTATTAATTAAGTACAATGTGTCTAATGTTAAACCAATAGTGATATGAAAAGATGTCTTAATATGTCTTATAGAAGAAAATAAAGATCGAACAAATTCAGACGTGTTACAGAACCATTAAATAATTGGACATTAAGTAAGAAAAACAACTTTTGACCATAGTGTAACGTATTTATATGGTATTAAGTAAGTAAGTGGATAAGTCCCTGTAAACGTTACAAAAATCGAAAAGTAATAACATTTATTTTTGACAATATTTACGAGTACATTTTCAGAAAGACCAAGTATACGAAAGTGAAGAGGGTTCCTCACGGGAGATCCTCACGTCACTTACCAATTAACCATTCACGGATAATTAATTTGATGTGTTCTTTTCCAGTTTGACAGAAGGTTTTGTTGACATGGTAAAACACAAGGAGAATTGTTGTATACTCTTAAAGTCGACTAGGTGTATGAAAGGTCGTAGACCAATGAAGACGTGCAATTGAAATCAATAAGATTACCCATATATGACCAAAAATTGTTCAAAATGAAACGTAAAAGGACTACTGATTACCACGACTCATAGAATAGTATATGAATAACCCGTAAACAGTATAAAAAACGTACTTCCTAGACAAGTTTGAAAACGGACAAAATATTGATACAACGAACAAAATAATAACTCGATATTATAAAGAAATATATAAGATCTATACAAAAAACATATATATATATATATAGAGTCTATGATAGATTTAATTGATTTCAAAATTGTTAGACTCCCGACAGATAACTTCTTTTTACTCACTTAAAACTAAAATTTTTGGTTACTTGAAAACCATATATTTCAATGGGATTAGTTTAGTGGAAGAAAGGTCGAGACATTATTGGTGACTTTTGATTGTCGGAGTATTGATATCATGGATACTTTAGTTGTCAAATCGTCGGTGACCTCTTCCGTCTTCCCACAATCTCCAAGTGTTCCAGGGTGAGAGTCTTTTAATAGTGATAAACAGGTCAAACTGTCTATATCTTTGGAGGTAAGAATCTCAAATAGAAACGAACGGAATTGGGTTTCAAATAAGAGACATTTGTTACGACGGTAACCTCGTCAATAGTTTTTGTTAGTAGACTTTAGTAAATTCTGATACTACTGGATCCCGTTACATGTTTAACCTCAATATTTCTCTGCCTGGTTTTGTGAATTTATTTACCCCCTCCCACTGTCTAATCTCTTACTGTACAGGTGTCCCCAGAATTGTTTCTAAGTTTGAGAAGGATCTTAGATCTTTCTGTGTAAGTACGTTTCTTTGTATACGTGTGAGACCCAACACACAAACGGGTACTTTCTTAAGAGAAAGAGAAGACGGACTTAAACTCCGGGATATATTAGTCCTTCTCTCACCATTCCGTCTCGACATTTAAATGACCGACTTATAGATTCTTTACGGAGTTGTGTATGTCTTTCGGGAAGTCGTTTCGAACCTCTGAATGTCCAAGTTTAATAAAGTATTTAAGTGACGGGTTAGTAATCGACTTGTGATTCGATTGGATAGTTTCCGAAGTTACCGAAGTGTGTTGTTTTTGATGTCTGAAATTGTGTCTTTATCAGGTCCTCAAGTTTTGTGTTTGTTTGTTGTCAGTGAATGTTGTTTGGGACCCCTAACCCTATACTAGATTGAAAGTCTCAACAGTGTGATATAATAAAAAATATACTATAATATGTACAAAGTTACGGTAAGAGGGTTTAGTAGGGTGGGAGAGGGAGAGGGTGTCTCAGGTTTTCTGACAAGATATGTAGACACAGAGAAAACGAGAGAGCGTATGTCCCAATAGCAATGGTAGAAAGATTTAAGGTATATATACACAATCATATGACATAACCACAAAAAGAAAGACCGAATGAAGTGAGACATATTAGCCGAGGTCAAAGTAGGTGGAGTAATCTTGACTTAATTTACATAGGAAAAAATTACCGACTCATTATGAGGTAACACATATACATGGTGTCGAAAGAATAGGTAAGTAAACGACTACCGGTAGATCCAACGAAGGTACAGGACCGATAATATTTATCACGACGTTACTTGTAACCCCATGTACACAGAGAAAGTAAAGACCAAAGGAGATTACTGAAATTTTTCTATTAATGGTACTTATTTTTCTTCATTTACATACACCTTTAACCCTAAAATAGTTGTTCGTTCCCATTATAAAACATCCTCCACTTTCGATCTTACTTCAAAGACGTACTTTGTGTGACCGGATTTTACAACGTCCCTTATGCCGTCAGTCAGTCAGATTGTGATTCCATTTTAATTATCATTAGTTCTTGGTGTTCGAAAACAACCAACTCCAAGTTCAAACATGAAACGTTTATCCACTTTTCTTTAATTGAAATTTTGACTAGTACTTGGGCATGGTCGTTCGAGGTTCTTCATTTTCCTATTGACGGGGTAATTTCTACGGAGGTCTTAGGTCCCATGTACTCCTTTAAAGTTTCGAGAGGGTGGGTCCTCTTAAGTTATCAGTTTTTAATGTTGACTATGATCCTTTCATTGTATTCTCGGTTTTATTTAGTCTTATGATAAAAGACTCTCTTAATCTTAATGTCATGTTAGATTTTCCATAAAATTATTCATATAAATATTATAAGCCTGTATTTCATTTTTTATTTTAGATACACATATAATAGAGTATTCCCTGTTATTAGTTTGTATGGTAAATTATTATTGGTTATATTTATTATTTTACTTCATAAGTAAAATTATACTATTCTCTTTTATTGTTAGTTGGATGACTATGACTTGACCTTTTATCTGGACTCTTATAGTGGGGGTCTTGTCGTATCTTTTTATTTGTATTTCTTTTATATTTTCTTTTACTTTCTCCGTTCTCCGGGATTATTCTTATTGTTTTCTTCTCTCGTTTTCTCTACCCCCATCTCCAGTCGTTTTACTGTCCGACACTTTGAGGTCCTAGAATCAGGTGGTCTCCTTGAAGTTTTGTTTGTTTGTTTGCTTTTGTTGGTCTTCGACAGATTTGGTTGACACATCCTCGAGACCCTTTGTCAGTTTCCAAATAATGTTGGTTCGTTTCCGACTTGGTTCTTTTTAAGTATAATTAATCTTCGGGATGGATATCGCCAGTTTCATCTCTTTCTTTATTTCAATAGGTTTAACCTTCCCTTCTTCTTGTTAAGAGCGATAAACTCCTCTGATACTATATACTTATTGAGATTTACAGGTGGTTTTTTGTTAATCTTGATTATTTAAGTCCTTCCAATGTCCTATGTTCTAATTGTATGTCTTCACAAAGATATGTGATTATTATGTTGTAGTCTTTCCCTTTCAATTCTTATATAGTGAATTTTAAAGTAGTTTCTCATTTTATAGATCCTTATTGGAATTGGTTACTTGTCTTTCTGGTTAAGAGACTTTTGATATTTTGTGACTACTTCCTTTAATTACTATGTTTCTTTACTTTTCTATTGGACATGGGAACTTAACCTTCTTATGACAATTTTGTCGGTATTATGGGTTTCGATAGATGTCTGTTACGTTAGTAAAAGTTTTACGGGTACTGTAAAAAGTGTCTTGATCTCGTTTGTTAGGACTTTAAGAATCCCTTTGTGACTTTTGGGGTTAACTGTTCCGTTAGAAGTCCCCTTTTTTTTTCTTTTTTTAGATCTGTACACTTTTTAGGGTTTGAAGCCTGATATACTGTTTCGATGTTATTAGTTTTGTCTTGTCATGACCGTGTTTCTGTCTGTGTATCTAGTAACCTTGACTTATTTCTTGGGTCTTTATTTCAGTACGTGGATAATCACTTGATCAGATGATGTTGTTTCCTTTTTTTCTTATATGTTAACTCTTTTCTGTCAGAGAAGTCATTCACCACGACCCTTTTGGTCTGTCGGGGTACATTTTCTTATTCTAATCTTGTAAGAAGTGTGATATATGTGTTTACGTGAGTTTTACCTAATTTATACATTTACATTATGGACTTTGGTATTTTGAGGAACTTCTCTTATATTCGTCTTGTCAGACTGTATTTACCATCGTTATAAAAAATTAGACAGAGGATTCTGTTTTCCTTGTTTCTTTTTATTTGTTTACCCTGGATTAATTTTAAGTTTCGAAAACGTATCGTTTCCTTTGGTGACTGTTTTATTTTTCTGTTGAATGACTTACACTCTTTTATAAATGTTTACCACATGGACCGTTCCCCTATCATAGATTTTATATATTTGACAAGTGTGTTAAGTTATAGGTTTTTAAGGATTTGTCGGTTTAATTTACCCGTCTTCTGGACTTGTCTGTGAAAAAGTTTCTTCCGTGTCTCTACCGATTGTCCGTGTACATTTCTACTAATTGTAACGATTAATCATCTCTTTATGTTTGGGTTTGTTATTATAATGGAGTAGGGACAGTCTTACCGATGTTTATATATGTTTATTGTTTATAACCTCTCCTACGTCTCTTTTCCCTTGGGAACATGTGACAGCTATCCTTACATTTAACCGTGTCGGTGATACTTTTTGTCATACCTCCACGGAGTTTTTTGATTTTTATCTTAATGGTGTACTGGGTTATTAAGGTGAAGACCCATATATAGACCTTCTTTGATTTTATGGTTGAGTTTTTCTATGTACGTGTTGTATCGTCGTTGTTGCTTCTATACCTTCGTAGATTCACCGGTAGTTGTTGGATTGGATATGTCTACTATACCATCCATATTTTTATGTATATATGTTACTTTATAATAAGTCAGTATTCTTTATTTAAGAAGGTAAACGTCGTTAGTCCCACTTGGATCCGCTGTACGAATTACTTTATTGAGTCTGTCTCTTCTGTTTATGACATACGATGGTGAATATGTACCTTACATTTTTTATTTCACTTATATATCATTTTGTCTTAGTCTAAGTGTCAATATCTCTTGTATGATCACCAATGGTCACCCTTCTCCCTTTCGACCTCCCCGGGTAATCTCCATGCTATACTTCTCTATTTTCGATTATACATATTTTATCCATTTACTGTCCTATGACATATAATATATTGTGTTCCTTAATGTCGGTGCTAGAATACTATTGAAAATCACCACATGTTGGATTTTTAATTTTTTTTTTAACTTAGTGATACGTCATATGGACTTTGATTATAACATTTAGTTGACATGAAGTTATCTTTTAAATTTTTATTTGTACTTTTGAGTTGTCTTAAGGATATACAGTTTTTATTTGATAATATTTTATAATAAATTTTCCTAACTAATATTGTTGATTTTCTTATTCGATGGAATTTTATGTAGATTCCTTTCTACATGTACTTAAAGTACTTTTTTTTAAAATTGTTATAATTTTCTGTATTTAAGGGGGATTAATCCCTTTATTAATAGGTAAAGGTTTGTACCCTTTTGTACTATATTATTCCCCAGTCAGATATTCGAATTACGTTAATATTACTCATCTGAAAAAACATCTTGAACTATTTACGTAAGTAAGTTATCTCTTCAGGGTTTGGTTCTTGTCAGTCCTCTTATAAATTCTTGTTCAATCAGTCTGAGAGGGATAGTTATCCGATCTGAACAATGTTCGATATTATTAATTCTGTCATATTCATGTTCCTCTCCGTTCATTGATCTATCTCATCTTTATCTTTAGGGTCTTTGTCTAGGTGTATATATACCCTTTTGTCATATACTGTGTCTCCTGTGTTGTTTGGTCACGTTTTTCCTATACAATAATGTATTTTATATAATCCTGTTAACAGATAGGTGTGTTTTTAAATCTATGGATAAGTGTAGTATGTGTTTTTATTTTGATCTACCTAAGATTGGATTTACACCTCTCGTTTTGAAATTGTGTACATTTTTTTTCTCTCCTCCTAGAAGTTCTACCGTCTCCTCACCCTACACCTCTAGTTGAAGGGGGTTGTTTATATAGTTTTTATGTAGACGTACACTTTGTTGAGGATGTCTTGTGGATGACTTACGACCGTCTTCTGGGGTCTGAAGGTTTTTCCGTTCGATTAGAGGTGTGTTACCTCATCCCGTTTTCTTTATTCTTTGCTTTATGTTTCCTTAGTCCTACCCTGGACGTGGGGACCCTCCCTTGACACTTCCTCCTTTTTAAAGACTGTGAACCTTTTGGGGAGTACCTCCTCTAAATCTTGGAGTCTCCTCTCACGTCATTGTACACGTCTTCCATTTCGTCTCTCTTAAGACGTGTCTCTAGTCACGGTTTCATCATAAGAGGTGAGACTTTACTGATAGACGTACGTGTGGTCCCGACCACCCCTGACCCAGGACTCCGAGTTCGAAGTCTCCACTCTGGAGTCCCTCTTCTGACTCCAACTGACGGTACTTCTGACAGACTCACCCATAATACTTTGTCGAGTCTCTCACGACTTTTTTCAGACCCCCACGGTCTCTACGTTCTCTAGAGTTGCGGTCCATCCGTTCTTCCCGCCCAGTCGGTCCCTACAAGATTGAGACACGTGAGTGTCTGCCATCTCGTGACGAAAGGCCTCACGGTCTACACCCCACTGGGTACCGACACCCGAGACTGGATCTCCACCCTCGTTGTCGGGACGGTGACGGTGACTCACCACTTGTTCACGTCCAGTGACGGGTATGGGAGGATCCTCGGACACGTCGGACTGTAACGACTCCCTGGGTACTGGACCCCGGTCAAGGGGACCCTTTCGTGTGTTGGGTAAGATCAGACATCGTTTAAGGACGTCCGGAGATGGTTTTGTCCGTAAGGAGGGTGTGTAGGGTGTACACAGGTGGTATAAGAAGGGAGAGGGACCAGGTTCACTCGTTCATTCGAAATTAGTCGGTGACGTAATCGGGGGAAAACAGACCCATCCCCTCCTTTGTCTGTGGTCTCCTGTTGTATGTTTTTCTCTGATACGGTTTTGGATTCGATTGTTATTCCTCGACATACTGGTTTATTGTCTTTCCCTAAAATGGACACGTCGATGTCCTCATCGTCTAATTTAGAGACGTTAAACGAAGGATTGGGACGTACACACTTAACAGGCTTTTTTCTTACTCCCAAGGGTGTGACTCCGACACCTGTAACTCCCGTTAATACCTGAATCGTTGATGTTAACCCTGATTCCAGTTTAGACTCAGACTCGACCAGGGTTCCACGAGTGTCGTCCAGGTCTCTGAAAGGATCTTTATGACCTCCTGAAGGACTCTTCCGTCTAATCGACCTCTAGTGACACCACCACTCCTGTGACTGTTGTCTCCGTTGTCCTTTTATAAGAATGATGGTGAAACCACCACCAAATCAGCGATTCAGCACAGACTCAAAACACTGGGGTACCTGACATCGGGCGGTCCGAGGAGACAGGTACCCTAAAAAGTCCGTTCTTATGACCTCACCTAACGGTAAAGGACGAGGTCCCCTAGAAGGGTTGGGTCCTTAGTTTGGGTCCAGAGGGTGTAACGTCCGTCTGAGAAATGGTTGACTCGATACTCCCTTCGGGTGATGTATATATGGAAAAACAAGTAAAACAAAGTAACAAGAAAACAACATAATAAGAAATTAAAAATAATAAATGGAAAAGTCAAAAAATAAAAATTTATTTAAATGAAATAAAGGATTGAGGTGTCATATAAATAATGTGAGGTAAAAAGGAACAAAAACCAAAAAAGGAATAAAAACAGATAAAATTGATATCAAATATGAAACGATAGAAATTAAGAAACTACAAAATGTGAAAAAGGAAAACAAAAGTAGAGAGAAAATAAAGATATAAAAAGGAATAGTAACATAACTACCGAAACAAAATACGAAAGGAACGTTAAAAAATCAACCGAAACACGTAAAGAAATGTAAAGTCAAAACCAAAAAACGATGAAATCAAAAATCACAAACAAAGTAAATACCCAAAGGAATAACCGAACTAACGAGAGAAAAGAAAACAAAGGGGAAAACACGAAAAGGAGAAGAGAAAAAAAAAGTCAAGAACAGAAAATGACTCACACTCATACACTTGAAGAAAGACACGAAAACAGACAAATCAAAATGAAAATGGTAAAGAGGACCTCAAAACAGACAAGCAAGAAAAAACAAAGAAAGTAAAAGTAAGAGAAGACACAGTACACCGACCACCCTAAATGGGGTGTCTACATGATTAAGAAGTTATATGTTTTTAATTATGTACACTATGTGGTGTAATTGTTTCACTTTATATTTTTGGTATACTAGGATAGTTATCTACGTCTATTTTCGAAAACTGTTTTAAACTACGTGTATATACTATTTTTCAGATGTCTTTTAACCACGTCTTCCTTGAATAGAGTTGTATAATTTCCGGTGTATACTGTTCTAGTGTCGTTTGTAATAAGAGTTACAACTTTTTGACTTTCGTAAAGGAGATTCTAGTCCTTGTCGGTTCCAACGGGTGAGAACGGTGGTAGTAACTTGTATCAAAACCTTCAGGTTCGGTACCATTAGTCTCTTCTTTATCTTTATTTGCCTTATGTCTAACTTTTTCTTCTTCATTTTGAGTTTGATAAACGTCTATTGTACTATGTTATGTATCTTTTGGGATTTCTTCGGTGGTCTTTTATCTCGACTAGTTACTTATATCATTCCAACATCCTATATCTTATGTATCACATAAAGATATGTGATTGTTACTTTTTAGTCTTTCTCTTTGATTCTGTCGTTAGAGTAAGTTTTAATGTTGTTTTTCTTATTTTATGGATCCTTATTTGGATGGATTTCTCTGTTTTCTGGACGTACGTCTTTTGACATTCTATGACTACTTTTTTTAGTTTCTGTTGTATTTGCCTCTTTATGTGGAACAAGAACCTAACCTTCTTAGTTATAGTGCATGTACTGATATGGTGGGTCTCGTTAGATGTCTAAGTTATGTTAAGGATAGTTTAACTGTTACCGTAAAAAGTCTCTTGGTGTTATTTTTTAAAATGTTAAACATACTTTTGTCTTTCAGTGGTTTATCGGTTTCGTTGTAACTTTTTCGTTTTGTCTCGACCTCCTTAGTTCGAAGGACTGAAGTCCGATATGATGTTTCGATGTAAGTAGTTCTGTAATTCAGTAGTTCTGTCATACATGGTCGATCTAAGTCTTTTCCGTCTCCTTGGTCTCTAGTTTAACGGTTGTAAACGACCTAGTATCTCTTTAGTTCCCTTAAGATGTTTTTGTACATGAAGACGAAGTAGTCGATGTCGGAAACTGACACATCTAGTGTTGTTTGACACTCGTTAAGAATGTCTCTAACGTTATGGTCTGGTAGAATGGACAGAGGACTCTTTGAACATACGATCAATTCTTCGTTGTCCATCTTGGTTTGTACCTTTTTGTCTGACCAAGTTTTAACCCTTTCCTTATACTGTTCCGACGTATCACAGTGGGACTAATAAATTGAAGATACATCTCATATAGTATATTTTACGGACCGACCTACTTCGTGTCCCACCTTAGTTCTAACGACTCTCTTTATAGTTATTGCTGTCTATACGTCTACTGTGGTGAGATTACCGTCTTTCACTTCTCCTTGGTTTCTCGGAAAACTACTCCCACTTTCCCCTCTCACTTTTTCGACCGAATTTTGAGTCGTAAGTTTTGAGATTCTAATACCATAGATCAGGATAGTAAAGAGTAGTTTATCTTCCCCTTTTTCATATTTATCACTGTCTAAAATAAAAGAACCCGAGGTTTTAATGACGTCTACCATAGACGACGGTACTCTAATTTTCTGTGAACGAAGAACCTTCCTTTCGATACTGTTTTGATATCTCGTATAATTTTTCGTCTTTGTAGTGAAAAGGTTATGTACAGATATCTGAGTTTCCATATCAAAAAGGTCCTCAGTACATGTCTATACTTTCTATATATCTCTTACACCTCGTAATCTCTTAACTACGAAAGGTTGACACCACGACCTATTCTGAGAAGACTCAGGGGACCTGTCGTTCCTCTAGTTTGGTAAGTTAGGACTTCCTTTAGTTGGGACTTATAAGTACCTTTCTGACTACGACTTCAACTTCGAGGTCGTGAGACCGGTGGACTTTGTTTCTCGACTCAGTGACCTTTTGTGTGACTCTCACCCTTTATAACTTCCGTTTTCCTCTTCCCTCGTCGACTCCTACTTTACCAATCTATCGTAGTGGCTGACTTACCTGTACTTGAAATCGTTTGAGACCCTCTATCCCTTCCTGTCCTTTTGAACCGTACGACGTTAGGGACCCCAGTGTTTCTCAGTCTATACTGAATCACTGACTTGTTGTTGTTGTTCCTTCTGTCCAGGATAAAGTGACAGTGGACCCTCGAAACGGATCCGGGGATCAATTAACAGACAAATAGTATCTCTATTCTTTTCAAAGTAAAAAAAGGAAGGAAACCTGTTTCCCTTAATTGATTAAGTACCGGTGGGGTTAACGGTCTACGTGAGACCAATTTGAGACATGTCGTTTATCACGACAGTTCAGTAAAATGAACTCCAGTCAAATACCAAATAGAACCTTGTAGATGTATTACCTAATATAAACCAATCGATAAATTATCTCAATTCTAAAAAAAGATAATAACGTCAGAAGAACCTGACGAACAGTGAACGTTGGGTCAAACCAAATTACGAAATAACAACAAGTCAGTGAGTCAGTACAGGTTGAGAAACACTGGGTTACCTACGTTCCGAAGGGACAGGAAGTAGTAGAGGGTCTGAAGTGAGTGTCAGTTCACGTAACTCAGTTACTACGGTAGGTTGGTAGAGTAGGAGACAACAAGGGAAGAGGAGGAGGGAAGTTAGAAAGGGTGGTGGTCCCAGAAAAGATTACTCAACTGGTGGAAACGCAGTCTGCCGGTTTCATGACCTTGAACTCGAAGTCGTAATCAGGAAGGTTATTTATAAGTCCCAACTAAAAGAAATCCTAACTGACCAATCCCTGAGAGTTCTCAGAAGAGGTTTTGGTGTCAGACTTTCGTAGTTAAGAAACCACGAGTCGGAAGAAGTACCAGGTTGAGAAGAAATACCAAATTACGAATAAATTAGTATTTTACCAAAAGAAAGAAAAGATGTAGATACTTTTATGAAGGACCTAACCATCTTTTAAAATAAAAAATTAAAAGGGGTTATCGTAAGTATTGTCAACATAAAAGTAATATATTTTTCTTTTCCCTAATATATATACACGTATATACACACATATATATATATATATATATACATAGAGTTACAATTTTGTAGATTTATAGATTTTCCTTATTTCGATTCATTTTTTTAATTCAAGTTACCATGAACAACATACTACGGTGAACTCTTTTTTTTTATATATATATATTTCGTTAGGATCTGTATACACACATATAGGGTCTTTATATATGCTTACATATATATATATATATATATATATATATATATAGAGGATCTTATAGTGGTTCTTCATATTTTTGTGTTAAGTCCCAACACCAAGGAAAATAACTTATGACCATTATCCCAATTTTCGTATAAAGTGATAGAGACATTACAAAACAACTCTCTTTCTCTCGTTACTTCGTTTGTACTGTTTCACAAGTAGAAGTCCCTATTTAGGTTTTTAGAAAAAAGATATACTGAGAAACACGAAAATTTAAACGTAGTTATCATACTCATCACTACTATGATTATTTTGTTCATTGACCCAAAGGGGACTCGAGGACACGAGAAAGGTTTCGTCTCAAAAAAAAGAGTTCAAAGGATATATTACAAACACCGTCGTCGACCGTCAAGTCGTGAGTGATTGTCGGTTCCAATCCCTGTATCTCTTTTGGTTTCTTTTACACTTTTGAACCGTGGGTTTTACAACGGACTACAACAGTCATGAAAAAGTGAGTGACACTGAAAACCCTCAACATGACTTAAGGTTCAAGCCTCACTACGGTAGACCCCCTAAAGATGGAAACGTTAGGAAATAACGTCAATAGTGGTTGTTATGATTCTTGGACCGATATCCGGTCCCTTTCCAATATGACGAATACATAAATTAGACGGGGGATCTTGTGTTTCTCAGGATCCAGGACGAATCTGAGTAATTGTAAACTTTTCGAAAAGAAAGAAGTTTAAACGACTCATGATGCGGAAAGGACTAAGGGTTCCCTTTTGAGGTTAAGACGAACCGTTTCGGAGACGTTTTCTAAGTCAAAAACTCTTTTGTTTCCTCCTCTTAAGACCCGGTTTCTCCTATCTCCCCTTTAGAAATATTGGTGAGGTTATAAAAAGGATGAGATTAAAAAGTAAACATCTTAAATAAAATTCGTCTTTCTAATTTCAAAAGTTTGGTATTCTTGTATCCGACAACGATATGGATATATGTATAGATGTCCTCCATTTCACTTGTCTAAGACGACGGACTTACGTCCCTTTTATCCTTTACAGGGAACCCCAGGTTACACAAAGAAATGGTGTCCTTCTGTCAAAGAAGTCTCTGACTGATGAGATAGTTAGTCGATCAAAGGTCAGATAAGTTTGAATGTCTCTTTCCTTGGTTTTACGACGTCGAAGTTCAAGTGTGAGATCGGGGACAATTTCATTATAATGTTATGTATATACATTACCACTGGTTCTTTACGTATATTTATGATGTATATTACATTATGATATGTCGATTGTTATGACCATGAAGTTTCGTAGATATATGCACATGTGTGTATGTGTGAGTGTTGGATATATAACTTCCCGATACTATTTTATATCTTTTACTCGTGGTAGTGTGACTGTCGTTGAGTAGTGTGTTTTTCATTGAGAAATAGGTAACCTAGTATCTTTTTCGTTGTCTCAAGGTCCTTTTGTAGATGAAGACAAAATAACTGATACTGTTTCGGAAATTGACAAAACTAGTACTGTGTGACACCTTTTAAGAAGCTCTACCCTTATGGTCCGGTGGAGTGGACGGGGTACTTTTAGACATATGTCCAGTTCTTCGTTGTCAATCTTGACCTGTACTTTGTTACTTGACCAAGTTTTAACCCTTTCCTCATGCAGTTCCGTTATATAACAATGGGACAAATAAATTGAAAATACGTCTCATGTATTACACTTTGTTGTCCGACCTACTCCGTGTTCGACCTTAGTTCTAACGACCCTCTTTATGTTGTTGGAGACTATACGTCTATTATGGTGGGAATACTGTCTTTCACTCTTTGATTTCTCGGAGAACTACTTTCACTTTCTCCTCTCACTTTTTCGACCGAATTTTGAGTTGTAAGTTTATTGTTTCTAGTACCGTAGACCAGGGTAGTGAAGTACCGTTTATCTACCCATCTGTTACCTTTGGTACTGTCTGAAATAAAAGAACCCGAGGTCTTAATGACGTCTACCACTGACGTCGGTACTTTAATTTTTCTACGAACGAGGAACCTTCTTTTCGAGACTACTTAGATCTGTCGTATAGTTTTTCGTCTCTGTAATGAAACGACCGTTTCTAGACAGATCTGTTTCGATGCCAAAAAGGTCATCAGTACACACCTACGTTTTCAACCTGATACTTCTTTCGACTCGTGGTTTCTTAACTATGAAAACTTGACACCACAACCTCTTCGGAGAACTCTCAGGAAACCGGACGTTCCTCTATCTTGGTCAGGTAGGATTTCCTTTAGTCAGGACTTATAAGTAACCTTCCTGACTACGACTTCGACTTCGAGGTCATGAAACCGGTGGACAACTCTTCTTGACTGAATAACTTTTTCTAGGATTCCGACCCTTTCTAACTTCCGTGCTCCTCTTCCCCTGTTGTCTCCTACAACAGTAGGCTGAGTTGCCTGTACTCAAACTCGTTCGAGGTCCTCGACCACTACCTATCCCTTCGGACCGGACGACCCCAGTGTTTCTTAGTCCTTCCTGACTCGTTGACTTGACTGACTTGGATGGCTTGAGATATAGTCTTTTGTTCATAGTAATTAAAGTCCGAATAGAGAGTGAACATTCTCGGAGATTAGTATGAGATTCCGGGTTAAAACTGTCCCTTTAAAAGGGATTAAGTCGACAGTAAAAGATGAAGTCAGGTTATGTTAGGTTATTTAGAATTAGACTATAACTGTGACTATCAATTAGGTATGGTCTTTCTATGAATGAAGAGATTAAGAATTTCAAGTGATGCCTTTTTCAAGAAAATCGAAAATTATTAGTGATTTAAAGTGTGGAATCGTGTAGAATTTGTTTGTCTACTTTAAATTTTCCTATAAAATTTCTAAAAAACCTTTTTATCGAATAAAATTTTACTTTTCTAACTTCATGTCCTTCCTTCGTACTAAAGGGGATTTAGTTTTTGTATTAATCACATCATAGTATCGATTTAAAATTGTCTGAGATCGATTACTATTCTGTTCAGTGTTAACACACGAAAAGAACCACTTCTCCATCTTCTCACGTTATTTTACGAGAATTGTGGGAATTATTTGTGGTAAGGAGCAGATAGAGAGGATAACCTAAAAATATATGAACTTAAAAATAAATCAGTACCTAAAGTCACATCAACCTAAAAATATATTAACCAAAAATTACAACCTAAAGTTACAAACATAAGGTTATCTCAATCTTTTATCTAACGATTGTAAGATAGTGATGAACATTTTGTCAATCCCTGATTCACTCTATTGTATATGTCAAAGAGTCTTATATACGAGTTTTTTAACATCAAAGGAAACAAGTGTCACTACAGAATGTATACGTATGTCCGAATTATAGTCATCAGATGTTTCCCTGTAACTATGGTCCGTCTTGGGACACCCCGAGGACCCGTGTTTTCGTCGTAAGGAAACAGGGAGTAAAGAAACTAATGTCTTTTACCCGAAGTATATCGGAGGTACTGGATAGGACTTAAGGTTCCCCGTCCAAGTTTGTCATCCTCATCCCTTCCTCAAGCTTGTCGTCCCTTCCATCCTCTACACTCTGTTTCCTTCTTGTCAGTTCTCTTTGTTATCACGTGTGGTTTTAATCTGAACGTCTCTTTGATAGGTACTCTTTCTGGACTCCTGATCGTTTTTTATAGAAGACGTTGATTTCTACGTTTCTTTCTTGGTGTTCCTCTACCTATTCTCCCCGTCTCTGTCCATATGAGTTCTGTGTGTTGGGACCCATCCAATGGTTGTTAACCCTCCTATTGATTTAATGTCTCCAAGAGGGGTTCTTCGTTCCCTAGGATTAGAGTACAGTCCGAGGGATTGGGTCCACAAGACGTACCCTTTCTATTTGTGGGTCCTATAAAACGAAACTTCCGGTCGTTCCGTATGAAAACCCTCTACGGTTCCTGTCACCCTTTATCTCTAAGGGGAGAATTCCACACGGTCTTTGAGTGTGTGAGTCCCTGGGGGACCATTTTCGTCGTTACACTTTTCTTGTTTGACGACTAAACCTCTCCGAGGACCTATTCGTCCATCTTTGACTTCGATTGGGACCCTTGTCTCTGTGACTACTGTCGGTAAACCCCATCGTGTAAGATGGTACTCTTGTGACCACGACCGTTAGTCATAAAACTTTTGAAGAGAGATCGAATAGTCTTTTTCTTTTTCCGGATGCATGATCACAGAGTTGTACTCAGAACCCGACGGACTCCAGTTCGTCGATAGGTCTCTCCCTGTATCGGGTTGAGAGGTCGTGAGGTGGTTGGACTTGTGGGAAAGTCAGGTGTCAGTATGGTCCTCGGTCGAGACAACTAGTCTTCCGGGTCCTGGCTCCAGGTGTATCGTCACGTGGTAATCATAGGAACGTTGGTGGATCCTAGACGTCCGTCTATGACCCTGTACCTGAGTGGGTTTTCATCTGACCGTTGTTGAGGTCCTTTGGTTCCCAGGACGTTGGTCTCTGGGGTCCGGGACTGAGATGGGTTTACAACTGTCTGTACTCGGGGTCCTGGTCGAAGTGTATGGTGACCTACCCGTAGTCGTGGTCCTAAGTGACTTGATACCTAGTCGTAAGCGGTCCGTAGTCGGGTCCCTGAGTGGTTCTGATCCTTGATGGGTAGTCGTCTCTTTATGAAACGCGGAACCCGGGGAGTCAGTGGCCAGGGTCTTTGGTCGTGATACGTAATCGTCCGGTTGTGCTTGACACTTTGTGGGATCTTGGGAGTCAGTCGACGGGGACCTAGGTTGTCGTGAGTACTCAAAACCCTTTGTGACTTGTGGTGTTAGTCACCATAATTCTTAACCGGACGAACGGTCGTCCCACTGTCATCAGGATCTCGGGGGTTTGGGTGTTGGTGGGTGGGTTCTTAGGTCGAGGCGGGGTTTGACCTGGTCGTGATGGGGTGGTTCCTTAAGTGTTATTCTTTGAAACACTGGATAGGGTGGTTGGTCATCGGAAGTCGGAGGTATGTTCCATCCCGGACCGTAGTTGATATCGTCCCCGGTTAGTGTAGACGATCTGTCGGGTGTCATCCGTCACGGAGTGTTGGCTCCCTAGGTGTGTCTACTGTATTTTCAGTGGTCATCTCGTAGATCAAGTCCACTACTCACCTTTTACGTGACGACCATATGTGTCCTGTAGAGGATATTCTCCGGTAAAGAGGTTTCACCCTTTACGTTGGTTTGTTGCTCTATCTATTTTTATTTCTGTTGTTCAAACAGTTTTACTAAACTGTTTTCTTATACAATTTTCTTTACTTATTTTATTTTGGGAAATTGTTCTTGATTTACTTTATCTTTATCCATTAGTTAGACTATTTGTCATGTTTGAGTACTTTTATTTCTATAGGTTTCTTAAGTCTTCTTCCCTACTTTTCTCCTTTTCAATCTTCAGAATTGTTTCTCGATTTTTATATCTCTCCTTGGTTTGTCTCTACTTCTTATATGAATAGCTTTAAATTTTTTTTTTATCTTTCTTTTTTGTCGTCTAATTTACTATGTGTCCTTCATTTGCCGTTGGATCTTTTGTTTCATCACCTTTAATGACTTCGACTTCTTCTTTTTCTCTTTTTCTTACTTTTCTTTATTCCTGTTATTTTCTCTGAAGTCACTGTTGTAGTTCACACGATTGTAAACGTAATATTCTCAGGGTCTTTTTCTTCCCCCGTTTCTTGTATCAACTTTTGTGTCATCGATTTTTTCATGGGTTGTACTCTTTCCTTTGTCCATAGGTCAACGTTCTTTTTATCTCTCAAGTTTTGTCCTAGTCCGATTACCACTGGTTTAGTTTTGTGTAAAATTAATTTTAACTTTTTTTATTTCTCTTTCCCTTTTATAATTTTGATCGTTTCCTTTTCGTCGTGTAATTTATGTCAAGTCAAGTCAAGTCAGTGAGTCAGTACAGGCTGAGACGCTGGGGTACTTAGTGTCGTGCGGTCCGGAGGGACAGGTAGTGGTAGAGGGCCTCGAGTGAGTCTGAGTGCAGGTAGCTCAGTCACTACGGTAGGTTGGTAGAGTAGGAGACAGCAGGGGAAGAGGAGGACGGGGGTTAGGGAGGGTCGTAGTCTCAGAAAAGGTTACGCAGTTGAGAAGGGTACTCCACCGGTTTCATGACCTCAAAGTCGAAATCGTAGTAAAGAAGGTTTCTTTAGGGTCCCGACTAGAGGACTTTGAGAATAATTCGATAGTCGATTGAAAATTAGACACCCTATCTAGTACTCCAGGTATGACTTTTTAAGACCGAATGTAACTTCTTTCATCTCTTGTGATGATCTGTAAAGTCTATACTGGATTTAAGTAAGGGAATACTAATATGTTGTCTCCACTACTTATCTAAGTTTCCTAATCTAGACCATCTGTCTGACGGACTTTTTGTTACCTGTCTACATCTCTTCTACCGTCTCCTCATCCTGTTCCTCTGGTGAAAAAGGGGGTATTTAAGTAGTTTTCTAGTAAACTTACGACTCGTTGAAGGTGTTTTATTGAAGACTTACGACCACCTCCTGTGGTCCGTGGGTCTTTCCGTCGGGTAAGAGAAAATTTCTTCCATCCTGTTTTATATTTTCTGTTTTTCTCAATCCCTATCTCTAGGTACGACCCCTACCTCAGTTCTTCCTCCTCTTCAAAGGTTTGTCATCCTTTGGGAGAGTGTCCACCCTGAAACCCCTCAAAAGCTTAAAGTCTTCCGTTGTATTGGTCCTCCCTTTTTGTTGTTGTGTTTTATACACGGATTGGTGTTTACGGTTGGTTCTTCACCGGGTTTGTGAGTGCAGACGGTGGTCGTTCAGCCCCGACCTGTCCTTCCGTACCCGACGTAATAGTCAGGAATCCCATTCCTGGTCCGGACTTACGGGACTTGTGTTAGTCTCCCTCGATTGTACTCTATCGTTGGGTTTGACACCCTAGCGGTTTCTCTTTTTCTCTCTTGAATGGGTGATCTCCGAAATTGTGTGTCGGACCGGACGGGTATCTTGTTTCCTAAGTTGTTTATGGTTTCCTCTGGATCGGCTGAGGTATGTCGTGTAGGGGGGGAGGGGGACGGGGGTATTGATCTCCGTGTCTCCGTCCGTACGGTGTCGGTTTCGGCCTTCTGTTCCCCGACGAGGTTAGAGTCGGGGTCTCTGGTCGTAGAAGGTGGTTTGAGACTCGTCCGAGGGTCAACGATTGGTACATAAGGACCCTAGGATTTTCAACTGTAGGTGGTCCTCCCAGTGTCGGAGTCTAGTCGAGGGGTCTCCTCTGTGTACCGTGTGTACTCTGTCACGAGAGTACCATGTGGGGCCTTTGGCTCACCGACCCTGGTCCCTCCACTAATTCTACGTGTTAGGTGGACCCTGTCACGTGAGTGGTTTATAGATCAGCAGACTCTACGAGTCTGGACCCTTCCTGTGTTTTGCGTACGGGTTGACTCTGACACGGGAACACTTCATGGGTTCTTGTACTCACCGAATCTGGACACATCACGGGTTTCACGTCCTGGACAAAACCTGTCACGGGGACGTCTCGTGGGACCTCGAACTCGTTACATCTGGGTCCTTTGTGTTCGGCGGAACTCGTCCCCGTTTGGGTCACACTAGGTATGTGCCACTCGTGTGGGGTATGTACTGTCGTTATAAACAAACTTCACAGGGAGGGAGGTGTGTTGACTTTTTCACTCCGATTTATTCACTGGTGAAGTGAGGGAACACAGTGCCACCTTTAATCTGGGTCTTCTCTTGACGTTTGTCTCCTTTGGTTTCATTTGTTTCTTCTTCCTTGACGAGACCTTCACTGTCCACTTTGTCTAATTTTGGGACATTCAATTGTAACTGATTCGTGACCTCCCGTGGATATCTGGAACTCTTGTTCATGTTCGTCCTTGTTCCTTGATAGACATCGATTTGACTGGGGTGTGGCGGGTGTTATCGAGGTGTCTTTACGGATCTATATAAAAATGATACTAGTGAAAAATTAAAAAATTCAAGAAATAATGAGGAAATTAAAAGTAAAAATATTGGATGATGTCAGGTACCCCAGTGTTTCTCAGTCTATGCTAACTCGTTAAAGTAAGTAAGTAACGGAACCGTTTTTCTGGGACAAAAATTTCGTTTAAAGTATATATATATATATATATATATATATATATATATGTATATATATATAAATTGCTAAAAACACCGACTAAAACAAAACTTAAAAATTATTAAAAAATTTAAATTTAACTAAATAAAATTAACCTCCGATTAATATTATAAAATAACCAAAACGGTATGTATTTGTACTTAGACGGTGTCCACATGTGTACAAGGGGTAGGACTTTGAGGGTGGGAGGAGGAAGGGGTATGGTAGGGAGACCCAGTAGGGTCACTTGGTCGGGGTTCGTAGGACATAGAACGTAGTTTGGACCTTATCGCTAAGCAAAGAATATCTTATAATATGTACAAAATTACGGTAAGAGAGTTTAGTAGGGTAGGAGAGGGAGAGGTTGTCTCAGGTTTTCTCACAAGATATGTAAACACAGAGAAAACGACAGAGTGTATGTCCCAATAGTAATAGTAGAAAGATTCAAGGTATATATATGTAATCATATGACATAACCACAAAAAGAAAGACCGAATGAAGGGAGACATATTATGCGAGGTCAAAGTAGGTGGAGTAATCTTGACTAAGTTTACATAAGAAAAATTACCGACTCATTATGAGGTAACACATATACATGGTGTCGAAAGAATAGGTAAGTAGACGACTAGCTGTAGATCTAATGAAGGTACAGGACCGATAATATTTGTTCCGACGCTACTTGTAAACCCATATACACAGACAAAGTTAAGACCAAAGGAGCCACACATACGGGTCGTCACCCTAACGACCCAGTATTCCGTCAAGATAAAGGTCAAAAAATTCCTTAGAGGTGTGACAAGAGGTATCACCGACATGATCAAACGTAATTATAACAAAAACACTCACCTTTGGAGATGAGATCTAATAATTAGAAACGAAAAACCATAAACAATAGTTAACACAGGGAAGTTCTTAGATTAGAAGTCATAGGTAAAAGTGAATCCCCATACTAATGACTTAACTAACGAGAGAGGTAAAAACTGAGAGGGTAAAGAGGGGGTCCAGTGGAGATAGAGGAGGGAGGGGGAAGAGAAGAAATAAATTAAGACACTTAGAGAGACCCACAGAACTCACCACTTCTTGTGAATCCCTTGACTAATGACCGATCTAAACAGAGAGGGGAAAACTTAAGGGAAGAAGAGGAGGACCTGTGGAGACAGAGGGAGGAGGGAGAAGAGTAGAGGTACACTGAGACACTTGGAGAGTCCTATAGGGAGTGACCCACAGGGACAGTTTTTGGGGTTCTGTGTATAATTAGTTTGACTACTTCTAGTTCAGGTTTCTCGTTTATAATTTTCGTCGTTCCCTTTTCGTTGTTTATTGTGTCTTCCCCTCGGGGTATTTTTATTTGAGAAGTCCGGTCTTTCCTTACCGTCCTATATCAATTTCACTACTTTCTCTTTTTGGATTTTGGATCTAATGATTTGGGTAGTTCCTAGAGTAAGTTTGTACTTCTTCTTTAATTTTCGAAATGTCTGTTCGTTTTCGAGTCTCTTAAGTCGTGGTGGTTTGGTCGAGAAGTTGTTTATGATTTTCTTGAAGAGATCTGTTCTTTATATCTTTTCCACATATTTGACCTTGGGTTTTGTTGTTTATTTACCGTTGCCCTAGTATGAATAGTTATTAATGGAATTTACATTTACCTGACTTACGGGGTTGCTTTTCTGTATCTGACCGACTTACTTATGTTTTTGTTATGGAGATATATACGACAGATGTTCTGTGGTTAGAGTTTGGAACCCTGTGTGTGTCTGGATTTCACTTCTTGACCTTTTTATATAAAGTACCTTTACCTCTGGTTTTCCTTCGTCCTCATCGTTATAAGTATAGTCTATTTTATCTGACACTTTATTTCCGGTACTTTTCTTTGTTTCTTCTTGTGATGTAGTACTAGTTTCCTAGTTAACTTCTTCTATATTGTTAATATTTATATATATGTGGGTTGTATCCTCGTGGTGTTATACATTCCGTTTACGATTTTTCATACTTTCCCCTTTAATTGTCCTTGTGTTATCACCCTCTGAAATTATAGGGTGAGTGTGATACCTATCTAGTTGGTTTGTCTTTTAATCGTTCCTTTGTGTTTGGAATTTACTATGTTACCTGGTCAATCTGGATTAACTATAGATATACTGTAAAGTGGGGTTTTGTTACTTAAAGTGGAAAAAGAGTTCACGTGTGTCTTGTAAGAGGTCCTGTCTGGTGTTAGACCCGTTATTTTAGATCGGGACTTTTTAAAAAAAATTTACTTTAGTAGAGTTCGTAGAAAAGACTAGTGTTACGTCATTCTAAATCTACAGTTGTTGTCTTTTTTTTTTGATAATTTTTATGTTTCTGTACCTCCGACTTATTACTTGTTTAGTGTCTTCTTTAGTTTTTTCTTTAGTTTTATACGTATCTTTGTTTGTTTTTACTTTTGTGTTGTTGGGTTTTGGATACCCTACGTCATTTTCGTCACTATTCCCTTTCCAAGTCTCGTTATGTTCGAATCGAGTTCTTTGTTCTCTTTTTAGTTTATTTATTGGATTGAAGTGTGGACTTCGTTGATCTTTTTCTTCTTTACTTCTTGGGGTCCCAATTATCTTCCATTCTTAGTATTTTTAACCCCGTCTTTATTTACTTTTTCTTTGTTTCCTTTACTCACTTTTAGTTGTTTTTAATTTTCGACCAAGAAACTCTTCTAATTATTTTATGTTTTTGGTCATCAGTCTGAGCAGTTTTTTTATGTTTTCCTTCTTCTTAGTTTAGTTGTTTTAATCTTTACTTTTACCTCTTTAGTGTTGTCTTTTTTATCTTTATCTTTTCTAATATTCTATGATGATAGTTGTTGATATACTGTTATTTTACTTGTCAAACCTTCTTTACCCACTTAAGGATCTTTTCATATTGGAAGGTTTTGGAATGGTCCTTTTTTGTCTTTTAGAATTGTCTGTGTAATGTTCGTGTCTTTAACTTGATATTAGTTTTTAGAAGGTTGTTTTTTTTCGGGTCACGGTCTACCGAAGTATCCACTTAAGATGGTTTTTAAATCTCCTCTCGATTGTGGATAGGATGAGTTTGAGAAGGTCTTTTAACGTCTCCTTCTATTTGAAGGTTTGAGTAAGATGTTCCGGGGGTAGTGGGATTATGGTTTTGGTCTGTTTCTACAGTGTTTTTTTTTCTTTTGATCTCCGGTTATAGTGACTACTTGTATCTACATTTTTAGGAGTTGTTTAAAGACGTTTCTCTTAGGTCATTGTGTTATTTTTCTAGTATGTAGTAATGGTTCACCCGAAGACTCCTTGTGTTCCTAAGAAGTCATAAAGGTTTATAACAACATAGTTACACTATATTGTCTCATTGTTTGACTTTCTATTTTTGTATTAATAGAGTTATCTACGTCTTTTTCGGAAACTGTTTTCAGTTGTTGGTAAATACTAGTTTTGAGAGGTCTTTCGTCCGTATCTTCCTTGTATTGAGTTGCATTATTTTCGATATATACTATTTGGACGTCGTTTGTAATAAGAGTTACCACTTTTAAACTTACGTAAACGGTTTTCAGTCCTTGTTCTGTTTTCACGGGTGAGAGTGGTTATGATAAGTTGTATCAAAACTTTCAAAATCCGTGTCGTTATTCTGTTCCTTTTCTTTATTTTCCTTAGGTTTGACCTTTTCTTCGTTTTGAGAGTCTCAAATGTTTACTGTACTAGGAGATGTATCTTTTGGAATTTCTGTACTGGTTTTTTAATGATCTCGATTAGTTACTCATGTCATTTCAACGTCCTATATTTTATTTGTGTCTCTTTAGGGAACGTAAGGATATGTGATTTTTACTATTTTTCCTTTCTCTTTAATTCCTTTGTAAAAGTAAGTAGTAACGTTGTTTTTCTTATTTTGTGAATCCTTACTTAGATGGATTTCTTTGTTTTCTGGATATATATCTTTTGATATTTTGTGACGACTTTCTTTAGTTTCTACTGCTTTTATCTACCTCTTTATATGGTACAAGTACCTAACCTTCTTAGTTATATCACTTTTACTCATATATTGGGTTTCGTTAGATGTCTAAGTTACGTTAGGGGTAGTTCGATGATTGTCATAAAAAGTGTCTTGATCCTGTTTATTAAAGTGTTAGACATACCTTTATGTTTTTTCTTTACAGTTTATCGGTTTCCTTAGAACTCTTTCTTCTTACCTTGACCTCCTTAGTTGGACGAACTGAAGTCTAATATAATGTTTGGATACCAGTCATTCTGTCACACCATCACCTTTTTTTGTCTTTATATGTAGTTGTCTTGTTTTATCTTTCGGGTCTCAATTTAACTGCATGGATACCTGTGGAACAGAACGTCTTTATATGTGTCCTTTTTTCTGTTAGAGAAATTGTTTACCTCGACCCTTTTGACCAGTTAGTGGATATTTTCTTACTTTGATCTTATGAACGATTGTGGTATGTGTTTTTATTTGAGTTTTACCTAATTTCTAGATTCATATTCTGGTCTTTGATATTTTGACGTTCTTCTTTTTTATCCTTTTTGTGATAGACTGTATTTAGTGGTGACCTAGGAGATACTGGGTGGATTGTCTCAATACCTTTACTTTCGTTTTTATTTGTTGACCCTGGGAAAATTTGACTTTTCGAAAACGTGTTGCTTGCTTTGATATTCGGTTCACTTTTCTGTCGGAAGTCTTATCCTCTTGTATTATCGTTTGTCTCGTTGACTATTTCTTAAAGAGAGTTTTTATACGTTTGTCGAGTACGTCGAGTTATGTTGTTTTTATTTACTGGGTTAGTTTTGTACCCGGTTTCTTGATTTGTTTGTAAAGAGGTTTCTTCTGTATGTCTACCGATTGTTTATGTACTTTTATACGAGTTGTAGTGATAGTGTCTTTACTTTTAGTTTTGGTGTTACTCTATGGTAGAACGTGGCAACTCTTACAGACGATAGTTTTTCAGATGTTTGTTATTTACGACCTCTCCCACAACCACCCTTACGTTTGATCATGTTCGCGAAACCTCTTGTCATACCTCTAAGGAATTTTTTGACCTTTATCTTGACGGTATACTGGGTCGTTAGGGTGAAGACCCGTGTGTGTTGTTCCATTGGTCTTAACTTTCTCTGTACACATGATGTTACAAGTAGTGTCGTGACGAATGTTATCGATCCTGTACCTTCGTTGGATCTACAGGTAACCGTCTACTTACCTATTCTTTCAACATCATGTTTATGTGTTACCTTGTAAGTCAAGTGAAGACAAGTCAGCGAGTGAGTACACGCTGTGAAACGCTGGGGTACTTAGCGTCGTACGGTCCGGAGGGACAGGTAGTGGTTGAGGGTCTCAAGTGAGTCTGAGCGCAGGTAGCTCAGTCACTACGGTAGGTCGGTAGAGTAGGAGCCAGCAGGGGAAGAGGAGGACGGGGGTTAGGGAGGGTCGTAGTCTCAGAAAAGGTTACTCAGTTGAGAAACGTACTCCACCGGTTTCATGACCTCAAAGTCGAAGTCGTAGTAAGAGAGGTTTCTTGTGGGTCCCGACTAGAGGAAGTCTTACCTGACCAACCTAGAGGAACGTCAGGTTCCCTGAGAGTTCTCAGAAGAGGTTGTGTGAAGTTTTCGTAGTTAAGAACCCGTGAGTCGAAAGAAGTGTAAGGTTGAGAGTGTAGGTTTGTACTGATGACCTTTTTGGTCTCGGAACTGATCTGCCTGGAAACAACCTTTTCATTACAGAGACGAAAAGTTATGCGAGAGATCCAACCAGTATTGAAAAGAAGGTTCCTCATTCGTAGAAAATTAAAGTACCGACGTTAGTGGTAGACGTTACTAAAACCTCAGGTTTTTCTATTTCAGTCGGTAACAAAGGTGACAAAGGGGTAGATAAACGGTACTTCACTACCCTGGTTTACGGTACTAGAATCAAAAGACTTACAACACGAAATTCGGTTGAAAAAGTGAGAGGTGAATATGAAAGTAGTTCTCCGAGAAATCAAGAAGAAGGGAAAGACAGTATTCCCACCACAGTAGACGGATAGACTCAAATAACTATAAAGAGGACCATTAGAACTAAGATCGAACACGAAGGAGGTCGGGTCGTAAAGAGTACTACATGAGACGTACCTTCAATTTATTCGTCCCACTGTTATATGTCGGAGCTGTATGAGGAAAAGGATAAACCTTGGTCAGACAACAAGGTACTGGTCAAGATTGACAACGAACGACTGGACGTATATCCAAAGAGTTCTCCGTCCAGTCCACCAGACTATAAGGGTAGAGAAAGTCTTAAAAGGTGTCAAATAACACTAGGTGTGTCAGTTCCGAAACCATATCAGTTATTTCGTCTTTATCTACAGAAAGACCTTGAGAGAACGAAATAATTACTAAATCGTCTACAACCGTTAAACTAGAGACCAAGGAGACGGAAAAGATTTTCGTCGAACTTATAGACCTTCAAGTGTCAAGTGTATAACGATTTCGGACCGGACCTTAAGGTACAAGTACCCGATCTTCTTAGTTATAACACTTTTACTCATATGATGGTTTAAGTTAGATGTCAAAGTTACACGAAGGATAGTTTAATGGTTACCGTAAAAAGTGTCTTGATCTTGTTTTTTAAAGTGTCAAGTATACCTATGTACTTTCCGAGTCTTTTTGGTTTCGTTTGAACTCTTTCTTCTTACCAGGATCTTCTTAATTGGAAAGACTGAAGTCTGATATAATGTTTTGATGTCAGTAGTTCTGTCATACCATGACCGTGTTTTTGTCTTTATATATGTGGTTTCCTTGTTCTGATGCTCATGGAATAAAAACTTTTATCTCCGTTCTTATATGTTACCCCTTTTCTATCGAAGAAGTTATCTGCCACGATCCTTTTGATCTGTCGATGTACATTTTCTCACTTTAATCTTATGAAAGATTGTAGTATGGGTTTCTACTTGAGTTTTATCTAATACTCGATCTACATTCCGACGTTTGATATCTTAACATTCTCCTTTTGTACCGGTCTTGTGTGTTACTGTATTTAGTTTCGTTCTAGGAGATAATAGATGAAGAATCTCACTACCCTTTTTTTTATTTGTTCACCCTGGATTAATTTGAATTTCGAAACCGTGTCATTTCCTTTGATATTTGTTCCACTTTTCTGTCAAGAGTCTTACCCTCTTTTATTATCGTTTACTTTGTTGACTGTTGTCTAATTAAAGGTTTCATATGTTCGTCGAGTAAGTTCAGTTATGGTCCTTTCGTTTGTTGGGTTAGTTTTTAACCCTTTTTCTGGATTTGTCTGTAAAAAGGTTTCTTCTGTATGTCTATCGATTGTTTGTGTACTTTTCCACAAGTTGTAACGAGTAAAATCTCTTTACGTGTAGTTTTGATGTTAGTTTATAGTGGAGTGTGGTCAGTCTTCTCGGTAGTAATTTTCAGATGTTTGTTATTTTTCGACCTCTCCCACACCTCTTTTCCCTTGGAGCACGTGACGACCACGTATACATTTAACTATGTTGGTGATACCTGTGTAATGTCTCTAATGAATTTCCGATCCTTATTTTGGTGGTATCCTGGGTCCTTAGGGTGATCCAACTCCTTTGGTTTAGACTTTTTCTATATACATGTGGTCACAAGTTACGTCGTGATAAATATTATCCATCTTGTACCTTCGTTGGATCTACAGGTAGTTGTCTACTTACCTGTTTCTTCGATACGATGTATATGTTACCTTATAACAACAACAAGTCAGTGAGTTAGCACAGGTTGAGACGTGGGGGTTCCTGAGATAGTACGGTCCAAAGGGACAGGAAGTTGTTGAGGGTCTCAAACGAGTTTGTGTACAGGTAACTCAACCACTACCGTAGGTTGGTATAACAGGAGACAGTAGGGAAAGAGGAGGACGGAAGTTAGAAAGGGTCGTAGTCCAGAAAAGATTTCTCAACCGAGAAGTGTAGTCCACCGGTTTCATAACTTCGAAGTCATAGTCAGGAAGACTACTTATAAGTCCTAACTAAAGGAAATCTTAACGGGTCAATCTAGAGGAGACGTCTGGTTCCCTGAGAGTTTTCAGAAGGGGTTGTGACGTGAAGTTTTGGTAGTTAGAAAACCGTGTATCGAAAGGATACGAGGTTGAGAGTGTAGGTATGTACTGATGACCTTTTTTCGTATCTAACATGATCTACCTGGAAACAGACGTTTCATTATAGAGACGAAAAATTATACGACAGATCTAACCAGTATCGAAAAGAAGGTTCCTCGTCCGTAGAAAATTCAAGTACCGACGTCAGTGGTAGACGTCGGGTTCTTTTATTTCAACCAGTGAAAAAGGTAACAAAAGTGTAGAGAAACAGTACTTCACTACCGTAGTCTACGGTACTACAATCAAAAAACTCACAACTTAACATTCGGTCAAAAAAGTGAGAGAAGAAAGTGGAAGTAGTTCTCTGAGAAATCAAGGAGAAACGATAGACAGTATTCCGACCACAGTAGACGTATAGGTTCGAATAACTATAAAGAGGGACGTTAGAACTAAGGTCGAACACAAAGTAGGTCGTACCGTAAAACGTACTACGTAAGACGTATATTCGATTTATTCGTCCCACTGTTATATATCGGGAATACATGAGGAAAGGGTTATAACTTGGTCAGGTAAAAAGGTACAGACCAAGATTGACAACAAAGAACTAGACGTATGTCCAAAAAGTCCTCTGTCCATTCCACCAGGTCATCAGGGAAACAGAAATTTTTAAGAGGTCAAACAACACTAGGTGTGTCAGTTTCCGAAATCACGTCAGTACTTCGTCTTCATCTACAAGAAGACCTTAAGAGAACTAAAATGATACTAGGTCACATACAACCGTTAAACTAGAGACCAAGAAGGAAAAGATTTAAGTCGAACTTGTAGACCTTCAAGAGTCAAGTACATGACAACTTCGGATCGAACCTCTTAAAACTCGTAATAAAAGGACGTACACTTCACTCACGTTGACATACCGTCAAACTTGTAAGAAACCGTAACGGGAAGAAACTCTAATCTTACTTTTCACTGTAAAAGGTCAGGACACCGGTGACTACTCAAAAGGTATAACCGACTGTATAAATCATATCGTGAAAATCCTAAATTTTATCGTATTAACCTTAAGGTAGTGGAGGTGATCAAAACAAGTATCACTACGAAGGATTCTGGATGAACTGAAGAGTGTTACCTTATAATGGGTCGGTATTTTTCCTTACGTAAACTCAATGAAGATTACTCCACCTAATTGGATCTCGGATAATATGTCTCACTTCATTCAGTCTTTCTCTTTCTATTTATTGTATATACTTACGTGTATATACCTTTTCTCGAAGAATTACTCCGACTTTTTCCTCTCACTTTTACGACCGAATATTGAGTTGTGTTGTTTGATTCTAATACCAAGACCAGGGTAGTGAAGTACCGTTTATCTACCCCGTTGACACCTTTGTCACTGTCTAAAAAAAAGAACCCGAGGTTTTAGTGACTCGTATCACTGACATTGGTACTTTAATTTTCTGTGAACGAGAAACCCTCCTTACAATACTGTTTGGATCTGTCATATAATTTTTCGTCTCTATAGTGAAAACACTGTTTCCAGGTATATAAGTTTCGATACCAAAAAGGTCATCAGTACATTCCTACACTCTTAACCTGGTATTTCTTCCGACGACGACGATGACGATACAGCGAAGTCAGCACAGACTGAGACATGCTGTGTCTACCGTCGGGTGGTCCGAGGGGACAGGGACCCTAAGAGGCCCGTTCTTGTGACCTCACCCAACGGTAAAGGAAAAGGTTACGTACTTTCACTTTTCACTTTCACTTCAGCGAGTCAGTATAGACTGAGAATCGTTGGGGTACCTGACGTCGGATGGTCCGAGAAGGTAGGTACCCTAAAAGGTCCGTTCTCATGACCTCACCCCACGGTAACTGTTTAACTACGAAAGGTTGACACTACGACCTCTTCTGAGAATTCCCAGGGAGTCTGTGGCTCCTCTAGTTTGGTCAGTTAAGATTTCCTTTAAGTTGGGACTTATAAGTAACCTTCCTGACTACGTACTTCGAGTTCGAGGTTATGAAACCGGACTACGTTTGTTGTCTGAGTGACCTTTTCTGGAACTACGACCCTTTCTACTTCCCGTTTTCTCATTCCCCCGTTGTCTCCCACTCTACCAAACTATCATAGTGACTGAGTCACCTGTACTAAAACTCGATTAAGGTTCTCCTCTACTTCCCGTCCCTTCGGACCGTACAACGTAAGTACCCCCACGTTTTTCAACCTGTGTAGAATAACTGTCTTGTTGTTGTTGAAAATTTGTCTTTGAGTCGTCTAGTCTTCCCTCATTGTGTTATATACATTTCCTTACTTTCCCCCTTTAGATGTGATTCTTATAAAATGGGTCGTTCCGAAAGTAAGTATAAACTATCTCTATAATTTTTTAAAATGTCTGTTCACTTTCAATCTTCTGAAGTCGTGGTGGTATGGTCGGAATGTTCTTTGTAATTTCCCTAGAGATGTTCGTTATCTTTTCGGTGTTAAACTTTATACTTTTAATACTTTAGTTTTTAGAGTAACTATTTCCGTCTATGCATTATTTCAAACATTTAGTACCTACATATTTCGTTCATTCTGTCAACGTTCGTTTTCGTCATTTTATTGGATATAGGTCTTATTCACATATTTCCTTTAGATTTTCTTTTACTATGCTTTATACTACAGTTTTTGTCATTTACCCTAACAATAAATAAGCGATTCAACACAGACTAATAATATGTTGGGATATCTGAAATCGGACGGTCCGAGAAGACAGTTACCCTAAAGGGTCCGTTCTTATAACCTCACCCAAGGGTAAAAAAAGAGGTCCCCTGGAAGGACTGGGTCCCTAACTTGAGCGTAGAGGATGTGATCGTACATCTAAGAAATGGTGACTTAGTGGCACATTCCGGTCATTTGTCCCACCCCCTCGTTTTTCTATATCAATAATTATACGTCAACTGAAATTTTCTAGTCGTTAAATTTTATTAGGGTATATATCCATCTCTATGTGTATATCTAACAACATGTATTTGTGTGTGTTTATACCATCTTTCCTTAATATGGTATTGTGATTTCTGTCAGTAGTTTAGTATTCCCTTATATCCCCTTTTTTTTTCTTTCTTTGTTTTTTCTTCGAGTTTTCGTCGATTTTTGTTGTTTTACCGTTATTCTTTTTGTTAGAATTTACATTTAACTGATTTACAAGTTTAGTTTTCTATTTCTCATGAACTTACCTATGTTTTTGTTCCGGGTAGATATACCTATGTTTTTGTTCTAAATATATATATATATATATACGACGGATGTTCTTAAAGTAAAGTCTACATTGTTGTGTGTGTCTGAATTTCACTCTTTTTCTTTTTATTTAAGGTACGTTGACCTTTATTTTTATTTCGGTCTCATCGTTATTACGATAGTAATTTTTTTTTTCTGAAGATTTGTTTCCTCCATTGTTCTCGTTTTCTTCCCGTAATGTATTATTAGTTCCCTATGTAGTTTCCTTTTTTTGTTAACATTTATGTATACGTGGGTAGTATCTTCGTGGATTTATGTATTTTGTGTATAATTATCTACCTAGTAACTTTTTCGTTCTCTCAAGGTCTTTTTGTAGATAAAGACGAAATAACTGATACGGTTTCGGAAACTGACACACCTAGTGTTATTTGACACCTTTTAAGACTTTCTCTACCCTTATGGTCTGGTGGACTAGACGGCGAACTCTTTGGACATACGCCCAGTCCTCCGTTGTCAATCTTGACCTGTACCTTGTTGTCTGACCAAGGTTTATCCTTTTCCTCATGCAGTTCCGATATATGACAGTGGGACGAATAAATTCAATATATGTCTCATGTAGTACTCTTTGCGATCCGACCTTCTTCGTGTTCGACCTTAGTTCTAACGACCCTCTTTATAGTTATTAGAGTCTATACGTCTACTATGGTGGGAATACCGTCTTTCACTTCTTCTTGATTTCTCGGAGAACTACTTTCACTTTCTCCTCTCACTTTTTCAACCGAATTTCGAGTTGTAAGTCTTTTGCTTCTAGTACCGTAGGCCAGGGTAGTGAAGTACCCTTTATCTACCCCTTTGTCACCTTTGTCACAGTCTGAAATAGAAAAACCCGACGTTTTAGTGACGTCTACCACTGAAGTCGGTACTTTAATTTTCTACGAATGAGGAACCTTCTTTTCAATACTGGTTGGATCTATCGTATAACTTTTCGTCTCTGTAATGAGACGGTTGTTTCCAGGTAGATCAGTTCCGATACCAAAAAGGTCACCAGTACATACTTACGTTCTCAACCTGACACTTCTCTCGACTCGAGGTTTCTTAACTACGAAAACTTGACACCACAACCTCTTCTGAGAACTCTCAGGGAACCTGACGTTCCTCTAGGTTGGTCAGGTAGGATTTCCTCTAGTCGGGACCCACAAGAAACCTCTGTTACTACGACTTCGACTTTGAGGTCATGACACCGGTGGAGTACGTTTCTCAACTGAATAACCTTTTCTGAGACTACGACCCTCCCTAACCCCCGTCCTCCTTTTCTCCTGCTGTCTCCTACTCTACCGACCTACCGTAGTGGTTGAGCTATCTACACTCAAACTCACTTGAGGTCCTCTACCACTACCTGTCCTTCCGGACCGCACGATGTTAAGTATCCCAGTATTTCTCAGTCTGTACTGACTCACTGACTTGACTTGACTTGACTTCCCTCTATATATATCATTGTTTTACTATTATCTAAAATTGTAGGGGGAATATCGTTTACCTGTCCATTAGGTATGTTTTCTACTTGTGACTTTGTAATTGTTGTTTTTTGAGTAATTGTTGTGTAATGTAGTAACCGGAGTTATCTATATACATCCTCTAAGGTATGTTTTCATCGTCTTAAATGTCAGCAAAGTTCACGTGCACCCAGTAAGGGGTTTTATATAGTGTATCATACAGTTTTTTGTTCAGAGGTATTTAAATTCTTTTGACTTTCGTGTACTTCATAGAAGAAACTAGTATTGGAATACTCTGATCTTGTGTTGTTATTCTTTTTTGTACGTCTTCTTTTTTGAACGTCTTTTGTATTTGTATACCTCCAATTTGTTGTACGATAATTAGTTGACTTACTAGTGACTTCTTTAATTTTTCAATTTTATAGATCTCTGTTCACTTTGCCTTGTGTGTCACCAGGTTTTAGATCCCCTATGTCTTTTTCACAAAGATTTTCCTTTCAAATGTCCTTTGGTACCGATGGTGTTCTTTGTTCTTTTTCAACTTTATTTGTTGGATTGGAATATTGCTTTCCTTGATCCCCTTTTTTTCTTGTTTGTTTTGGTGTTCAACTATCTACCTTTTTTAGTATTTCCGGTCTTATTTTTATTTATTTTATCTCCGATTTTTTTATTATCTTTTCTTGTTACTTTAATTTTCGGCCCAAAAAAATTACATTTTTATTAACTATTTGAAAGCCGATTTTCGTACTCTTTCGGGTTTATTCATTTTAGTCTTTACTTTTTCCTCTGTAATGTTGGCTGTGGTGTATTTATGTATTCTAGTATTCGTTATTGATGGTTACGAATGTCCGAATGTTTATCTGTTGTATCTTCTGTACCTGTTTAAAGATCTTTACAGGTCATCGGGTTCTGACTTGGTCCTTTTTATCTTTTATACTTGTGTGGATAAAGGTCATTACTTTGACTTTGTCATTTTTCTTTGTTGAGAGTCGTTCGTTTTCACGTCCTGAAAAGTGAAAACAGACAACCCTCAACAAAAATAATGACTGAGTTAAAGTTATATCTAATAAAGATGGTTTGTAAATTTCCTTTCAATTGTGGATAGGAAGACTTTAATAATGGTTTCTTACATATCCTTCCTTACAAGTACTTTAGTAAGGTACTTCGGTCGGAGTAGGACTATAGTTTTAGTCTGTTTCTATAATGGATTTTTCTTTTAATCCTGAGTTTTAGTGACTACTTGTATATGTGTTTTAGGAGTTGTTTTATAATCGTTTGACTTAAGTTGTTGTGTAATTCTCCTAGTACGACGACGACGACGACGATTCAACGAAGTCAGCACAGGTTGAGACACGCTAGGGTATCTGCCGTCGGGTGGTCCGAGGGGTCAGGGACCCTAAGAGGACCGTCCTTGTGACCTCATCCAACGGTAAAGGAAGAGGTTACGTACTTTCACTTTTCACTTTCACTTCAGCGAGTCAGTGCAGGTTGAGAATCGCTGGGGTACCTGACGTCGGGTGGTCCGAGGAAGTAGGTACCCTGAAAGGTCCGTTCTCGTGACCTCACCCCAGGGTAACGGAAGAGACATTTTCCTAGTATGTTGTACTATTTGACCCTAAATAGGGTACCTACGTTCCTACCAAGTTACAGGTGTTTAACTAGTCACACTATGTAGTGTAATTGTTTAACTTCTTATTTTTAGTATACTAGTAGAGTTACCTGTGACTTTCTCAAAAACTGTTTTAAGTTATGAGTAAATACTATTTTTTTTTGGAGAGTTGTTTCACTCATATCTTTATTGTGTGTCGTTATGTTGGTTCTGGTGTATACTATACGAGTGTTTATTGTTGTATCTCTTACTAATTTCGACTTTCGTAAAGGAGATTTTAGTTCTTTTCCACGGGTAAGAGTGGTTAAACTCCCGATTGTAGAATTTATGTGTCTCTTGAGTATGTTGAGTATTTTTTTTTATGGTGGATTAAATTTTTTGTCTTCTCATCTGTAAAATTGTTTCAGTATATCCACCCGTTATCGGTGTACTTTTCTACGGGTTGTATTGATTAGTAGTTCCTTAAAGTTAAGTTTGGGTTTGACTCTATAGTGGAATGTGGAGTGTGGACAGTCTTGCTGATAAAAGTCTTTCTGTTGTTTACAGTCGTTACTGCACCCTTTTTTTTACCTTCGGAGTACGTGAACCATCCTTACATTTAACCACGTCAGTAATACCTTTTTCATACCCGTAAGGAGTTTTTTGCTTTCAACGTATACTAGATTAAGATTAGTACCCTTAAATAAACTTCTTTTGTTTTTATGATTAAGTTTTTCTATATACGTTGGGATATAAGTAACTTCGTAATAAATGTTATGGGGTCTATTTCTTCGTTGGATTTACGGGTAGTTATTCATTTGCCTATTTCTTCTACACCCTATATGTAGGTTACCTTATAATGAGTCGGTGTTTTATTACTTTAGAACGTTAAACGTCATTGTACGTATGTGGATCTTCCATAATATGATTTTAGGAGGTAGGTACCCTAAAAGGTCCGTTCTCATGACCTCACCCTACGGTAACGGAAGAGGCTTTATTCAAACTGGCTCTGGGTTTATAATGTACTAAAGTAGACATACAACTTAGATATTTTGTTTACTTTAATGTTTTGTATTTGTCAGTATGTAAGTCTCTTGTTTTTTCACCAACGGTGAAGATGTGACGAACACCTTTACATTTAACTATGTCGGTGATACCTGTTCTCATACCTATAAGGATTCTTCGATTTTTAATGGTATACTCAATGGTATACTAAGTCGTTAGAGTCAGGACCCGTATATGGGTCTCGTTTGGTGTTAAACTTTTCTATATACACGAGGTTACAAGTAACACCGTCATAAACATTATCGGTCCTGTACCTTCGTTTAATTTACATGTGACTGTCTCCTTATTTCTACACCATATATTTATATATATATATATATATATATATATATATATATATATTGGTGTACTATAAACAGGAAGAGACAGACTGTAAAGTGAGTCATACTGTTAGAGATTTAGGTATGTACAATGACGTTTACCGTAATAAAATAATAAAAAGATACCACCTCATTATAAAATACCGACTTACTGTATATATATATATTGTATATATATATATTGTATATATAATAATATTCACATATACGACAAAAACAAATCAGTGATTCAGTAGAGACTGAGAAAACTCTGGGGCTGAGAAGACAGGTACTCTAAAGGGTCCGTTCTTATGACCTCACCCAACGGTAAAGACAGAGGTCCCATAGAAGGGTTGGATCCCTAGTTTGGATGTAGAGGACGTAACAGTCCGTGTAAGAAATGATTACTTTGTGGTTCCTTCGGGTTATATTAAGTCGGTATTTATAATGAGTCTCAGAAATGATAACTCGGTGGTCCCTTCGGGTCATAGTGAGTCGGTGATTTTTTTTTTTTTTTCTTTCTTTTCTTTTTTTTTCTTCATTACGGTAAACGTCATTGTACCTACCTGGATCTCTAACAGTATGAGTCACTTCACTCTGTCACTTCCTGTTTATAACGTACTATAGCGAATATACAATTTAGAATTTTTCACCATGTTTACTTGTATAAATATTTTGTCTTTATTTCTATGTCTTTTGTTAAAATACCAATGGCTCCCCTTCCACCCCCCTCTCTATTTACCTTCTAACTCTAGGGTTGTATATGTGTGATTATATATATTTTATCCCGATGGGTCCACCACGTCACCATTTCTTAGACGGACGGTTATGTCCTCTACGGTCTCTGTACCCAAACTAGGGACCCAGTTCTACTGGGTGACCTCATCCTTTACCGTTGGGTGAGGTCATAAGAACGAACCTTTTAAGGTGCCTGTCCCTACGGACCGTCCGATATCAGGTACCCTAGTATTTCTCAGCCTGTAATGACTCACTGATTCGTATGTGTGTGTGTGTGTGTGTGTGTGTGTGTGTGTGTGTATTTTATCTATTTGATTATTGTTGGATGACATATCGTGTCCCTTAACATGAGTTATCTAACATTACTGGTATACCCCTTTCTTAGGTATTTTTCTCACATACATATTGACTAATTAAAGCAACTTGTCGTTTGTCATTATGTTTTCACATTTAGTTGATATGAGGTTATTTTAATTATTTTTATTTACTTACACTCGAATAAAAAAATACAGGTACCCTTCACTAGGTACCAGTTAAAGGTGTCATACAGTTCCTCTGCAAAATATAGACTCATGATTATGAAATACAAATCAGATATTAATTATGATAAATGACGTACGAGACAGTGACATTATAATTATTTTGTTACTACCAAGATGTTTATTTCAAAATTAATGATAGTGTGTATGTGCGTGTTTTTATTCATCATCTCTACATTTCACACCCTACTATTTATATTAATTGTGACGACATACAATATATACTTTCATCAATTTTGTCGTTTAGGACTCTTATAAGTAATCTTCCTTTTGTCTAAAAATGATAAATTAAAACAGAGATATACTATACTATTTATAAGTGATTTGTACGACACTGGTAGTGTAGTACTATACACGTTCACGATATGTACAAAATACAACATGTTAATTTAAATCTCACGATATACAGGTAATATAGAGTTATTTTGGTCTTCTTTTATATATATATATGTGTGTATAGAATCAATTTAAAATCTTTTATTTTAAAATTTTTCGTTATCTGTCAACTCTCATTAGGTTTAAGTGTACTTTTTGACTCTAACGGACGTTGTCATTAAAACGTTAATATTTACTGATGTTTATTTATTATTGATACTATGTATAGAAGAGGGAAGAAGAGAATAGACTATACTTTCCATAAACGTATTTTGAAATACGTATATTAACGTAAAACCCCTGACATTGTACGTTTCTCAGTCTGTGTTGACTCGCTGACTTGACTTGACTTGTATGTTTTTGTATAAAAAATCTTATATTAGTGTTTCTTCCTTGCACTTTCGTTTCGAAATTTCACGCTGTGTTTTACCATTGAAAGGTTTTGGTTTTGTTTACTTCTCTTGTCCTTTAATGTGGCTTCTTTCAGTTATATCGTTTGAGGTATTTACATACGAATAAGAGGAAAGAAGAGAGTTGAAGAAATTTTCCATTAATATTGTACTTAACAATCAAAAGATTTATATGTCTACATTGTGTGTATAGTCTCTTCCTCTACCGTGGGGTGAGGTCATGAGAACGGACCTTTTAGGGTAACTGTCTCCTCGGACCATCCGACGTCAGGTACCCCAGTACTTCTCAACCTGTGTCGACTCGCTGATGTGAAAATGAAAAGTGAAAGTACGTAACGTCTTCCTTTACCGTTGGGTGAGGTCACAAGAACGGACCTCTTAGGGTCCCTGTCTCCTCGGACCACCCGACGGTAGATACCCCAGTGTGTCTCAGCCTATGGTGACTTCGTTGAATCGTCGTTGTGTATATAGTTTTTACCGTAAATTTTGTCTTTTTTTTGTCATTCACTCTTTATATACTTGTTTTTTTTATACTTTATATAAATTTTTCATTTTACCGTCTATCTTTAGGTTGATAAAGTTAGTGTCGTAATTTACATTTAACTAATTTATTGACTTAGTTTTCTACCACTCACTATATATTTTTCTCTTGTAGAATATACACATATAGACTCAGTGAAACGACATGACGTCTCTATCCGTGTTGTGACATTTAGTTGATATGTAGTTATTTATTTTATTTTCTATCACTCACTGTTTTACTTAATTTTTTTATTAGACATACGAGAAATGTCCTGTGTGTATAGTGTAAGTTTCTATGTTTGTACAGTTTTCATTTTTCTATATTATCTATGTGTTTTCGAAATCACCGATATATTCATAGTCTATTTTGTATAGAGTTTCGTTTTTTTACTATGATCTTTATTTCTTTTTGTGACATGTACTATTTTCCGGATTAGGTAGTACTTCAATAATTTTTGATATTTGGATACACATGGATTGTTCTCAGTAGTTTTATGTACCTCGTTTATCACTGTTTTAACTTCCCTCTTTATTTGTTAAGTTCTTATTTTCAACCTCTCCTTGTTCTACCGTCTCCTCATCCACCTACACCTCATGTAGAGAGAGGTACCTATGTAGTCCTTATGTGGAAGACTGTGTCTTCACGAACGTCTTGTGGTCGACTCTCACCAGTCCTCATGGACCGGTGGTCTTTTCCTATATATCTTTGTACGTTTTGAGTCACCCGAAGGGATTATCGAGTCAACCATTTCTTGGGTGAACCTTACGACCTCTGAGGTCAAGCTAAGGACTTAACCCTTCTAGACGACCTCTTCCCTATCCGATGGGTGAGGTCATAAGGACCCGAAGGGTACACCAAGTCGACCATTTCTTGGTGTAACACCAAGACGGACGTTACGTCCTCTGGACCCAACCTAGGGACCCAACCTTCTAGGGGATCTCTTCCCTTTCCGATCGGTGAGGTCATAACACCGGACCTCTTAAGGTACCTGACAACAGGTACCCCAACGTTTCTCAACCTGTGTTCACTGGTTGAAAGTGAAAATTTTGACCCATCGTCCTTCCTTAATCCTTCTTTTTGTTTTATCAATCGTCCTGATCTGGACGGGAACCACCCAACCCCTTGACTTCGTCACCAGGCTAGGGGTGTAGTCCCTTTGACAAAACCAGTGTCGTCTTTGTAAACTCCGACTCTTACTTCGTCGACTAGACACCGTTGGATTTACCTTACTCTTACTGTGTCTGATAGGAACGGTGTCAGTATGTATGGGACCTATCCTTGTCCAGGGTATGTTCCGTGTAGTTAACCCTCGACCTCGTATCTCTGACATCTCTTTGGGTTCCCGTTCCAGACGACAATTGACTTCCTTGTGTCGGACTCCCCTGTACTCCTTCCACTAACACCACCCTTTACGGATGTCTCTTTTCGGTCCGTCGGTACCTTCGTTCCACTACGACGAGGCAGGACGCATACCCTACCTCAATGGTGGTATCGGAGGGAGAGGAGTGTGCGGTCGTAGGTGTCGACTTGTTGTCTCCGACCGAGAAGTTCGTGGACTACACCGGACTCGTTGTCTCATCCTGTAGTCGGTCCCATGGGGAAATTCACGGACTGCGTGGTTTGGTGTCTCTTACTGGGGTCAGCTCCCTCTTGAAAATCATGGACTGAACAGTCGTCTCATCCCGGGATCGGTCCCCCGGGGAAATACATGGACTGCTCGACTCGTTGTCTCTTCCTGGTGTCCGTCCCCTCGGGAGATTTACGGACTTACCCGCCTTGTTACCTCCTGATAGGTTTGTCTGGGAGACTAGAGGTCGACGGTCTCCGATCTTTTTCTGAGACTATCCCGGTATCGAGGACGCCGACTCCATCAGGCACAGGGGTGTGTGAACCGTGACGGTTCCAGGGGTGTTGGGTTCGTCGACGTGGCGGAAGTGTGAGTTAGGAGTGACCCCCTCCACTGGGTCCGCTCTTTTTCAAGACACGAAAGACCCAACGAAACCAACATAGGTTGAGAAACGTTAGGATACCTGATACCAGACGGTCCGAAGAGACAGACCGTCTAAGAGGTCCTTCGTTATGACCGTACCCATCGGTATAGGAAGATCTCGTGGTTTAAATGACGACGGGATCGGTGGTTGAGGGGACTCATGGACCACGACGGTCCCGGGGACGATGGGTTCGTCGATATGGTAGAGGTGTGGACCGTGAGAGACCCCGTCTTGGTTCAGGAGGTCCCGTCGAAGTCCTCGTTTGGGGACACCTACTGTGCGTACGTCTCCACCTCTATTTTGGTGTTAACTTTGGGTCCCCGTTACACCGATTTCTTCTCCTTGGTTTTGGAAGGGTGGTCGACATGTTCGACGTCTAATTTAGGTGTATTAATTGATCCGTCTGACACAGATACCTTATATATTTTCCTGTTAATCTCAAGAGTGTTTTCTTTTGTGTGATCAACGCTGTTAACACCTGTAACCGTCGTTCTTGTGTGTCCTCATCCTGGTCTAATCTCAGACTCGACGGGGGTGTCGTCTAGGTCTCTGGTCTCTTCAAACCTCTCGGAAGATCCCTCCACTCCACCTGACATTGAGGGTCGTTCCTTTTTTGTAAATAATAAGAATATAAAACTGAACAAGACATTAAATAAGACCTAAAAGGGGGAAAAAGGGGGGAGACAACAACATCAACAACTTAAATAATCATAATAGTTTAGATTAACTCGAAAACTCTTAAAAAAAAGTTAGTGTAAAAATTATAGATCAACCAGAAAACTTCAAGACACCTTAAAAGGAAAAAAAGAGAAAAATTGAAATTAAAAACTTAAAAAATTCAATAATTAAAAAGATGTAAATAATGAAACAAAGGAAAATGATGACAAGAAAAGGGGAACGTCTATTAGAAATTATATATATTTAGAAGGAATAGATGGAGATAAATTGAAACGTAAAGATAAGAAAGAAAAGAAAGAAAGGAAAGAGAAAGAGTGGTATAAACAATCAAACAAAACAAAAACAACGAAACAAGGAGCAAGTCGTGCAACGAAATCAAACAAAAGACTAGACACGAAAACTATCAAAACAAGAATTGACCACTTATAGTAAAAACCAAAGGAAATAAACGGTCCAGTTAGATAACATGAAAAAAACCCCCCCCCCGACAAAACTAAAACGAATATCCACACATACATAGACACATATAAGGTAATAAAATGAATAATAAACGGACTAAAACATTAACGGTAAATAGACCCTACTGAGAAAACAAAGAGTAAAAACCCAGAAACAAAATTAGAGTAAATTACGGTATTTTGGTGGAAACCTTAGAGGTAAGTGTTGGTCTTTAGTTCGGGACTCGGAAACCTCACCCTCGTGACTGAGGTTCAGGGATCTGACGGTCTCTTGAGATCTTTCAAAGGTTATCACTCTTGAAGGTGTTTCCGTTGGTGAACGTATGTTATGAGTCGTAGTGGGTTGACGGTCATCGTGGGACACGTCCTACGGAGTAGGTTTGTTGTTTGTTCTGTTTTTATGTTTGAGTCAGTAGTCATCTGTTATAATGGTTGAGTGAGTCGGGACGGGTAGTCTCCTTTTTTCACTTTGAGTCAATGAGGGTGGTCTCCTTCAGTGTGCGATGTACTTTGAATGTGTTTACTGACCTGGTTGGATGTTCTCGTCTTTGGTTTTCCTTCTTTCTTAAGTTGGAGTTTGGGACCCTATCCTCTGGAGTTTGTGTTATTCAAAAATTTTTTAGTACTTTTCCGTTTCTTTGTGACGTGTTTACTTCCTTGTTGTATCTTTATATGTTCAGATTTACTTACTTCTACTTTATTCGTTTGATGAACTTTTTATTAAGTCTTTTTACTATCATTTCTACTAGATCCAACGAAATTTGGACGGGTGTCCTAGTCTCAAATTAGACAAACAATGACTTTCTTTTCCATACCGGAACCCTCAATACTGTGTTGGGGTTCCGAGAGTGGCTGTTGGACATCAAAGATAACGGTACGATCACGGACTTCGAGAATTCAAATGATCACCCGCTTTAGAATGACATGACTAAAGAGTACTACACTCGTCTTAGAATTTGAGATTTCAAGTCTCACTGTTACCGAGGTGGAAATTTCGACGACATTGAGTTCCCCACAGTTTTGAGATCCTTATCTAATAGTGAATGTGATAAGGACCTGTAAGATTAGAAGTCCTTTCCAACTTTTCCGGTTACTGTAATAATTCTCCGTAGACGTATTCGATTGAGTCCTTTGGGTTCTGTCAACCAAATTTCAAAATGGGTATCAAAATTACTCCCGAACTTGACGGGGATTCTTCTTCCTTGATAGAGATACTGTCTGACCAAAATGTGTGTCTATAACAATATCTAGGACTTCGGAGTCTTTATTGATACACTGAGTCGAAAATCGAAAAGTTGTCTGTAATCTCCTTAAGGTCCTCCACTGAGGACTGGGTCGACGACTCAGTTCGTTCGGTGACAAACTCGGTCCTTGTCTATAACCAGACTATTGTATATACTCGAACAAAGATGACTGAGGTTTTCAGGACTCAGACGACAAACTGGGAGTTCTGTTGTGGAAGGACAGGATCCAAGTAAGAATGAGGTGTCAGGTGTTAACCAGATTAACGACTCAGACACCGCTTGGGGTGAGAAGTAGTCAACTTTCGAAGGGTACCACCCAAAGAGTTGAAGTTCCTTTTCTGAAATGAGTTGAGACGCTACTGTAGATACTTAGGATTCTACCTGACCATATTGTATAACATGGAATTGATACCTGAAATTACACTGAAAATTGAAACTAATATGTAATAGAACCAAATTATTGATAAAACGATGTATATTCTTCCATTTGTCCAGATCTATATCACCAAAAGATGGACTACAAATAGTTTATTCTCTACTCCAGTATACCGATGGAGGATTTTTCCCTGTGGATGATAGATTGTGGGGGGTATATGATCCTTGTTTATCTCAGTAAGGGTCTTCAATCGGTTGTTGAATTAATATTATTGTCCTTCGTTAACTCTAAAAACGGAGTCCTTTATTCGTTACATTAGTAAGGACAAAAGGTTAGGGTCAAGTCAAGGAGGAAAACCGACCGGTCTATGACTAACCCTGATCTAGGAAGTCAGACTGAACGAGGTTTGTCCTGGATGACCTATACACCGACAATGGATACCCGTACCGAAGGGGGACCGACCTATCCCTCTAGGTGGGATCCAGATCGAAAATGTGTACCGGAGTATAAAAGTTTCGAAGGTCTCTTCCGACGATTAGACAGTGTGGAATTTTGAGTGACCCGTTCCAGACATAAAGTTTTATAATTGAGGGAGAGATTCTTGATGTCTGTAATACGATGCTCAACTACGAGACTGATTGAAATGAGTTGTCCGAAATGTTCTAAGAGTTTTTCGATCAAGTCGGGAATTACGATTTGTTTATGTTTAATCTTTCCACTAAAATGTTTTGTCTAACTGGAATCTATAAGATTACCGACGTGTTCCTCCTTGAACACAGTAATAAGTATACGTTACGACATATATATATGGTCTATACTCGTGTTGACAATGAGTGAAATGATTTGTGTGTTTGTTCTACTAAGTCCGATACCTATGAGGACTTCGGAGTCAGTGGAGTGAAACCCTTTGTAATTGATTGAGGGGTACCACCTTTTGATAGAATTAACATTATTAATATTAACAAGTCAAAATTGACAAACGAAGGACGTAGACATTGACACATTCACCTAAACAAAGATTGGCAAGTTTTCGAAATTCAATGTTTACCAACAGGTCCGAAGATCGTTACGGTGTCGGAGGAGGTTGATAATGAACCCCGAGGACCTAGTCTTTGGGAGTTATACGATGACAATTCAGTGAAGTCAGGACAGGCTGAGACACGCTGGGACCCTAAGAGGTCCGTCCTTGTGACCTCACCCAACGGTAAAGGAAGAGGTTACGTACTTTCATTTTTCACTTTCACTTCAACGAGTCAGTACAGGCTGAGAACCGCTGGGGTACCTGACGTCGGATGGTCCGAGAAGGTAGGTACCCTAAAAGGTCCGTTCTCATGACCTCACCCCACGGTAACGGGAGAGGTTGGGAATTATACTCCCAATCCTTTTATAGAACGGAGTTGTTAAATCCCTCTCGTGGTGTAGGGTCGTCCTTCATCAATATCTTACTTTTACGGCTGGGAATCGTTGTATGAACATTTTCTTTACCCCCTATACTCTGAATTACGAATCCATCCAACTATTCTTCAGGTCCTAAGGGTTCCTCCTCTTTCCCCACACCCCGAGAACTCCTCCTCTTTTCCTGTAAAAAAATATGTGAGGGAGGATAATCAGTGTATTTCCAAAAAAAGAAATTCGGGTCTCGATTACTAATGTGTTGTTTTGTTGAGTAGAACGAGTACCTATACCAAAAGGAATTTGAGACATGGTTACTAATATATGGTTGTTACATAGGACGAGTTCCTGTATAAAGAGGAAGAATTCTTGAAAGACTGATTAGGACAGTAGAATTATACATATAACACCCTCGTCCAGATCATTCTAGAAAGATAACAATACAAATGAGGGTGATAGAGTTTTACATTCAACACCCTCATCCAGACTTTCTGGAAATGTTGGAACTCTGTAAGAGAACTAAATAACAATTATTTGTTATCTTTTTCATATATTGAGGGAATGATTGTGATCTCTCTCCCCGTCAGAGGTAGGGGGAAGACTATAGATGCAGTCTTCGAAAGAGACAGGAAACAATTTGAAATTATTTTGAGACGATGTGTTTTCGAGGACTCACTAGTTCGGACCAGGGACCAGGACTTTGATTTAGAAGTCTCTAGTGCTTAGGTTGTAGCAAGTGACAGTCCCTTACAAATTTGTCCTCCTAAGGATGTACGACAAAGAGTGTTCAGGAAACAAATAAAAATTCACCTTGTCGTGCGACGAGGGTCCTTGACCCCAGTAACACACTCTGTCCGAACTTAGAGGAAATCATTTGTAAGAGAAATAGTGTTTTGACGAATCAGAGTTAGGGGAAAGAACTCTATACCTAACAGAGGACTGGAACACTGGTAGTAGTAGGGAACAAGGGAACCATTGTCAATGACATGTAAACCAAAAGACTAGAAATAGTGACTGCTTTCTTTGAAGAACATGATATCGGATATATTTGAGTGTCTTTTTAGTAATTTCGTGGAAACGAGGTAGTCTCGAACCCAGGGGCACAGACAGAAAGAAAGAGAGAGAGAGAAAGAGAAAAGTCGACTAAGGAACCTCGTGTCTCTAGGCAGAACGAGTGAGAGGACGGACCCGAAGATTCTGGGAGAGCTTTTCCACGGGACACGGAAGTGGGGTGAAGCTTTCCCGTGGACCACGGAAGTACTCTCTGTATTCAGGACACAGTTCCTGAAATAACTGAAAGACACATTTGGTCCCTCATAGTCGGAGAAAGAGAGAAAGTGAAAGAATAGTAGCGGAGACCTGGTGGTCCAGGACCAGGTAATTTTCTGGGGTTGTTCACCGCGGACTTGTCCCTGTGATCACATGCACTGTAAAGCCAGCCTCCCTGAGTCCTGGATAACTCCAGTCCTGGATGACTCCAGCCAATTCATAATTCTGAACCGAGTTTACCGACTCCCTAAGTCCTGGATAACTCCAGCCTTGGATAACTCTAGTCATTCATGATTTTGTGCCCAATATGTCGACCTTTCGGGGTAGTAAAGAGATGAAATGAAGTGGTAAACAAATTTCGAGGCCCTGAAAACCAAAGCGTAGTTACTTATCTCCGAATGAAAGTTTGTGACCAATTTACATTAGGAACCAAGGGACTATTTCCGTCAAAACTAAATCTTTAAACCGTGGTCTAGTGTCTTTTACAACTTGTTCGGTGGTTCACTCCTCTTTTATAAGGTTAACTAAAGACCGGTAAAGTTCCATTTAAGATTGGGAGGATTATAAACCGTTCTGTCTTGTGAATAACGTACTTATACTTAATCTACTATTTTGAATGTTTTCCGGGTTGATCTTGTTGTATTTTATAAAGTTTTAAAAGAATGATCAGGACGGGGTAACGAGGTTTACGAGGAGGGGACGTTTGTCCGTGTTGAGGTTTTCAGAGAGGAAACAACTTTGGATTACTTTCAATATGATTAAAAAATCGATCTAATCTTTGACGATAAAGGATATGACATTAACCTCTTCTTTGGTTCTTTGTCGATCTCTTTAATGAACGAATACTCTTACGTTCAGTCCTTACAGTCTCTCGATAGCGACGTTAAGTATTCTGACCCTGATAATAACTAATAAACTTTCGAACAGTGTTAGATCCTAGTCTTAGAGTTTTCTACGTTTACGATCGACTTTGTTACCGATGATGGAAACTTTTCCCTTTACTTCCTACGAAATGTTCACCTCTATTTTGGGTAAATTTTTCCCTGATGGGATTTTTCCGATTATTTTTTTGGAGGTTCTTAAGCGGGAGTGACGGCATCTCCTTACGTAACTCGGTTTCTAACATTTAGATTTAAACTACAACTTCCTTTCGGATAAGGTTCTTTGAGGTTTGTCCCCTGGGGGGGTCCAGGGGATGTTGTTTTTGGTCCCCGTTTAAGATAGAAAAGGGAATTTGGGAGTTGTAGACCGTCACGACGACAGTTATATGGTCGGGATTTACTATAAAAGGAAATGGGAGTTCGTCAGGGAAGATCTTATGGATGACCTGAAAAACCTGGGGACGAGGGTGTTTTGAAGTCAGAAAATAAACCGACTAGATCAAACCGAAGATTTCCTTAATGACAGGTGGGACCTTATTAACTAAATTTAATATTTCCTCTCTAAGTTTAATACTACAGTAGAGTCTAAGATACCGTTAAGTTTTCCCCCCTGTTTTAACGAGTTAATGAAGAAAACGAAATGCAAAGATAATTGAGGAGATTATTACATGCCTGTTTGCCCAAGCCGTCATTTCTAGTTTTTGTTAGGAATACCTATAGTAACCATAGACTTATACGGGTTCGTTTACATTTATAGTTTTAATTACTATTTTCTAAAAGACCAGAGGAGTTGTGACCTAGACTATAATGATAATAAAGGTTTGTGAATACCGGGTTTAGGATCGGATATGTTTTTTAGAGAATGGTTTAACGTCTTTAAAGAGTTTGGTTTCATGGTCTTTAAATAGTTTTATAAGTTTAGATGTGTATACTTCCTGGTTTTCCGGTCGGATATTGTAATTATGGAATAAACTATTTACGTGGGGAATTAAATTATCTTTCTCCGAATGAATACGTTACCATTTGAGTCTATATGTAAGGTGTAAAAAGGATCTCCGGTGACGAGTAAATTGTTTGTTTCGTTAATAATTTTATTGAACCTTCTTACCGCTCGGATAAACCTGTCTCGTTAACGGGGAATACTTTCTATTTAATGTCCGATGACTTCTTGAATATCTGTGTGTTAATCTTAACTTTGTATAACTCCTTAGAACGAGTAGAACCTTGAAAGGATAAAAACAATATTTTTTCTTTAGATTGATTACCACAGAGAATTGTCTGGAATCTTTTCAATTACGTAGATACTTTGGATACTTATGTAATGTTGGTCCCTAGGGTAGTGGACGATGATAAAGAGTTTTAACCGTGTAATAACAATGACTAAATGTTCTATTGAAAAATTTATATGGAGACGTGGGAAATCTGGTCCTTTCTAAGTGAAAAAGAGAGGGAATAGGATTAGTATAGTCCTGAGTATTTTCTAAAGTTATCTGATACAATGGAGTTCTATACGAATTGTTAGGATTATAAATAGTCTTAAAATATCGGTTTCGAAATGAAGGATACACTGTCGTTAAGGGAGTACGTATATAGTAATTATTATATGACATTGATGTTTTTCCTCTTTACTATAAAAACTATGACTTACCGGTACTATAAGAAATCTGAGGTCTCTTTTGATTAATTTTATTTTAGAAAAAACTTTAACGTTTTGGCCAAGAAATATGTGCACGTCAATCCTTTTCCAATTGAGGAATTTATTGAAAAAAACCTCGAGGTTAAGACGGACCTTTTGTTTTTGTCCGGTTTCTTTTTTGGGTTTCAATTGAGTAGTACAGGAACCCTATGTGTCGGGTGAGATAGATCCTGAGGTCGGTATTTACTTAACCACCTTAATTTTTGTTTTAAAAAAATTACATATTTATATAATTTTAAGTTTTTATTTGGTTTTTCTATAAAATTTAAAGTTCTTCTTTTGATGCGGATAGATAGATTATAATAGATACGGAGTTTTATACAGAAACAAAAACTTATTATACTTCAATTACTCGAGATAAATTTAAGTGAACAAACGATTAGATTAATTCTGTACAGCATTCAGTAGTTGTAATATATTATGAAAATAATACAGATCCAAATTCCATTTAATTTAAACAGTTGTTTTCCCATTGAAATATATATATATATACTACTTTTGAAAATTTTATTTGAAATAAATTTTATTAATATAAAAATTATCTTATTAGACAATAATATTAGATTTTATTGGAGAATCCTAACCCCATTGTTCAAAGACCTCAATATGATTTATTATTTTCAAATAATTTATCGATCCAGTAAAGGTTTACTTCATTCTAAAATTTTATAATTAGTGACTTGTAATTGAAGGAGAATGTATTTTAAAAAGAATGTCTTTTTGATTTCTCTAAAATTTGATAATTATTTATATATATATTTATACAAATATATTTTTATTTATATATATTATACTATATTATTTATAGAAGTGGTTAGATATTTTATGATTGTATGTTCTGTGGAGTAACAACGATTTCTTTTCATTCTATATACGAAAACTATTTTCCTATATTCTTTACCGTTTATTTTACTACTTATGTTTTTATATTTTTTCTCAAATACTGTTTACTTTCTTTTAAAATACTGTTTACCTATATTGAGTAACGGGACTTGAAAGAAGGACAAGGAAGAATGTACAGAGTTAGTTATGTTTAAGAAAAATAAAATATACCTGATGTGGAGAGGTTCCACTTTGATGTGTTACACAATATTGGGTGGATAATCGAATGAAATGTTATTACTCTTATGGATTAAGATATTTTTGTCTGTTACCGGGATGGATATAAAGATTCGTTTAAGTTTGTTAAAAATGTAAGTAAGAGATCGTTTGTCTTATGTCTGTAAGGAATATTAGGTGTTTGTGTTCTGTATTAATTTGTTTGTGTAATATGTGACATTGATGTTTATCTTTTAATTTATTTCTTTTTATGTGTCCTTGTGAAAATAGAAGGAATAGGTCTTGTCTGAAATGATATAAGATTATGTTATATCAGAAATTCGGATATTGATAATAATTATATCGAAATAAAGATAAAGGTTAGACATTCTAAGAATTTTGTTTTATTGTAGTTGAAGTTACGGACAAAGTGTTACGTTTTGTTTTTGTTGTATTTTTTCTGTGGTAAACGGTTTTTCTAACAAACAAGGATCCTTATAGTTTTCACGTTTTATAGGTGGAAGAAAAGTCCATACAGAATTTTCATATTAGTAGAAGAAACTGTTTGACTTGTCTTTCTAAGTTGTTGACGGTCCGAAGTAAAGAAAAGGTTCCTGTTCCAGTTTATATAAACCCATACTCGTTGTAAAGTAAATAGTTCAACAAAACGTAGTCGAAAAATTATTAAAGTGAATTCTTTTTTATAAACTTACAAACGAGGATTAGGAAACGGGGTTTATTGTGTTTAGTGAAGTTTGTGTCAGTCTAAGGTAAAGAAAAATATAGTCTTTTATGTATATACGATTTACTCTTTCTTTAGTTGGGTAATAAAGTTTTGGTATCGGTTTAAAAGTACCAATGAATTACTACTTTTGTTCTGATATCATGGAGTACCTTTAATTCCGTTTGAATGAATGAATGACTGTGTAACGAACCAACCTTGACTATTTGAGACGTAATCTGTCTGATACGGTGATTATGGACCCGGATTACTTTTTTTATAAAAAATTTACCCATGTATATAGATGTTTCCGAACGAAATTCGGTGATTGACAGGGTAGATAATTTGTACTCCGTATTTGATATAGTTGGTCTTTTTGGATGGAGATTGTTGTAGTTACAACAGTTAAGGTTTTACGGGTTTCTGGTTGTTTAATTGAATTTTGGTTTTAACTCAGATAAACTAAATGTATATACGTTTTCTTGTTATCGTAACCGACTTGTTCTACTACTGAGTATGGAGACTGTGTCTTTATTTAAGTACCTTTGTTGTAAGTTCTTCTTTCAAAATTCATCAGTTCTCAGTTCCAGTTAAATTTTATTTTAGAAGAGTTACAGGAGAACCTCCTGTAATAGATGGTTAGGGGTTTGTCTAGAGATCTACTAATAAAAACCTGACTTTATAAAGGATCCTTACAAAAGTAGTAATAGCGAAAGGAAAGAAAGATATTGATAACAATTATATCGAAATAAACAAAATTTAAAAAATTTGAATGGTGTTCGTCTATAAAACTGTTTTCGTCTTTTTGTAAAACTTTGTAATTTCCAGTGGAGGGAAGGAAACGGGTAAACTATAGTTCTACCCAATTGATTGGATACCTTCAGATTCTTTGAGTAGAATGTCCCTTTCCCTATACGAAGATAAAGAGGTCTACCTAGGTTGCTTGAGTATACTGAAAGAGAGGTCTTCTAAGTTGGATTCCCCCGGGGGTTGTAAGTCTGATCTCTGTTACGTTTCTTTTTTTGAGTCCTTCTTCCTTAAGGTTTTGTTCGGTGCCACTGAAGTTTTTAAAGGTTTTTTGCGACGTGAGCTGCAGTTGTTTGAATACTAGAGGGATGAACCCCTGTCTATTTATGGGAATGATTAGTTCGACTTTTAGACTAAAGAGTTGTCCCTTACGGAGCCTTAGGACTTTTATAAAAAGAAACGATACGAACGAAACGAACGAAAACGAAGGGGACGAATCCGACTGAACTAACTAGTGTGAATTACCCGAATATATGGATTGGGGGGAAAAGATAACATCCAATATTTTACCTGTCTATATTCTGATTAGTATAGGTGATTACTGAGTTGTGTATACGGGGAGGAACCTTGAACCTCCCCGGGAGAGTGGGACTTCTTCTTCTTTTTGATTTTAATTATAGAGAGATCCAATACTTCAGGAAAGAAACATATACCCGGGTTGTCTTAATATGTATTTACAATCGGCTGTTTGAACCCGAAAGTGGGACGGAGATTTTCTCCTGAAAGTCTGTGACGAACCTGATAAATGATGGGAAAGAAACAGGAAAGAAACAGGTACTTGTTACAAATATGATGATTTTGAAATCCCTTTCTCAATTCCTTTTTTGTTTCTTGTGATACGTTTCCAGTCCGGTTTAGTTCTTTTAATTACAAATACCGATTAGTATGTTAACAACTAACCCCTAGGGTACCATACGTCGAGTCTCCCATTTGTCAGACGAACGTTACGTCCTCTGGACCCAAGCTAGGGACCCAACCCTTCTAGGGGACCTCTTCCTTCACCGTTGGGTGAGGTCATGAGAACGGACCTTTTAGGGTACCTGTCTCTTCGGACCATCCGATGTCAGGTACCCCAGCGTTTCTCAGTCTGTGCTGACTCGTTGAAGTGACTAAAGTGACTTGACGAGTCTACTATAATTATTGTGATATATACTAATATATTGAATTTATTTTATCTTCCAATGATTATGATGTTACCTCGTAATGGTACTGTCTCCTGAAGAACCTACCGAACTTCTACCTTACCGGGGCGGAGTAGGAGTTTAGCAAGAACTATTTGTCTAACCCGGACTTGTTACCCTGTAGACCTTTGAACGACTTTCGTGGTTCCTTGAACCCTGAACCTGACCTGTAAAGTGTTCCTGATTAGCATCGGTATCGTTAATAAAGAAAACATATTAATTAGTATAAAATATGTTCGGACACAAGGTGAAGGAAAACAACATTGATATTCTTTGAAGTTAAGTTATTCTGAAATACAAGACATTGAACGTTTTTAACATTTAATATATGAACATAATTGTGGAGATAAAGGAACTCTTTACTGAGGGAAAACTAAGAAGTTAAAGTTGTATTAGATGCCAATGGTTTTAGAGGTTGCCGGGATCCTTCCTCCAGGGTACCGACCTGAACGAAGGGTCAATGAATGATTTAACGAGGTTACTAGATTCGTTAAGTAACCTATTGATTAAAAACCGTAAAACTCTAGTTATCGATAAACGTGGTGACAACGACAGTGACCACAACGAATTTTTTGGAGTTAAGTATGTGCATTAAAATAAGTTTTAACCTGATTTCTACAGGTATGACACACCCGGTGATTCAGAGTCTATCTACTCCTATAAGTTCTCCTTTATGTCCTTGATTTTTGTCGGTAGTATATCTAACCTCTAGTTAATTGTCTACATGTTTTTGTCCATTACAATTTTACACTAATCTTAAGATGAGTTAAAATACAATGAGGACAAGTAAATTTATTATTACGGATATGGACCCTTGTTTAGTTTAAAGTAAATGTTTTGTATGTACTATTACAGAGAGACTTACATGTTAATAATATTTTTCTTTATAAACTTTGGAGAAGATTATTAGACGGAAGAAAGTGATTAAACTTTTGAAATCGACTTGTTGATCGACTAGTTAATAGACCCGATCTTGGTGCACCTACCAGAGTTTCGTAATGAATATTGTAGCCCAGACCTTGACATTAAAATTACTGACAGAACTATTAATATAAACAGTAGATGGTGACGGAAGTACGTTTCTAACAATTTTAATCTGTTTGAGATTACTAGTCTTGAGAAAAATGTTTATAATATTTGTTTATTCCCCCCTGAAATAATTTTGAGACGATGTGTTTTCGAGGACTCACTAGTTCGGACGAGGGACCAGGACTTTGATTTTGAAGTCTCTAGTGCTTAGGTTGTAACAAGTGACATTCGATAGTCCTCGTGTAGTTATGTATTCTGTTTGTGATTGTCTGTATTTTCCTCTTTAACTATCATTGTGTCATTATCATCCTCTGAAATTGTAGGGTGAATGTTGTTACCTGTCTATTAGTTTTGTCTTTTAATATTCTTTTGTGTTCAGAATTTACTATATAATCTGGTCTACTTAGAGTGACTATGGAAGTCCTGTAAGGTGGGTTTACGTTTTGTGTGGAGAAGAGTTCACGTAAGAGGTCCTATCTGGTGTAGAACCCCGTGTTGAGTTTGGAGTCATTTAAATTCTTTTAACTTTAGTATAGTTCGCAGAAAAGACTGGTGTTACAATTTCTCTGATCTAAAAGTAATGTTCCTCTTTTGACGTTTTTTGTGTTTGTGTCCCTCTAATTTGTTATGTAAAGATTTTTTACTTGTCGAACGACTTCTTTAGTTTTCCCTTTAATTTTTTTAGGATCTTTGGAGTCTGTGTGTGTGTGTGTGTGTGTGTGTGTATATATGTATACAGTTATCTACGTCTCTTTCTGAAACTGTTTTAAGTTGTGGATAAATACTAAAAAATTTTTTTTTTTTGGAGAGGTCTTTCGTCCGTATCTTCCTTGTATGGTCTTGTATTCTGTACCTTCGTTGGATCTACAGGCAACCGTTTACTTACCTATTCTTTCAACATCATATATGTGTGTTACTTTATAATGAGTCGATAATTTTTCTTACGTAAACTTAGTCAAGACTCCACCTACTTTGACCTCGGATAATATGTCTCACTTCATTCAGTCTTTCTCTTTGTGGTTGTTTCATATAATTGTGTATATATACCTTAAATCTTTCTACCATTGTTACTAGGATATACGTTCCGTCGTTTTCTCTGTGTCTACATTTCTTGTCTGAAAACTTGAGACACCCTCTTCCACTCCCACCCTACTAAACTCTCTTATCGTAACGTTCTATATATAATGGTATACACTTTATCTTCAGGTCAAGTTCAAACTACGTACTTCGACCCGTGGGTTTTGGTTACGAGACCCTGTTGGATCTTCCAACCGTACCCCTCCCTCCACCCTCACCCAAAGTCCTACCCTCCCTGTGTGCACGTGGGTACCGACTAAGTACAAGTACATACTGTTTTTGGTGATGTTATAACATTTTATTACTAAGAGGTTAATTTTATTAATTTTTTATTTTGTTTCCTTCCCCCTTTTAGTCTTTATTTATTTTGTTATACGATAATTAATTGTTCTTTTAATCTCACCACCGTAAGACTCCACTAAATAAAAGGAGAAGAAATAAAGTTCCTAAAAATACAGCGTCGTGACTGAATAAAACCCCCCCCCTTAATTTTTTGTTTATATATTTATGTATACTCATTTTATCCATGTATTTTTTAAAAATTTCGAATGGAATACCCATTTTAATCAAAAGTGACAATAATATTCTCATAAAATCATCATTTATTTATGGAGAAAATTTCTTCGATGTCGCTGGTAATAATCGTCTTCACGGTTGACTTGCTGGAACTTTGTGTGTGTGACAATATCCACCTCGGTTTGGTCGACTTTGTTATTTCCTCACCTCATGGGACTCGTGATGTACTTTCCACATTAAGAGTATTGACTTCTCGACTTGTCTCTCCACTGGTTCTTCTGTTTGGTGATAATTATCCTCATGTTGTCTCAGGCTTCTCTTTACTCGTTCTTTTCTTTGGTGTCACTAAGTTCTCTTCTGTTTCTCTAGACATCTTTACTGTTCGTGTTGTATAGGTAATCAGATATTGTACTTTGTTAGATTAATCCGTTATTCCTCTATTACCCCTGGGAAGGATCTTATGTCGTCCACCGACTCTCTTCACCGACGAAGTCATCTTACGATTTTTACGGGGATCTTGGATCTTATAATCATGTCCTTCTGGGTACTCTCCTTGGTTACATTGGATACTGAAATGTGTCAACCTTTGGATCCGGTTCTTTTCCTCTTCCTGTAACACTTTTCAGGTGTTACTCAAGACCGAATTACATAAGATTGTTAATTATGGTCCGGTCTAGAGAAAGGTGTTTGTGGTCGACAAAAGAGGTTTCGAGACATACGAATGACGACGACGACGACGCAGCGAAATCAACACAGGCTGAGACACGTTGGGGTATCTGTCGTCGGGTGGTCCGAGGGGGCAGGGACCCTAAGAGGTCCGTTCTTGTGACCTCACCCAACGGTAACGGAAGAGGTTACGTACTTTCACTTTTCACTTTTCACTTTCACTTCAGCGAGTCAGCACAGACTGAGAATCGTTGGTGTACCTGACATCGGGTGGTCCGAGGAGGCAGGTACCCTATAAGGTCCGTTGTCATGACCTCACCCCACGGTAACGGAAGAGGCAGACATACGAATCTTACAATGATAAAAAATGTTCTCTTTAGTTTTCGGAAGTTTAGTAATATAAGGTTTAACACAAGTAACATTTTTTAGTCCGTTACATTAGAGTTAACGAGAGGTCTCTTAAGAAGACCCTTTTGTTAGGTCAAAGAAATTGATGAAAGTTATTAGAGAGTATACATATATGTTCTGTCTCACATTCTTCGTTCATGTCTTGACATCTGGTGAACTGTAAACAGTCATACTATGAACGATACAGTCTCCTTCCTGTGTATAGGTTTCGGGTAGAGAAAGTGGATAGGGGACCGAGGATGGATCCGTATAGGAGATTACAGAAAATCTTGTTTACTGTCCTCCGGACTAGAGGACCATGACAGAGTCGATAAGTGTCGATTCATTACAACGTGGGTTAAAGGAAGTAGTCATTTACTCTCCCGATGTCACTCTACTGAAGTTTCCAAAGAGGGTGGAAATTGCATGATACTAAAACACTTTTGATTTAATTGTGACGGTATTAGTTTAAGGATTGTGGATATCTCTCAAACTTATATAACTTATATAAGTTTACATATAAAGGAATACTCTTTTAATCCTTGAGAGGAGACCCTTTAGTCAACCAGGTTACCGGATTTAAGTTTTGAATTCTCAGGTTTTAATAATAAAATAGTGATTGAGACGATTTTTCAAGAGACCTATATAGACTCATGCAAGGTTTCCTTCCTCGGTAAGATTAGTCCCAGTCACCTAGTCAGTTCGATACTATATTTCTTATGTTTAAAACGTTCTTAAAACCACTCCCTCTTCTGCACTTAAAGCCTCTATTTTCTCTAGAATTTGTTGTGAAATTGTCTCATTGGACAGTTCTTTATGTGTAACCGGACCCTTAGTCATCTGGACCTTAGATCAAGACTCCGACGGTTAATGGTCAACACACTGAAATCATCCTTGTTCTCCGATCCTAATCCCTCCCGTCATTGTGACTGACTCGTAGATGATACACGGTCCGTATACTCAATATGTTTTACTGTTCCCTCTTGATGAAAGGGGTTCTAAAAAAGGTTGAATTTGTAAGTTTACATAATAGATAATTTTGTTTTATATCTTCGTCTACGTGAGTCAGTACGTTTTGAGTATAAGACTCACAACCAAAATATACGTCAAAATATTGACCTCCCGTATCGACCGTCTCTCTTCTCTTAAATTAGTTCAAAACTCTTCCCTTGATCGTTCACACTTTCACCTACTACCTCTCTTTTGTATCATCGACATACTTGTCCTGGTCTCGTTCTTTGGATAATGTTCTTATTACTTTATACTCTGACTTTTTTTTCTTATCTTTTCCTCGTCAAATAATTTGTAAATGGTTTTGTTAGTTAGTGGTTGTCAGATGTTTTATATACTATACGTATCTCCTTTTCTGACTTCCTTTTACAGTTTTTTTCACCAAAAGTGACTCTGACAGGTACTCACAATGCAAGAATAAATATGAGGAGACATAAAAAGTTTAAAAGAATCACTTATATATGACAATAGTAATATTACCCTCTTCTTTTTTTGGAGGACGTTTACAAATAAATGAGTCGTAGATAAAACACAGTCCTTGACACTGTCCATATCCCGACTTTTGTGTTTGTTCTCCCGCTGATAAAACCGTATCCTCTCCAAAGTATTTTATTACTAAATATAAACCGACATTAAAGTTTCTATTTCTCTTAGAGAACACGGACAACCCATGTAGTGTCCACGAAACTAGAGGTTGGGAGTTCTCTAGAAGTTCTTCGAAAACTCTTCACTAACGTACCCTCACAACTAAAGTCTGTTACCTCTTAGACTCGACGGAAACATTTCGTTACCACAAACAGTAAGTAGACACGGACCAACCAGGTCCATGATTACTGAACAGGACAACACACCGTACGTACATAAGTACACTGGGTCGGTTGTGACACGTAGGGTAGTACACTTCGGTGGAGTAGGGGAAGGTTGGGAGTGATCGGTTCATTTGTAATATAACATAATCGAGGTTGATGTCTAACTTTTCTTGTAATGATAAATATTACGTCATGAAGTGTCTGAACATATAAAGATTAAATTACCATGTTTATAATTATATGTATGATATATCGAGTCTAAATTTTCAATTATAAAAATACAGGGACTTTACATTCTACAAACAATGTGACATCATGATCTAAACAATCCCTTGGTTTTTGTCGTAAATACCTACTTTCACTTTCACTCAACGAGTCAGTACAAGTTAAGAAACGCTAGGGTACCTGACATATCAGGTACCTTAAGAGGTCCGGTCTTATGATCTCACCCATCGGAAAGGGAAGAGGTCCCCTAGAAGGGTTGGGTCCCTAACTTGGGTCCACAAGACGTAACGTCCGCCTAAGAAATGTCCGACTCGGTCCCTTACCTACTTTACCAGCGAATATAAAATCAGTCCCAAATATTCAAATCTACCAGTTTAAATATAAAGGATCACTACCTTTTAAGTAAAAAGAAATAAAAAGTTATAATTTTTCCGAGTCATACGTGTCCCGTACACACGCACGATTCACCGAAGTCAGCACAGATTGAGAAACGCTGGGATGCCTGACTTCGGGCGGTCCAAGGAGACGGGTACCCTAGGAAGTCCGTTCGTATGACCTCACCCAACGGTAAGGGAGGAGGTTCCTAGAAGGACTAGGTCGTTAGCTTGGACGTAGAGGATGTTGAGGACGTAACGTCCACCTAAGAAATGGTGACTCGGTGGATTCTTCGGGTATACGTGTCACCCCGAGACATATATGAGAAATTTTGATACCGGGAAATTAGAATATTCACAATGAATACCCAGTTCGTTATATTTGACGTATTTACATTTTTGTTTGTTTTTTCGAGGGGTGTGTATGGGGACCTTACATACCATTTTTTTTTTTTTTTTTCCATTTCTCTATAAGTGGGTTCACTCTTTCCTTCACTTTAATGACCGTCTCTTTTATAGTTTATTTCTCCGTTACTTAGATCCCCCTTTTTATCTTTCTAAGACTCTTGTGTCAACTGTTCATCCCCTATACTCCTCTTCGTTGTCCTTTATTTTGACTTCTTCATAATATTTATCTTCTTTTTGACTGTTCGGAACTTACGGTGTGTGTTTTTTAATTTAAAGTTGGATGTTTTTGAAGATACTTGGTTTTTTATTGGTTTAGTATAAAAGTACCATCCCTCTCGGAAATTGTACGATACACAATGACTCCACATTCTAACTTCTAACGGAGACGGTATAAAAGTTTAGAGAATCGGGTGTATAATAGAAATTCACTGAAGAAATAAATAGTCTCTAAGAAAACACAAAGGGAATTCATCTAAAGTCGATGTACTGATACAGTGTCCTTCCCCTTCTGTATCCGATCCTTCAGTCATCGTAATAAAAGAGAGAAGAGAGGTTACTCACATGTAAGTTCTCACGAGAGTTTTCTCTTAATGTTTTAAGGTTAAATAGACATATATCGAGGTCTTTCATTCCCCTTCGTGACTAAATTTTCCAAGATAGGGATGTATTTACGTTTTGTACATTCTTTATTATACTTGTCAATATACGGTCTTTAACCTGTTGGATCTTCTTTGCCTGTTCAAAGATCTTTGTAAGTCAGACGGTTTTAAGTTAGTTCTTTTTGTATATTAAACTTGTCTGATTAGTGGTCTTCTCTTTATCTGAGATATTAATATTATTATTATTATTATTATTTTCCGAGGTACGTTTGTTTTCAGGTCCTGGTCTGTCAAAGTGACCCATTAAGATGGTTTGTATGTTTCTTGGATATGGTTAAAAAGAGTCCGATAAGGTTTTCTATATTCTCCTCCTTTGTGAGGGTTCAAGTGAGATACTTAGTAGTAGGACTATGGTTTTGGTCTGTTTCTGTGATGTTTTTTCTTTTAAAGTCCGGTTGTAGAAACTACTTGTGTCTACGTTTTTAGGAGTTGTTGTATAATCGTTTGGTTTAGGGTGTCATGTTTATTTTTCCTAGTATGTAGTACTAGTTCAACCGAAGTAAAGTCACAACGTTCTTGTTAAGTTGTATATGTTTAGTTAGTTACGTTACGTAGTGTAATTGTTTCCTTTTCTGTTTTTGGTATAATAGTAGAGTTATCTGTGTCTTTTTCCTAAACTATTTTAAGTTGTCGATAAGTACTATTTTTGAACAGTGATTTCACCCGTATCTCCCTTATATGGATTCGTATTATTTTCGGTAAATACTGTTTGGGTGTCGGTTGTATTATGAATTACTTTTCGACTTTCGGAAGGGTAAATTAAGTCCTTGTTATGTTCCTTCCTACAGGTGAGAGTGGTGAAAGGAAATTACATCATAACCTTCAGGATCGGTGTCGTTAGTCCGTTCTTCTTCTATATTTTCCGTAAGTTTAACCTTACCTTCTCCATTTTGACAGGAATAAACGTCTTTCGTACTATGTCCCTTAGGATATCTGAAGTGTGTTTTTGATAATCTTGATTAATTACTTAAGTGGTTCCATCGTCTACATTCTAATTATATGTCTCTAGAGAACGTAAATAAATGTCATTATTACTACATAGTCTTTCATTTTTTTTTTTTTTTTCAGGCAAATTTTAACACAGTTTTTCTTTATGGAGTCTTATTTAAATTGGTTCCTCCACTTATAGAATATTTGACTTTTGATATTTTGTCACTAATTCCTTTGACTTACTTATACTAGTTGTTTTACTTTTTTTTTTCGGTAGGGGTTCAGTGTAATGATAAATTATCTTTGATCTATTAGTGGTCTCGGGTGATTAAACGAGACGTACATAAAGAGTGTCCGAAATTAGAGATACATTTCTTTATTATAGTGGTCCAGATGTTAAATATGACACCCACGAAACGACACGACCCAGTGAGTCAGTACAGGTAGAGAAACACTGAGGTACCTGATATTGGACGGTCCGAGGAGACAGGTACCCTAAGAGATCCGTTCTTATGACCGTACCTAACGGTACTGAAGGAGGTCCTGTAGAAGTACTGTGTCTCTAGTTTGGGAGAAGAGGACGCCGAGGGCGTAACGTCCTTCTAAGAAATGGTGACTCGGTGACTCCTTCGAGTTAGTTACACTATGTACTGTAATTGTTTAACTTCTAATTTTTGATATACTAGTAGAGTTATTTACGTCTTTTTCAAAAACTGTTTTAAGTTGTGGATGAATACTAAAAAATTTTTATTTTCAGAAGTCTTTCATCCGAATTTCCTTTCATTGGAATTGTATTTTTATGTCCTACATATACTGTTTAGATGTCGATTGTAGTATGAGTTACCACTTCTCGACTTTCTTAGGATGTTTTCATTAGGTTTAACCTTCTCTTCATTTTGACAGTCACAAACGTCTACTGTACTGAGAATGTGTCTTTTAGGATTTCTGTGGTGGTCTTTTGATGATCTCGAGTAGTTATTTAAAATGTTTCAACGACCTAAGTTTTAATTATATGTTTTTAGATAACGTAAGGACATGTGATTGTTATTTTCTAGTCTTTCTCTTTAAATTTTTGTTAAGGTAAATGTTAGTGTAGTCTTTCTTATGTTATGGATTCTTATTTAGATGGATTTTTCTATTTTCTGGACATGAGTCGTTTGATAATTATATACTATGACTAGTTTTCTTAGTTTCTACTGTGTTTGTTTACCTTTCTATATGGTACAAGAACCTAACCTTCTTAGTTATAACACTTTTACTGATATGATGTCTAAGTTATATTTTGTTAGATGTCTAAGTTACGTTAAAGATAGTTTAATAGTTACCGTAAAGAGTGTGTTAATCTTGTTTTTGAAAATACTAAGTATACCTTTGTGTTTTCTGGGGGTTTTAGGTTTCGTTAGAACTCTTTCTTTTTGTCTCGACCTCCTTAGTCCGATAGACTGAAGTGTTATATTTCGAAACTGTTAGTTTTGTCATACCGTGACCGTGTTTTTGTCTTTATATCTAGTCACCTTGTCCTGTCTTTCAAGTCTCTATTTGGTTACGTGGCACCGAAGGATTAGATACTGTTTCCTCCGTTTTTATATGTTACCTTCTTTCCTGTTAGAGAAGTTATTCACTACGACCTTTTTGACCTGTTGATGTACATTTTCTTATTTTAATCTTATTTTAATCTTGTGAGGGATTGTGGTATGTGTTTTTATTTGAGTTTTACCTAATTTTTGCATTCACATTCCGGTCTATGATATTCTGAGAATTCCCTTTTTTATCCGTCTTGTGAGAAACTTGATTTAGTGTCGCTTTAGAAAAGACTGGGTGACGGATCTCATGATTTTTATTTTTGTTTTTATTTACCTTGAATTTTCGAAAACGTGTCGTTTCCCTTTGGTATTCGTTTTATTTTTCTATTGGGAGTCTTTCCCTTTTTTTATAAACGTATACTTTGTCGAATGTTCCCCAATTTGTCGAGTACGTCAAGTTATATTTTTTGTTTGTTGGGTTAAATTTTTTTTTACTCGTCATCTGGATTTATCTGTAAAGAGGTTTCTATGTCTACCGTTTTTTTTTTTTTTTTTCGTACTTTTCTACTAGTTGTAGTGATCATAATCACATTACGTTTAGTTTTGATGTGCTACCTCATAATGAGTCGGTAATTTTTCTTATGTAAACTTAGTCAAGATTACTCCACTTACTTTGACCTCGGATAATATGTCTCACTTGGTTCGGTCTTTCTTTTTGTGGTTATGTCATATGATTACATATATATACCTTAAATCTTTCTACCATTACTATTGGGACATACGTTCTGTCGTTTTCTCTGTGTCTACATATCTTGTCCGAAAACCTGAGACACCCTCTCCCTCTCCCACCCTACTAAACCCTCTTACCGTAACTTTGTACATATTATAGTATATACTTTACTTAGCGGTCAGGTCCAAACTACGTACTATGACCTACGAACCCCGACCCCGTGGCCCTGCTGGGTCTCCTTACCATGCCCTCCCTCCTCACTCCCCCCAAGTCCTACCCCTTGTGCATATATGGACACCGTCTAAGTACAACTACATACCGTTTTGGTTATGTTATAACATTTTATTAATTGGAGGTTAATTTTATTTAATTATAAAAAATTTTTTTGATGTTACTCCATAGTGAAGTGTGTTTAGTCTTACCAGTAGTTGTTTTTTTAGATGTTTGTTATTTACGTCCTCTCCCATACTTCTTTTCCCTTCAGAGGATGTGACAACCACCATTACATTTAACCATTCGTGGTGATGCCTTTTATGATACCTCCAGAGAATTCTTTGATTTTATCTCGGTGCTATGCCAGGTTCTTAGGGTGAGGACCCGTATATAGGTTTCTTTTGGTATTAGACTTTCTTACGTACCTGGGACTACATGTGATGTCGAGATAAATGTTATCGATCCCGTACCTTCGTAGTCGTAGTCGATTTATAGGTAGTCGTCTCCTTACCTATTTCTTCTACACCATGTATATATGTTACCTTATAATGAGTCGGTATTGTTCCCTACCTTATTACGGTAAACGTTGTTGTGCTGATCTGGATCTGTAGTAGTTTCACTCTAATTCAATCTTTAAATTATAACGAATATATACCCTACATCTTTTCATCATATCTACTTCAATAAACGTTTCGTCTTTATCTCAGTGTCTACCTCTTTTTGAATACTAATTGTTCTGCTATTTCTCCCACCCTACCTGACCCTCTAACCCTAACTGTATATATGTGATGATATATGTTTTATCTATGGATTATTCTTGGATGACAATTCGTGTCACTTGAGAGGAGTCACGAGACACCACTGGATTTATCCTTCTTTTAGATTTTTTCTCACCTATATCCATGTGATTCAGAGGATGTCTTACCCTCTTTTATAAACCTTTAGTACAAAGACCATTCTCAATTATAGGTCTTATGTATTTATTGAGGATGTTGAGTTATTGTTTATCCATTTATTGAGTTAAAACGTTATTTTACCCGTTTCCTGAACTTATCTGTAAAGAGGTTTTTTCTATATGTTTACCGGTTATTTGTACTTTTTTGTGAGTAGAAATTAGTAATTCCTTTAACTTTAATTTTGATATTGTTATATGGGGGGAAGTATTGATTATGTTATTAATATTTTATTTATTTATTATTCACAACCACTCTTATGACTCTTTAACCTTTGGAATATGTAACGACCCCCTACATTTTACGATGTCGACGAATCTTTTGTCAAACTTTGAAAGAGTTTTTTCGTTATGTATCTTAATAGTATTCTGGGTCGTTTATATGAGGATCCATATATGGGTTTCCTTGAATGAATTTTGTATAAGTTTATTTTTGAACATGTACCTATAAATATCGTCGTGATAAGTAAGTGTTATCGGTCATACACTTTACGGATAGTTATCTATTTATTTATTACACCACACATACACACATATTTTATAGGTAAAAAACCGTTATTCTATACACGATGTTTTACCTACTTGGGATTTTTGTAATACGATTCACTTTATTCGGTCTAATTTTTTTATTTATCGTATACTAAGGTGAATATCCTTTATAGACCTTATCCTTTTAAGTATGTCTGTCATTCATCTAGGCTCCAATAATGACCGACTCCCCTCTTTCGTTACCCTTCAATAAATTACGAATGTCTCAAAGACAAACTCCACTACTTTTTTTACCCTTTGTCTCCACTATCAATGTGTACAGTTTACATTAATTACGGTGACTTAACATGTGAATACAAGTTTTAACTTTTATTCACAAAACTCATTTGTTAGACGGAGTCTCGGACACGAGAACTGGTGGTACCTACTATAGGGTCCGGGACGGTCAACCTTGTGTGACTGTCGTGATATAGATATTTTATATTTATTATTAGGGACATGAGAGAGAGAGTATGAAAACATTCTTAGTTTAATTTATTTCTTATCGTGTCCCGAAAGATGTGATGTTTCTCAACTTCAGTTCACGGTAATAATAGAACTTCTAAATATGGATTTAATGTTGTAATTCAACGAAAAGTCGTGACACGTTATTTTGTATACACAAAACAGTATAGGACGTCGAGTCCGTTAAAGTTGTCGTAAGATTCAAAGGTTACTGTTGTGAGGTTCACCATTTTGAAATGTGAACTGGTCGGACTATTCCTAGAGACCAGTCTGACCAACATTGATGTTGAAAAAGTAAATTCTCGTGTTCTATGGAAAATTCCATAGAACGTGTACGAACAGTGTTTTCTAATTAAGTGGATTCCTAGAGTATTGTAACTAGTCTTTCTTTCATTTTATGTGTGTGTGTGTGTGTGTGTGTGTGTGTGTAACTTCCACTATCGAGAAAGAGTCCCTCCGATTCCTCTGAAGGTCCCTTCGACTGTGTCGTACTTTACTGTCTCTCGTGTCATTCCTTGTTGTTTTACCGTCACCATAGGTCGAACACTTTACCGAGGGTCTACTTCTGGATGGTGTCCGTATTAGTCGAACGACTCTCCCAAGAAGTCGGAAAAGTCGAGAGGACTCGTCATACAAAATCTTTCTGATGGGTTTCTCTTGGACCGTGTAGGGGTCCGATAACCGTGGTTTTGTTGTCACGAGTGTCGTTTTGTCAGAACCTGATCTAGACAAACCTCTTGTCTCTCGTTTTGTGAAGTATGTGTCGATCACTTTAGGTAGGATTTCACTTTTTGGTTCCGGTTGTGTAATTTGTTTCGATACCCCGTTCATGAGGTATATGGAGTTATAGGACGAAACCGGTATGAACTCCAGATTTTGAGAAAGCGAAAGTGGATAAATTACTCCTTCTTAAAAACTTAAGAAGAACTGAAGGTGTCGTAGACTTAAACGAAAAGTAACGGACGAAAACCGATGTGTGAGAACGGAATAACTTGACCGGAACCTGAGTCGAGGGAAGGGTTAATCTTTAACGATAGTGAAGGACTAATATTTACTAAAGTCAGTGGTAGAGTTATCTTAGGTAGTCTTGGGGTGGAGTCGTACATAGGTATGTGGGATTATGGGAACCTTCCCTAATTTTCCTTATTATATAGTATGCAAGAGTTTAAAAGATTTAGTATTTCATTTTAGAGTTTTAAACTTTAAGGTATTTATATTACCGGTACTGATAGATGACACGTGATCCACAAATTTGTATATCAGATTTTAGGAGTGAAGTTGGAATCCTCCGTCCTGGATAATCATAGGAGTCAAAACTCTTTTAGTTTAGGTACTCTCCAATTCAGTAAAGGGTTCTATAATGTCAATTCTTCACCGTCTCTAAAAGTTTTTTGTCACACCTTGTTAACCTGTAGGTATCCAGTTTTTTCGGGTTTATTTAAAAAATTTTTCGAGTTGAATTTGGACCATGGAACATGAAGTCTATACGTCTTTTGTGGTGGGAAAGTCGTCTTTCATTGTTCCTTTCTGGGAGAACTACTTCCACTTTCTCCTCTCACCTTTTAGACTGAATTTTGAGTTGTAAGTTTTTGGATTCTAGTACCGTAGGTGAGGGTAGTGAAGTACCGTTTATTTACCCCTTTTTTGCCTTTGTCATTGTCTGAAATAAAAGAACCCGAGGTTTTAGGGACGTCTACCACTGACGTCAGTACTTTAATTTTCTACGAACGAGGAGTCTTCATTTTGCTACTGTTTGGATCTGTCGCATAATTTTTCGTCTCTGTAATCAAACGGATGTTTCTAGTACACCAGTTTCGATACCAAAAGGTCATCCGTACATACCTACACTGTCGACCTGTTATTTTTTTCGACTCGGTTTCTTGACTACGGAAGTTTGACACCACGACCTCTTCTGGGAAACTTTCAGGAAACCTGTCGTTCCTCTAGTTTGGTCAGTTAGGATTTCCTTTAGTTGGTACTTGTAAGTGACCTTCCTGACTACGACTTCGACTTTGAGGTTATGAAACTGGTGGACTACACTTGTCGACTGAGTGACCTTTTCTGGGACTACAACCCTTTCTGACTTCCGTCCTCCTCTTCCCCTGTTATCTCTTACTCTATCAACCTACCGTAGTAACTGAGTTGCCTGTACTCAAACTCGTTTGAGGTCCTCTATCACTTCCTGTCCCTCCGGACGATACAACGTCAGGTACCCCAGCGGTTCTCAGTCTGTGTTGACTCTCTAACTTGTTGTTGTTGGAATATATTTTTATTTGAGTTTTATACAGTATATAGATTTATATTTTGGATTTTAATATTTTGATGATGTTTTTTATTTTGTAGAATCACTGTATCCCAATACACTGTAGAATGTGTACTGAGGTATTCGTACTAAATATTTCCTTTAATTTATTTACCCTGAGGTATTTTCATTTTTTTAAACATGATACTTTCTAGGAATATTCTCCTAAAAATTTTTCTATTCGATGTCTAACCTTTTCAGGTGAGTGTTTTTCAAAAAAAAAAATTAAAATGAAATAAAATGAAATGTTATGACATAACCAAAACGGTATGTAACTGTACTTAGGTGGTGCCCACATATACGTAAGGGGTTGTACTTGTTGGAGGGAGGGAGGGTGGAGGGAGGGGTATTGTAGAGAGACCCAGTAGGGGTACGTGGTCGGGGTTCGTACGACATAGGACGTAACCTTTATCTGACCGCTAAGCTAAGAATGTACTACCATATGTACAAAGTTACGGTAAGAGGGTGGGAGAGGGAGAGGGAGACTCAGGTTTTCAGGCGATATGTGTAGACACAGAAAAAACGACAGAACGTATGTCCCAGTAGTAACGGTAGAAAGATTTAAGGTATATATACACAATCATATGACATAACCACAAAAAGAAAGACCGAATGAAGTGAGACATATTAGCCGAGGTCAAAGTAGGTAGAGTAGTCTTGACTAAGTTTACATAAGAAAAATTACCGACTCATTATGAGGTAACACATATACATGGTGTCGAAAGAATAGGTAAGTAGACGACTACCTGTAGATCCAACAACGGTACTAGTTTTTCATTGATTTGTCTTCACAACCCCCTTTCAGGAGGTTTCCCTTCGAGTTGTACCTTTCGTTCCTTTTTTTGTTTACCTTTTTGTTATCCGACAGGTCTTCCCCTATTCCGGGTTCCTACGAGTCTGTCGAGGTTGAACATGAAAGTTAAGGAAGAGAGCAAACGGAATCAAAATGACCACTGTTTCGGTTCTGGGTCTTCAGTGTCAGAAAAGGTCCATGGACTAGTCAAATGTGAGCCTAGACCTATTTTATTGATCTTTTACTCCTCTTTAGACATGTAGTAGATGTTGAATACCTCCTCCTAACTGACTTCTTTTTTTTTACGACGACCACTAAGGATGACTTATGACCCTTCCTTGATATATCTCCTTTTCTCTTTTACCTAACATTCGTAAAGTAACGTATAGTTGAATTTTATCTAGTGAGAGATCTACGAATTCCTTTAAAGGAAGTATGGTAGTAGGTAAAAGTAAATATAATACAGTTCTCGTCTCCGAAGACTCTCCAGGTAAAAAGGTGGACAGTGTGTTGTCTGTACGTGTTTTAAAGAACCGACTTATTCTAATCTTATATGATAAGAAACTGGAGACCAGGGAGACTGAAAGATGTCGGTCGAACATATAGACCTTCAAGAGTCAAGTGTATGACAACTTCGCATCGAACTTCCTAAAGGTCGTAATGGAACGATCGGACACTTTACTCGTGTTAACATGTCATCAGACTTGTAAGAAACCGTAACGGGAAGAAAACCTGATCTTACTTTCAACTGTAAAAGGTGAGGACACCGGTGATGACTCAAAAGTTTTCAACGACTGTAAAACTTCCGTCTTGAAATTGTCGTAGTAGAAAATCCTAAAATTTATCAAGTCGACCTTAAGGTAGTGGAGGTGATCGAAACACGTATCTTTACGAAGGATTCCGGGTGAACTGAAGTATGAGGTCCTACAGATGGAAACCCACTTACCGGTGTTGTATTATCAATAGGTCCAGTAATTCTAGAAAAAACCTATCAAGACACATAAGAACGGCGGAGAAGAATTAGGGAAGACAAAGACAATCCAGGATTAGTAAAGACAGGAAATAGTACAGGTAGGAAACCTGACATCACGACCTCTTCTGAGAATTCTCAGGGAACCTCACGTCCCTCTAGTGTGGTTAGTTAGAATTTCCTTTAGTTACGAATTATAAGTAACCTTCCTGACTACGACTTCGACTTCGAGGTTATAAAACCGATGGACTATACTTACTTATGGTTGAGTAAACATTTCTGGGACTCCGACTCTTTCTGACTTCTGTCTTCCTCTTCCCCTACTGTCTCCTATTCTAACGATCTACCGTAGTGACTAAGTTACCTGTACTTAAACTCGTTTGAGAGTTCTCTATCACGTTCTGTCCCTCCGGACCACACGACGTCAGATACCCCAGTGTCTCTATGTTGAATCTCTGACTTGTTGTTGTACGATAAGAAATTAATTTAAGGTGAGATGACAGGAAAGTGCTATACTTACGGATTCTTATGGAATGGTCGTCATTTTTTTTTTTTTTTTAGGGATTTTGGTGATTTCCATGGTCATACTTCATAAATTTACTCGGGAAGTTTTATTTCACGTTCTTTCCTGTGATCCGTTCCTAAGTTCCCTCGACCCAAAGTAAGGTCAAAACAGTTGTCAAGATACGGAACTCGTCCAGAGACACCAGGAGCCAAAGGAGGAGACTTTCCACTCCCCAAATTTCATTTCGTCATCAAGAGTCAGAGTTCCATCATAATGGGGTACCCCGTAGACCTTTCCACACCTCCACTAAATCAAACCGTGCTGAGTCTCTTGTGATGACCGTAAAAAACGTCCCCTCCCTCCCCGTCGATCGTTACAGGTCTTGTGTCTGTTTGTCACTTCTTGACCGACGAGTTTTACAGCTCATGTAATGAACAGGGAAGGTCTTTTTTGACCTATTTTAGTAATTCTAGAGTAGTCGGCAATTTTAGAAAGTGGGGTAGCCGGTTTCTTTTGACGATGTGACACTAACAGGAAAATGAAGACTTCTCACCCCTTTGTGGTCAGTAGAAAACAAACCAGTTTTTATCTTTTCAAATAGGATGTCAATTAGTACGAGATTTTACACATTAATTGTTTTAGAAAAGATCTTGGGTCACGTTTGTCAAGTCAAGTCAAGTCAGCGAGTCAGCACAGGTTGAGAAACGCTGGGGTACTTACCGTCGTGTGGTCCGGAGGGACAGGTAGTGGTTGAGGGTCTCAAGTGAGTTTGAGTGCAGGTAGCTCAGTCACTACGGTAGGTCGGTAGAGTAGGAGACAGCAGGGGAAGAGGAGGACGGGGGTTAGGGAGGGTCGTAGTCTCAGAAAAGGTTACTCAGTTGAGAAGTTTACTCCACCGGTTTCATAACCTCAAACTCGAAGTCGTAGTCAAGAAGGTTCTTGTGGATCCTGACTAGAGGAAATCCTACCTGACCAATCTAGAGGAACTTCAGATTCCCTGAGAGTTCTCAGAAGAGGTTGTGGTGTAAAGTTTTCGTAGTTAAGAAACCGCGAGTCGAAAGAAGTGTCAGGTTGAGAGTGTAGGTATGTACTGATGACCTTTTTGGTATCGGAACTGATCTGCCTGGTAACAACCGTTCCATTATAGAGACGAAAAGTTATACAATAGATCCAACCAGTATTAAAAGGAAGGTTCCTTATTCGCAGAAAATTAAAGTACCGACGTTAGTGGTAGACGTTACTAAAACCTCAGGTTTTCTATTTCAGACTGTGACAAAGGTGACAAAGGGGTAGGTAAAGGGTACTTAACTACCCTGGTCTACGGCACTAGAATCAAAAGACCTACAACTCGAAATTCGGTTGAAAAAGTGAGGGGAAAAAGTGAAAGTAGTTCTCCGAGAAATCAAGGAGAAGTGAAAGACGGTATTCCCACCACAGTAGACGTAGACACTCCACTAACTATAAAGAGGGTCATTAGAACTAAGGTCGAACACGAAGAAGGTCGGGTCGCAAAGAGTACTACATGAGACGTATCTTCAATTTATCCGTCCCACTGTTATATGTCGGAACTACATGAAGAAAAAGATAAACCTTGGTCAGACAACAAGGTACAGGTCAAGATTGACAACGAAGGACTGGACGTATATCCAAAGAGTTCACCGTCCAGTCCACCAGACCATAATGGTAGAGAAAGTCTTAAAAGGTGTCGACTAACACTAGGTGTGTCAGTTTCCGAAACCGTATCAGTTATTTCGTCTTTATCTACAAAAAGATCTTAAGAGAACGAAAAAGGTACTAGGTCGTCTACAACCGTTAAATTAGAGACCAAGGAGACGGAAAAGATTTTGGTTGAACTTGTAGACCTTCAAGTGACAAGTGCATAACGACTTCGGACCGAACCTCTTAAAACTTGTAATGAAATGATCGCACACTCTACTTACGTTAACACTCGATCAAACTCGTAAGAAACCCTGACCTAGTGACGACTCAAAAGTTTTAAACGACCGTATAACTCACGTCGTGAAAGTGTCGTAGTAGAAAGTCCTAAACTTTGTCGAGGTGACCTTAAGGTAGTGGAGGTGATCGAAACAAGCATGACTACGAAAGATTCCGGGTGAACTGAAGTGTAAGGTCCTACAGACCGAGATCCACTGACTAGTGTGGTAGCACTATAAGACTCACCACTTCGAGAAAAAAACATGTCAAGAAGACACATAAGAACGGTGGAGAAGAATTATAGAAGACGAAGACAATCCAAGTATGGTAAAGACAGGAAATAACTCGTGTAGAAACGTACTTTATAAGGGAACCATAGAGATTAAAAGAACTTCTCTAGAGATCAGAAAGGGTAAGACAACAAAAGGAGATAAAGAAACGTAACTAGCGACTCCTTCCGAAAGAATAGAGAGGAACGATATAAAACCTTGAGATGTAAGTCTACGAATATAGAAAGGAAAAGAGGAAACGCGAAGTGAAGAGAAGAAAAGTGTCGATAAACGTTCCGGAGGGGTCTGTCGGTAAAACGAAAAAACGTAAACAAAGGGTACCCCTACCAGAATTAAGGACAGAGGACATGTTACAGTGTTTGGAGGTAGGTATCAAGTAGTCCGTGAGACAGATAGTCTAGATCAGGGAATTTAGATAAAGAGTGAAGGTGACATATTAGTATTCCCTAAACCAAATCCAGTTTGGACTTACCAGATCATCAAAAGGGGTGAAACGTTATTCTTCTAGATTTAGACCGTTACTTTACTTGGAATGAAGACCTCTGTATAATGTGTGTCAGTGTGTGTATGTCTTCCTTGAAATAATTGACATTGGTCTACAAGAAATTGTTGGTAAACAAATTTTTTTTTGTCACTTAAGGTAATCCGATAACAAGTGTAAACTTTAGGTTCATGTAGACTTAATCCCCGTTCATTCTCTTCAAACCTTTTCTTAAGTATTTTGTCGTTTTACAAGTGGGACGACCTAAGTACACAAAGTCAGGTTATTTTAAAAATTTTTTCGTATTTACGAAGAAATAGTCGACGTAGGGTTCTCAACTCTCCTACGTCAACTTCTTCGAAACGAATAATTAAATGATAAAAATTACAGACGAGACTTTAAGAAGGGTGTTTAGACGTACCATACGAGACGGAATACCTAATATTTGTTAGTTGAGAAACACAGACGATGAATGGTTAGTCTTTCATTTAGTCAACATTATTTTTAAGATTAGGGTACCAAAATTGGTGTATGAATATTTGCCCGTCAATTGAGTGATTATGTTATGGTCGTCGGTCTCTCTCTTTTAGTTTCGGAGAGTGTGGTGTTACTTCCCAGTTGACAATTTATCTTAGAAAACTCTTCTACCGAAACTCTTTTTTTTAGTGAGAAGACTAAAGAGACCTGTGTTTACCATTATTAAGGTAGGTTTGGGTAACGAATAGATTCGGTTTAAATTGGGAAAGGACTTTGATCTGTTCTCCGATATTACTTTTTCGGGAAAGGAAAATTCCCACATAAAGTTTGTCGTCATTAAAAGACACCCTCTTTTTCGTCTGGAGACACCGGTCGGGGTAGAACCGTCGTCAGAGGATGTTACATCGGAGTTTAAGGTCTTCATATTTTTAGGATTCAACACGATCATAAAAAGTGGTCACCGGAGTGATCCGACGACAAGTTTGCGATCCCAGATTACAAAGTTTATTCCGGTTTGGGTTATGACTCGTTAATTAGGAATGACAAATCGTCATAGAATATAGATTCTTATAAAACGATGGTCATTTAAGAGTAGATAAGACCTCCTTGATTATGGGTATAAACTAAGACTGTTGAGTCGATAAAAGGGACGGTAGCTGTTCAATTGGATAGGACCGGTTAAGATGGGTGTTGGAAGTATCTGGATTTATCGGGAACAATTTCTGATCAACACAGTCAGTCCAATAAAACATTTGACTTATTCCTTCCCCTCCCCTTTTGTTGTAGAACAGAGGTAGATTGTAAACGTTTTACATGTTATAATTTTTTTGGACCCATTTGAAATCGTTGAAAGTACGGAGTCGTTTGACTAAAAGTCTTTAAAATCTGACTTATTTTCATTAGAACGAAATAAGGATAGTTTATCCATAGAGTTTAAAATAACCCAACCGGGTTTTCAAGTAGGAAAAAAAAAAAAGACATTCTACCGATATTTATCACGAATCAACAGAAATTTGAAGTAAACTTTGTTAAAACAATCTAACAAAACACTGTCGACAGTATAGTCACACGTAATTTTTGAATGGTTTTAACCACTTAAAAATACATCGGTAAAATTACGACTTCTAGCTTCTTTTTTACAAAAGTCGTAAAATACGAAATAATAGAGTCCTTTCCATTTTTGAGTTGACTTTTCCGATTTTTTTTACAACACACCGTATATCTCTTCCACGACACTGACTAGCTTGTACGGTTTTCACCAAACCCTTCAAAACACGATCTCTAAAAAGCGACCTGTTACGAGGTGTTATTCTATCTGGTCAGCTTTAATTATCCCTAGTTTAGCTCTGTAATTAACTCTTGTTAGTTGAAAATATAATGTACCCTCTATCGACTGCATGACTTTTACAGGTTCAGTTCGTGACTTTTAGTAAACGTGGTTGAACCAATACAAGTAGTGAAACTTCAAACCCAAGGTACATTTAATTCGTTTTTTTTTTTTTTTTGTGAAGAACTGGTATAAAGGTGTACACTAAGAGATGACTTTGTATTACTTTTACAAAATAAAATTTTTGTTTAACACTACCCTCTACAAAAGACATGTTTTGGTACTTTGTCTTCTCTAGTACTTCGTTCACTTTATTTAGTGGTGGTTGGTGTTGTTTCCGGAAGTAGGTTTCTTCCACTACACATACATGGACCACCCCAACCTTCCCTCAGGAGATAATTCTCGAGGAAGGTCTATTGGTTTCCTAATGAAAGTCGTTCATGACGAGGGTTAATCTGGTCGACTTTCGTCGTGAACTACTTTTCATAGACCTTAGTCAGTTGACCTTATTTAGTTGTCTTTTGTGTATTAGAAGGTAGTCCTATTGAATTCTGGAGTTCAAAGAAACTACTGGTCTGTTTTTGACAATGTCGAACCGACACTTCAAGACTAAGTAGGTGGTATAAGTGGTTTGTGACGTGGAAGTTTAAAGGTAAATAAATCCAGAAATGTTTTAAGAGTCTTACCTTTTTTTTAAGTTAAGGGATCTTCTGACATTTTCCGTGGACCCTGTCAAGAAACGAGTTTTTCTATTTTTCAAAACCCTTCTACCTTAATTCTTTCAACAGACTTTTCACCGTCTTCCATCAACTTGGTTTACCACTCATGTAACAAGTTATTTCAAGAACCACTTTTATTTTTTACACAGAAAATAAAAATGAATTTTTGACTTACTTAGAAAACCGATTAGGTTATAATACAGGTTTGTCTTGAGAGTTATAGAGAGACAGAGACAGAGACTGAGAGAGAGAGAGTGTGTGTGTGTGTGTGTACTAGGTCCACGAGTTCGGTTTATTTGAATACTGAGTAGGAACTAAAAAGAGGGAAGGGGAGGGAAGGGGGTGTAGATTATGTAACTGTTCTTTATTCGTTATTACCAAGGTGAAAGATTCATATAGGACTTAGGGTTCCACGAAGAGTAGTGGAGGTGGTAGTATAATCAGGTCCGGTAGTAGTAGAGAACTGGTCTAATAACGTTATCTGAATATTGACTAAAGGGACGAAGGTGGGAATGAGGATGTTAGGTAATTTGAATGTCTTCGGTCTTAAGAGAAAATTTTTATGCTATATGTATTATAAGAGATAGGACAATAGAACAATATAAAAGAAATATCTTGATTATTGATAGTATTTTATAGAACAAATGATCACATAAAATACAGAGAGGGGTAATTTTAAGTTCTAGGTATCTCTTTCCTGAGTTAGAAAAAGTAATGACATAGATGTTTGGATCTTGACAAGGACCGTATGTCCTATACAAGTTATTTATAAAAGTCTTACTTATTTATTTACTAATAAGTTATTTGACAGTCACTCGGGAATAGACTGTTTTGAGACGATCCACAATACACGTTACCTCTGTTTCTTCTATACCAGGTACTGGACCTCTTCAGTGTCCTACCTAAATTGTAATTTATTAATGTTGTGTTACGACACTTACGTCAAAATTTTTTCCTATCTAGTGACTTTCAGTGACCTTGTTATATCTCATTAGAGGACTGGCACAAACCCATTCTACGTATTTCGAAGTGCCCACTCTTATTTCAACTTGACCTTGAACTTCTCACTCACGTAAAAGGTCTGGTTCTTTTACACACTTCCCGTACCGTCTGTTTCTCTTCTCGTGTCCGTCTCTTACCGTAGAATTCGTTCCTATACCCGTGTTCTGAAGGTCAATACAAGTTTTTTGTCATTAATCAAACCATACACCTTGTCTCTTATATGTATATATCTCTCTTCTTTTACTATCTTTTTCTTCGAACTTCTATACCCGATGTCAGTCTAATATTTCCTAGAATTTGTACAGAATAATTCTTCAAACCATAATCTGCCCCGTCCCCAGTTGACGTTCGTTTCTCATTTTCCCTAAGTAGGTAGGTTCTATATAGATGACTAGTCTAGACAAAAAATCCTTCTATTGGGTCCGTTGCCCCCGTGCTCACGTGTTTGACCTCTCTCCGTTTCGTTAACTTTCAGTGAGTCAGGACAGACTAAGAAACACTGAGGTGTCTGATATGTCAGGTACCTTAAGAGGTCCGATCTTATGACCTCACCCATCGGAAAGGGCAGAGGTCCTCTAGAAGGGTTGGGTCCCTAGCTTGGGTCCAGAGGGTGTAACGTCCGTCTAAGAAATGGTCAACTCGGTGTTCCCTTCGGGTGGACGATGGTTAAGTCGATTCTTTAATAAAAATTTGTAGTACCTAAGGATCAGGGTGGGGTCTTGATAACGACGACGACGTCGACGACGATTCAGCGAAGTTAACACAGGTTGAGACACGTTGAGGTCTCTGTCGTCGGGTGGTCCGAGGGGGTAGGGACCCTAAGAGGTCCGTTCTTGTGACCTCACCCAACGGTAACGAAAGAGGTTACGTACTTTCACTTTTCACTTTCACTTCAGCGGGTCAGCACAGGCTGAGGATCGCTGGGGTGCCTGACGTCGGATGGTCCGAGGAGGCAGGTACCCTAAACGGTTCGTTCTCACGATCTCACCCAACGGTGACGGTAGAGGCGTGGGGTCTTGATCATTTAGATTTAGAGAGTCTTACATTTAGTGGAAAATCCCAAAGAAAAAAAAAAAATTAGAAACTTTTGTTATATGCAAACACCCTTCTTTTTTGAGTTGGACATGTCCTCCCATACTCAATTTTTGTCAGAGAGCAGGATGGAGGACGTAGTTCCTGATGTTGGTAAGGGGGTACTAGGGGATGGTGGGACCACAAGTTGGTCCAGGGAAACGAAGTCTTACGGGTTCCAACTCTTAGTGACGTGACGAATCGAGGTAGTGGATCCGTCAAAAAGTTTTGAAAGTGTCTTTTATTTTTGAAATTTAAAACAAAAAATGTTCTCTCGAATCGTCCGAGGAGTGTAAGTCTCAAACTCAGTTACCTAGAATAGATTCGGACCCTTTGTCAATGGGGTCTATTCGGAATAGTTCATTAGAGTCAGTGAACAGTGTTAAGATTATATTTGGTTGTACAGGGTTTTAAATTGCACGTATCCTCAGTTGATCCCTAGAACAAATTTTACGACTAAGACACAGTCGTCCATACCCCTCCTTGGGTTATAAGATGTAAAGATTATTCGAGGGTTCACTACAGTAACGTCGACCGTGGCCTTGGTGTGAAACGACTCGTTATTGATAGTTGTGACCGACGGTTAATCTTAGTGGACCCTCGAAATTTTTAAGAGTAACTGGTTAGTCAAAATTCGAGTAGTTTTTGTCTTTTCCTCTATTGTGAAGGATCGACTAAAATAATCTCTTCCTTTACCGTTGGGTGAGGTGACAAGAACGGACCTCTTAGGGTACCTGCCCCCTCGGACCACCCGACGGTAGAGACCCCAGCGTGTCTCAACCTGTGCTGACTTCACTGAATCGTCGTCGTCGACTAAAATACTACGGTTGTAATGGGACTATGTTTGGGTTTATTTTTATAATGTTCTTCGGGGGAAGGTGGAGGGAGAGGTGGGGTAGGGAGGTCAAAACTCACAGGACGAAGTACTATTTTTAGTGGTTTTATGACATTTCATTAATCGGAGGTTAGTTTTATTTAATTGATTAAAAATTTTTTTGTGATGTTCTTTTGGTATCCGGTTATAGGTAATACTTATGACTACGTTTTGAGAAGTTGTTTTATGTTCGTTTGGTTTAAGTTGTCGTATAATTTTCCTAATATCTGGTACTGGTTTATTCAAAATAAGGACCTTACGTTCCTATAAATTTGTGTGTGTGTGTGTGTACGTTTAGTTAGTTAGTTACGTTACTTTCTTCTTTATTTGTGTACTAATAGAATTAGTTAAGTTTTTTATAAACTGTTTTAAGTACTACTTTTATGAGTTTATCCTCATCTGTTTTTGAAATAGTAGTAATATTTCCAGTATATACTTTTCACGTGTAGATTGTAGTAGTCAAGTCAGTGAGTCAGTACAGACTGAGAAACGTTGAGAAACACTGGTTCAATGTTGATCGATATCGTAATGAAACGGTTGTTTCCAGGTAGATCTGTTCCGATACCAAAAAGGTCATCAGTACATACTTACACTCTCAACCTGACACTTCTTTCCACTCGCGGTTTCTTAACTACGAAAACTTGACACCACAACCTCTTCTGAGAACTCTCAGGGAACCTGACGTTCCTCTAGGTTGGTCAGGTGAGATTTCCTCTAGTCGGGACCCACAAGAAACCTTCCTTACTACGATTTCGTCTTTGAGGTCATGAAACCGGTGGAGTACGCTTCTCGACTGAGTAACCTTTTCTGAGACTACGACCCTCCCTAACCCCGTACTCCTCTTCCCCTACTGGCTCCTACTCTACCGACCTACCGTAGTGACTGAGCTACCTACACTCAAACTCACTAGAGACCCTCAACCACTACCTGTCCCTCCGGACCGCACGATGTTAAGTACCCCAGGGTTTCTCAGCCTGTACCGACTCGATGACTTGACTTGACTTGACTATCATCAATAACTTTTAAACAATATAAAAACAATAAAAGTTTAATACATACGAAACACAGAGAGAGACGACATGTTATTGGAATAATTACAATGATCGATATAATGAATCTCTTTCGTTACCGTTAGGTAAGGTCATGAGAACGGACCTTTTAGTGTACCTACCTCCTCGGACCATCCGACGTCAGGTACCCCAGCGATTCTCAGTCCGTGTTGACTCGCTGAAGTGAAAGTGAAAAGTGAAAGTATGTGACCTCTTCCTTTACCGTTGGGTGAGGTCATAAGAACGAGCCTCTTAGGGTCCCTGTCTCCTCGGATCACCCGACGGTAGATACCCCAACGTGTCTCAAGCTGTACTGACTTCGCTGAATCGTCGTCGTCGTCTATATAATGAATATAGATAAAAGATTCTAACAACGGAGAACGTAATGGATTACATATTGGTCTGGAGGTTGTTTTAATTACTACCGTTTACATAACTAGTGTACCTAGTGTCGGAACAGATTGAGTTACTTTGTTAATTGGTACGGTAAATCCCGGTGGGTTCTGTTTGCTCAGTGTTACCTCTCAAGACTGTTTTACACCAGATGACCTCTTCCCTTACCGTTTGGCGAAGTCATAAGAAAGGAGTACTTGTTATAGATTGTAGTATGATTTACCATTTTGTTTTTTCGAAAAGGAGATTCTGGTCCTTGTTCTGGTCCTACAGACGAAAGTGATGGAAGTAAGTTGTATTAAAACCTTCAAGATCGGTCTCGTAATTTCCTTATTATTCTTTAATTTTCGTAGGTTTAACCTTTTCATTTTAATAGAAACAAGTGTCTGATGTACTAGAATACAGATCTTTTAGGATTCCTAAAGTGTGTTCTTTTACAATTTGGATTATTTGTTTAAGTGGTTTTACCGTTCTATGTTTTAGATGTACCTTTTGAGTCAACATAAAGATTTATGATCATTATGTGTTTTGTTTGTCCTTCCATTCTTTTGTTAAGGTGAATGTTATTGTAGTTTTTATTATTATTATTATTATTATTTTGAATCCTTATTTAGATTGGTTCCTCCACTTTCTAAAGGTGTGACTTATGATTTTAAACGACTTTCTCTAATTTCTGGTTATTCTTGCGAGTACCTAACTTCTTGAATTATAACGATTCTACCGTTATGATAGGTTTCATTAGTTGTCTAATTTAAATTCGGGATATTTTAAGGGTTATCGTCAAAAACGTCTTTGTCTTTTTGGGGTATTCCTTAGACTTACCGGAGTTAAACCTGGGGTTTTACCGGTTTCGTTAAAACTTTCTCTTCTTATTTCAACCTCATGAGTATTAAAGTCTAAGGTTTGGAATGATGTTTCTATGTCATTAGTTTTGGTACACCATACCGTATTTCTGTCTGTATATCCTGTTACCTTATCTTATCTCTAGGGTCTTTATTTGGAAACGTATATACTAGTTAACTAACAGTTATATTTACGGTTCTAGTAAGTTACCCCTTGATTGTCCCAAAAGTTGTACACTACGATCCATTTGATCTGTAGGTGTATGTTTTCTTACTTTTATCCCTAACGATAATGACGGTGGTCAGGGGGATTCCCAGGACACTCGTTCGTGTTCTGTTACGAATGTGGAAGGACCCTCCCAAACGTCAGACGGTGACGGTTCCCAGGGTATTAGGTCCCTGTTGTAGGGACCCTCTCGTGACCCGTACGGGGTCTGACAACGTTGAAGGACGGTAGGAGATTTCCGACGTCCGAAAGGGGTGTGTAGGGTTGACACCGACGGTATAGGTAGGGAGTGGAGTCGGACGGATTCACACGGGCTTAGTCGGACGACTCGGGGTCCCTACCATGTTGGTTTCTTCTCTTCCTTAAGAGAGTCACTCTTCTCTCGTGTCCTTGTCGTTCACGCCATCTGATTTAGGGGTGTTAACCGAATTATTGGGAACGTCGACACCTCATAGACTTGTTTACTTCCGAGGGTTTTAAACTCCGACCAGATCACAATTATTGACACCTGAAACCCCCGTTCATGTACCCCCTTAACCCGATCCAGTCTAGGACTTGACCATGGTGTTACAAGTGTCGTACAACTCTCTGGATGGATCTTGATAGTCTCCTGAAGGACCCTTCCACTTCTAACCGACACCGAGTTACACCCCTACTCCTTTGACTGTCGACTCCCGTTATTATAATTATCATTATCATGATAAAAAACAAAGTAAGACAAGATAACAACAAAAGGAAATAATAAGAAAATAAAAATAAATAAAAAAGAAAAAATACGAAGATAAACATTATATATAGAATAAAACAAAATGAAAGATGAAGAAAGATATGCCGTCAAAAAGAAATAAAAGTAAAAAAAACAAAAATAGTGGAAAAACTTGATATAAGACATTAAAAGGTAAAAATGTATAAAAAAAACAAAACACAAAACAACGACAAAAGAAGAAAGTAATCAAGACTAAAATAGAAAAAAAAGAAAAATAATTAAACGAACGACGAAACAAAAAGAATGAAATCAAAAATATCAAGTAAAAACCAAACCCCAAATAAACGAACAAATGAGGGAAGCAAAAGAAAAAAAGAAAGAAAAAAACAGTCAAACACACAGACAGCCACAAAGAAACACACAAAAACAAAGAAACCAAAATGAAAATGGTAAACAGAACCCCCTGAACAGACAATCGAAAGAAAAGGAAAAAGAAAAAGAAAAAGAAATTACTAATAAAAAAGGAGAAGGTACGAGACTACGAACACCCCAGGACCAAGAGACTGGTCTGCAGTCCGGACTCGGAGACTCGACAGGCTCGGTTCATGTTCTGGGACCTGACGGTCGTTAGAGGGTCGTGGTCCCTGATAATTAGTGTTTCTCTAAAGGGTCTCCAAAGGTACAGTTATGGTTCTGTATCGGAGTACGTTGACCGTCGTTCAAGGTGACGACCTACGGAGTGTGGTTAGTTGATCGTTCTGTCTTTGTTTTAGGGTGTGTAATTGTCCGTCCGACGGATTTCAGTATGTTTCGAGTCTCGATGGGTTCTGTGTGGTGGACTGTACCGGGACGGGTAGTCTCCCTGTTCTAGTTAGAGATCGGTGGTCTTACGTCCGTGATCACTGGGGGTTGTCCTTCGGATGGGTTCGGTGACCTGGCTACAATGGTTGTCCCCCTTCTGTGTTGTCTACCTTCTCCTTGATTCTGGGACGTCGGACACCTTGCCTCTAGGGGTTTTGTCATTCAATTTTTTCACTTTTCTGTGTCTTTGTACAACGGTGACTCCTCGTTCCATTTTTTTTTTTTTTACGAATTCCGGTTTATTTACTCTTCCCTTGTTCGTTAGACAGACTCTTTCTTAAGTTTCATTACTCTCATTTCTAATATATTTTATAACTTTTATCTTACCTCTTTTATGTTCTTTGTAAATTGTTCCTTGATCTTCGTGATTCTTTCTTACTACATGTTGTAGAATCTTAATTTTTACGTGATCTTCCTTAGTTTTCGTCTTATTGACTACGTATTCTATTCGATCCACTCGACCTTCTATCTTACCACCTTTATTGATGGTATCTGATCTTTTTTCTTTTTTTAACTTTTCTTCACTTCTATGGGAGTCTATGGAGACCCTGTAGTAATTTGTATGTTTGTAAGTTTAAGAACACCAGGGTCTTCTTCTTCTCGTTCTCTTTCCAAGACTTTTTAGAAACTTTTCTAATATAAACTTTTGAATGGATTATACCCTTTTCTTTATCAGCGGGTCAGGTCCTTCGAGTCTCTCAGGTTATGTCCTATTTGGGTTACTTTTTGTACGTCTCTGCGTACATTTAGTTACATTGTTTTTTCACTTGTGTTTCTTTTTTTTTTCGTCATTCCCCTTTCGTTGTTTAATGTATGTTCCCTTAGGGTATTCCAATTGTCGACCAGAGAGTCGTCTTTTAGAAGTCCGTTCTTCCCTCATCGTTCTATATAAATTTCACTATTTTCCCCTTTTGAATGTTCGTTCTAATAAGATGTGTCCTTCCTAGAGTAAGTCTTAACCGACTCTTTAGTTTTCGAAGTATGTTTTCGTTTTCGATTCTTTTAAGTCGTGGTGTTTTGGTCGTAATGTTGTTTACGATTTCCTTAAAAAGGTCTGTGTCTTATGTCCGGTCCTCCCAGTGTCGGACTCTAGTCGAGGGGTCTCTGTGTACCGTGTGGACTCTACTACGAGAACGCCACGTGGACCCTTTGGTTCGTCGGTCCTGTTTCCTACACTAATTCTACGTGTCGGGTGGACCCTGTCACACGAGTGGTTCGTGGAGCAGTGGACTCGACGAGCCTGGACCCTTCCCGTTTTTTGCATACGGGTTGGTTCAGACACGGGAACGTCTCATGGGTTCTTAGACTTTGACTCGTCGATTCTGGGACCTTCACGTGCTTTACGTCACGTCCGAAACCTGTCATGGGGACGTCTCGTAGAATCTCGGACTCGTCATATCTGGGCCTTTCGTGTTTGGTGGTACTCGAACCTGTTTGGGTCGCACCAGGTATGTGACGCTCGTGAGAAATGTGTACCGTCACTATAAACAAATGTCACAAGGAGGGAGGGGTGTCGTGTTGACTTGTTCACTCGGATTTATTCACTGGTGGAAGCGGGGGGAACACAGTCCCACCTTTAATTTGTACCTTCTCTGAACTTTTGTTTCCTTCGGTTTTATTTATTTCTCCCTTGGTGAGACCTTCACTGTCCACGTTGTCTAATTTTGGGACATCAATTGTAACTGATTCGTAACCTGCCCCGGATTTCTGGACCTCTTTATGTTCGACCTTGTTCCTCGATAGACTGGGGTGTGACGGGTGTTGTTGACGTCTCTTAAAGATCTATATAAAAATGATAATAGTAAAAATAAAAAATAAAAATTCAAGAAATAATACGGAAATTAAAAGTAAAAATATGCGATGATAATGGAATGTTTTTTTCTGGGATAAAAAAATTAAATAATTAAAAAAAATTAAAAATAAAAATGAAATAAAATGAAATGTTATGACATAACCAAAACGGTATGTAACTGTACTTAGGTGGTGCCCACATGTGTGTTAGGGTTTGTACTTGGGGGGAGGATGGAGGGAGGGGTGTTGTAGGGAGACCCAGTAGGGGCACGTGATCGGGGTTCGTACGACATAGGACGTAGCCTGTATCTGACCACTAAGCTAAGAATGTACTATCATATGTACAAAGTTACGGTAAGAGGGTTTAGTAGGGTGGGAGAGGGAGAGGGAGACTCAGGTTTTCAGGCGATATGTGTAAGCACAGAAAAAACGACTTTTCTGGGATAAAAATTTCGTTTAAAGTACATATATAAAAAATATTAAAAACACGAACTAAAACAAAACATAAAAGTTATAAGAAAGAAACTCTTAGATTGGAGATCAGATCTAAAAATGTAAAATGAAAAACCTTAAAAATAGTTAAAACATGGGTATTCAGGGAACCTGACGTTCCTCTAGGTTGGTCAGGTAAGACTTTCTCTAGTTGGGACCTAAAGAAACCTCCCTTACTACGACTTCGACTTTGAGGTCATGAAGCCGGTGGAGTACACTTCTCAACTGAGTAACCTTTTCTGAGACTACGACCCTCCCTGACCTCCGTCCTCCTCTTCCCCTGCTGGCTCCTACCCTACCGACCTACCGTAGTTCCTGAGTTACCTGTACTCAGACTCACTTGAGACCCTCTACCACTACCTGTTCCTCCGGACCGTACGACGTTAAGTACCCCAGTGTTTCTCAGCCTGTGCTGACTCGTTGACTTGACTTGACTTCTTAGATTAGAAGTCATAGGTAAAAGTGAATCCCCACACTAATGACCGAACTAAGGAGAGAGGGTAAAACTGAGAGGGTAAAGAGGGGGTCCAGTGGAGATAGAGGAGGGAGGGGGAAGAGAAGAGATGAATTGAGACACTTAGAGTGACCCACAAGGTCCGACACCTCTTGTGAATCCCTTAACTGATTACCGATCTGACCAGAGAGGGGAAAACTGAGGGGGAGAAGAGGAGGACCAGTGGAGATAGAGGGAGGTGGGAGAGGAAAAGAGGTACATTGAGCCACTTGAAGAGACCCACAGGAAGTCACACCCCTTAGAAAAATAGTAATTGGATCTACGAAATAGTAGTCACGTCATGCCTACCTCTTCAGAACTCCGATGACATTCTTATTCTGACTTTCGGTCTCCGTCCTTCGAATTTAGGTTTTGAACTCTTGTGGTCTTTTGAGGACTAAGGTCCCTTGTAATTAGTTGTTCACGAGTAGGTTTTCGGAGGTATGGATGTGACTTTGGTTCGAGGTGGGTTCAAGGTCTCGTTCTGTATGGTACGATTAAGAGGTCGTTACGTCCTTGTGTCGGGACTCGTAATTTTATGTCTGCCGGTTTTCAGTACGGTTTGGGTATCTCTGGTGTTTTGAGTGATGACCTGTAACGTGAGGTCTCTTTTCTCTAGGTCGAGGTGGGTGGTCTTGTGTCTGCGTTCGAAGGGATTGGTCCTTTGGAACTTTTCTGTGATCAGGTTCGGGTGGGTCTCCCTTGTTGGAAGTGTTATTTCTCTTTGGTGTTTGAAGGTCGGATGTGTTTCCGGTGGGGTTTCTGTAGTTAGATTTGTTTTACTTTTCCGTCTCTTTATCAGTTGTGTATTTCCTTACGGGTGGTTTGGTACTATTTACCGGGTGGTTTGGTTTTTTTTTTTCTCTATCCCTCAGATGGGCTTTTTATTAAGTCTTATTACTATGATTTCTACTAGGTTTTATAACTTTTGTTTTGTCTCAATGTCTATTTATCTGACCTCTGTTCGTAACTCTTATACGTTCTTTACAAATTGTTCCTGGATCTTTATTTTTTTTTTCTTAGTTAGTTATTACTTATTAAGTTATTGACCATTGTTTTTGTGAGACCTCCTTTGGTTGTCATCTTATTGACTCCGTCTTCTCTCCTATTCACTCTACTTTCTATCTTACCACCTTTACTTCGTCTCTCCTATTTTCTTAATTTTCTTTACTCCTTTTAGAGTCTCTGGAGACCCTGTTACAATTTACGGTGTTGTAAGCTTAGTGTCCTCAGGGTCTTCTTCTTCTGTTTTTCTTTCCGGTACTCTTTTATGAAGTCCTCTATTATCAACTTTTGAAGGGATTTTACCCCTTCCTTTATCGGTGGGTTCAGGTTCTTTGGATCTCTCAGAGTTTGTCCTATTTGCCTTTCTCTTTGTTGGGTTCTGTATATAATTAGTTTAATTACTTCTAGTTTGTGTTTCTCGTTTATAATTTTCGTCGTTCCCTTTTTATTGTGGGCAAATACTATTTTTGAGAGGTCTTTCACCCGTATGTCCCTCGGATGGAGTTGTATTATTCCGGGATATACCGTTTAGGTATCCTTTGTAATAAGATTTGTCACTTTTTGACTTTCGTAAAGGAGATTTTAGTCCTTGTTCTGTTCCCACGGGTGAGAACGGTGATAATAAGTGGTATCAAGATTTCAGGATCGGTGTCGTTGGTCTCTTCTTTTTCTTTATTTTCCTTAGATTTGATCTTTTCTTCATTTTGACAGTGACAAACATCTATAGTACTATGATATGTGTCTTTTAGGATTTCTACGGTGACCTTTTGATGATCTCGATTAGTTACTTAAATCATTTCAGTGTCCTATGTCTTAATTATGTATCTTTAGAGAACATAAGGAGATGTGATTGTTGTATTCTAGTCTTTCTCTTTAATTCCTTTGATATGGTAAATGGTAACGTTACTTTTCTTATTTTTGGATCCTTATTTGGATGGATTCCTCCGTTTTGACATGAGTCTTTTTATGTTCTATGATTACTTTCCTTAGTTTCTACTGTGTTTGTCTATATGGTGTAAGAATCTGAACTTCTTAGTTATAACACGTTTACTGATATGGTGGGTTTCGTTAATTGTCTAAGTTACGTAGGATTAGTTTAATGGTTACTCTAAAAAATGTGTTAATCTTGTTTTTTAAAATACTATAGAGACCTTTGTGTTTTCTGGAGTTTTTAGGTTTCGGTAGGACTCTTTCTTTTTGTCTCGACCTTCTTAGTCCGAGGGACTGAAGTCTACTATGCTGTTTCGATGTCGTTAGTTTCTGTCGTGTCATAACTGTGTTTTTGTCTTTATGTCTAGTTAGTTACCCTGTCATCTTTCGGGTCTCTATTTGAGTGTGTGGATACCTGTGTAATAGAGACTGTTTTCTCCGTTCTTATATGTTACCTCTTTTCTATGGGTGAAGTTCATCACCACCACCCTTTTGACCTGTCGAAGACGTTTTCTTACTTTAGTGTTGTGTAGGATTGTGATATGTGTTTTTATTTGAGTTTTACCTATTTTTAAATTTATTTTAGAGGTTTTATATTTTATATTTAGAGGTTTATATTTTTCTGGTCGACTTATAGTCTTTTGTTGGGTTAGTTTTTACCTGTCTTCTCGATTTGTACGTAAAGAGGTTTCTTCCCCACACACACATACACACACACACGTACACACAATCAACGAATCGACACAGGTTGAGAAACACTGGGGTACCTGACATCGGACGGTCCGAAGTGACAGGTACCCTAAGGGGTTCGTTCTTGTGCCCAACGGTAAAGGAAGAGGTTTTCTTCTGTATGTATACAGGTTTTTCGTATACTTTTCTACAAGTTGTAGTGATTAATAATCTCTTCAAGTTTAGTTTTGATGTTACTTCATAGTGGAGTGTTGTCCGTCTGACCGGTAGTAGTTTGTTACATGTTGGTTAGTTAAGTCCTCTCCCGCATCTCTTTACCTTGGGAGGATGTGACAACCACCCTTATATTTAACGATTATCTCTGATGCCTCTTGACATACCTCCGAGGAATTTTTTGATTTTTATCTTGATGGTATACTAGGTCGTTAGGGTGGAGATCCGTATGTGGACCTCTTTTGGCATTAAGTTTTTCTATGTTCGTGGGGTCCCAAATGATGTCGTGACAAATGTTGTCGGTCCTGTACCTTTGTTGACTTTACAGATTACTGGCCACTTACTTATATCTTCAACACCATGTATACAAGTTACCTTATAATGGGTGGATAATTTTTCTTACTTTATTACGATAGACGTCGTTGTACCTACCTGGATCTCTAACGGTATGACTCATTTCATTCAGTCTGTGTCTTTCGGTATATTGTACTATAGTGAAGATACACCTTAGATTTTTTACCCATGTTCACTTGACTAAATGTTGTACCTTAAACTCAGTTGGTTTACATCTACATCTTTTGGTAGAATACCAATGGTCCTCTATTCCCCCATTTCTTATTTAACACTCTTACTCTAACTGTATATGTGTGATGTCATATATTTATACATTAATTATTCTTGGATGGCATGGAGAGACCAGTTGTGATACATTTCTGGATATTCCCTTTTATTGGATTTTTTTCTTGTTACCTCTGTATATATATATATATATATATATATATATATATACATATTGTAAGTGAAAAGACATATGGAATTTGATTGTGTTGTAACAATTAGTTGATATGAGGTTATTTTTAAAAAGTTTTGTTTTTAGGTTAATTATTTACCCGTATCCTGAATTTATCTATAAAGAGGGTATATCTTTAGCGGTTATTGATTTACTTTTCTAAGACTTGTAGTGATCGGTAAATTCTGTTATATTTATTTTTGATCTTCTATGGTGAAGTGTGGGTAATTCTACCGATGATATTGCAGTTCTTTGTGACCTCATTGTACGTTTAAACCGGAACCTTATACCTTCCTTCGTCCCGTTTCCGATTATCTCGAAACGGCTCTCTTGTATGACCAGTATCGTTTGTGGGAGAAGGTTGTTGTGTCCTCTTCTGAGATGTGTATCTGTAGTGGTCTACCAGTTGTTGTTTTAGTCTAACTAATATAAGAAACGTCGGTTTCTACCTCTTCGAGATATGTCAGTCGTTTTTGTTCTGACCCTTGACTGACACCGAGTCTAGTACTCGAGGAATAACGGTTTAAGTCTGAGTTTAAGTTCTTTCATCCCTTTTGGTGATCTGGTAAGTCCATACTGGATTTAGTTTAGGGAATACTAATATGTCACCTTCACTCTTTATCTAAATTCCCTGATCTAGACTATCTATCTCACGGACTACTTGATACCTACCTCCAAGTACTGTGACATGTCCCCTGTCCTTAGTTCTGGTAGGGGGACCTTTTCTTTAAGTTTTTTTCGTTTTACCGATAGACTCCTCCGGAATGTTTATCGATACTTTTTTTCTCTTCGTTTTGCCTCTTTTCCTTTCTATATTCGTAGACTTACGTCTCCAGGTTTCTTATCGTTCGTCTCTATTCTTTCGGAAGAAGTCACTAGTTACGTTTCTTTATCTCCTTTTGTTATCTTACCCTTTCTGATCTCTAGAGAAGTTCTTTTAATCTCTATGGTTCCCTTGTAAGTACGTTTCTACCCGAGTTATATCCTGTCTTTACCATACCTGGATAGTCTTCGTCTTCTATGATTCTCCACCGTTCTTATGTGTCTTCTTGACATGTTTTTTCTAGAAGTACTGGGTCTATTAGTGCTACCACACTAGTGAGTGGAACTCGGTCTATAGGACCTTACACTTCAGTTCACCCGGAATCTTTCGTAGTGATGCTTGTTTCGATCACCTCCACTACCTTAAGGTCACCTCGATAAAGTTTAGGACTTTCTACTACGACACTTTCACGATGTTAGTTATATGGTCGTTTAAACCTGTTGAGTCGTCACCGGTGTCCTAACCTTTTCCAGTCAAAAGTAAGGTTAGGGTTTCTTTCCGTTACGGTTTCTTACGAGTTTGATGACGTGTTAACGTGAGTAGAATGTACCATCATTTCATTACGAGTTTTAAGAGGATCGGTCCGAAGTCGTTATGTACTTGGCACTTGAAGATCTACAAGTTCGACCAAAATTTTCCGTCTCCTTGGTTTCTAGTTTAACGGTTGTAGACGACCTAGTAGCTTTTTCGTTCTCAAGGTCTTTTTGTAGATAAAGACGAAATAACTGATACGGTTTCGGAAACTGACACACCTAGTGTTAGTCGACACCTTTTAAGACTTTCTCTACCCTTATGGTCTGGTGGGCTGGACGGAGAACTCTTTGGACATACGTACAGTCCTTCGTTGTCAATCTTGACCTGTACCTTGTTGACCAAGGTGTATCCTTTTCCTCATACAGTTCCGACAAAAACAGTGGGACGAATAAATTGAATATACGTCTCATGGAGTACTCCTTGTGACCCGACCTTCTTCGTGTCGACCTTACTTCTAACGGTCCACTTTATAGTTATTGGAGTCTATACGTCTACTGTGGTGGGAATACCGTCTTTCACTTCTTCTTCATTTCTCGGAGAACTACTTTCACTTTCTCCTCTCACTTTTTCAACCGAATTTCGAGTTGTAAGTCTTTTGCTTCTAGTACCTTAGACCAGGGTAGTGAAGTACCCTTTACCTACCCCTTTGTCACCTTTGTCACAGTCTGAAATAAAACCCCCCGAGGTTTTAGTAACGTCTACCACTAACGTCGGTACTTTAATTTTCTGCGAATGAGGAACCTTCCTTCCAATACTGGTTGGATCTGCCGAATAAGTTTTCATTTTTGTAATAAAATGGTTGTTTCCAGGCAGATCAGTTCCGATATCAAAAAGGTCACCAGTACATACCTACACTCTCAACCTGACACTTCTTTAGACTCACGGTTTATTAACTACGAAAACTTGACGCCACAACCTCTTCTGAGAACTCACAGGGAACCTGACGTTCCTCTAGGTTGGTCAGGTAAGACTTCCTCTAGTCGGGACCCTAAAGAAACCTTCCTTACTACGACTTCGACTTTGAGGTCATGAAACCGGTGGAGTACGTTTCTCAACTGAGTAACCTTTTCTGAGACTACGACCCTCCCTAACCCCCACTCTCCTTTTCCCCTGTCTCCTAAACTACCGACCTATCGTAGTGACTGAGCTACCTGCACTCAAACTCACTTGAGGCTCTCAACCACTACCTGTCCCTCCGGACCGCACGACGGTAAGTACCCCAGCGTTTCTCAACCTGTGCTGATTCGCTGACTTGACTTGACTAGACTATTTTTTACTTTCTTGTTCGTAACAGTCCCTACACCTCTTTAATATTGAAAACACATAACGACCACCATTTTAATTTACCACGTCGATGACATCTTTTGCCCCACTCTCAGGAGAATTTTGATTTATAACTTTATGGTATACTAGTTCGTTATTAAGGTGAGACCTAAATATGAGATTTATTGACTTTCGTCCTTAAGTTCGTCTATAAGTTATAAGTTGGTGGTTATAAGTGTCGTCGTAATAAGTGTTATTGGCTTTCCGTCTTTTTTACATTTACAGATAGTTGTCTAACTGTCTATGTGTCTAACCGTTTACACCACTATGTAATTTACGTTATAATGAGGTTTTTTCTTTAAGACTACGTACGATGTTACACCTTATTCGAACTTTTAAAATACGATTCACTTTCTTCGGATTATGTTTACGTGTTTATGTTATACTAGGGTGAAATATAATCTATAGATTTCATCCTTTTAGGTATGTTTGTTTTTCTTATTACCACTAACGTTCCCCGACTCCCCTGTCCCTTTGTCCCTTAATAATGAAGTACCCATGTCTCAAAGACAAACTCTATTACTTTCAAGACCTTTACACCCCACCAGTACCAACATACTATAACACTTATAACATTTACGGTGACTTAAAATATGAATTTATACCAATTTTTCTATGTGAAATACAATACATATAAGATGGTTTTATTGTTTTTTTTTAATAGTCCGGGGGTAGGATCTGGTTAAGTTAGTCTTAGAGACCCTCACTCTAGTTATGGAAATTTCATGGAGTCCATAAAGGTCACAAGTCGGTTCTAATTCTTGGTATCTAGACTTGAAAAAGGGGGAGAACCTTATGTGTTTTAAAAGAAAACGTCTAGTACCTCCTATCTGTAGATTGACACGAAAAAGGTTGGTTTCACTCTATAATCGAGATGGTCCAACAGAGACTTATGAGTAAAGATCCCATTGAACTTAATCATTCGATGATCCTATGATAGTGAGATTGATATCTCATATTTTTGACACAAGTCACTATTTCATAAATGTCTACTTTACTGTCAGACGTTTAAAACTAAGTTTCATTAGGTCCGGGTCCCCTTTTCATGACGTACTCCCAATATCTATTTTGTCTATCCGGTATATAATTGTTAATAACTTCGACTTACTATCCATGTATTGACGAGAAATATAATAGGAGAGATGAAAACACGTATAAATCTAAAAAGGTACAATTTTGACCTTTATTTAAATTAATGTACACGTCACCTTTATTAGATTTTATAAATCATTATTTCAGAATCTGGATATTTAATTCTTATCTATGTATATTACCTTGTAACTCGTTGTAAAAATATACTATCTTTTTAAAACATTAGTATGTTCCTCTATAAGTACTACAAATTAAATCATTTTTTCGTTCAATAGTTTTAATCGTATATACTATACTAGGTTAAACACCCAACTGTCATCCTACCTCGTCAAATCACTATCTAGACTGTCTTGATCCAAAGACGGTGAATGACACTGGGTCTTTTTCCCTCTCATATTACCGTAGGTTAGAGTACTCCAAAAGTATTTCTAATTGAACTTTATTTCATTAATGTCGTGAATTCTCGAATCACCATCATCATCGTCATCCTTATCGTTATCGTAATAGTCGATATAAAATCGATCTCGATGAATTTTCTTTCGTTTCGTGACCTTTTTATAGATTATAGAATTGTAGATTTTACTTTATTATCATTCTATAACGTTTAAGTAACTGTAATTTACTCATCGGTCATTCCCGGGTGACACTTTTTCTGTCACCTTAAGATTACGACTAGTTCTGTATTTGTCTTCCGTCAATATGGAAGAATATATCGTGGTGACATATTTTTAGTCGATGTAGATATATATCATTGTTACTTGATTAGTCTTTCTATTTATTTCTTTTGTTGGGGTAAATGTTATCGTAGTTTTCCTTACTTTATGGATCTTTATTTAAATTGGTTTTTCTACTTTCTAGATATGTGACTTTTAATGTTTGTAACTACTTTTTTGACTGTTTGTGTTTATTTATCTTTCTATAGAGGACAAGTATCTAACGTTCTTGATCATAATAATTTTACGGGTAATAATGGATTTCGGTATTTGTCTTAGTTACGTTAGAGATGGTTTTAAGGTTACCGTAAAATCTTTTTTATCTTTTTTTTAAGGATTTTAAGTACCCCTTGTTGTTTTCTGGGTGTATCGGTTTCGTTGGACTCGATTTTCTTTTTTTGTTGGACCTCTTTAGTATTATGGACTAAAGTTTGAAATAATGTTTCGATATCATTAGTCTAGTCTTACGATGACCGTATTTTTGTCTGTGTATCTTGTTACCTTTTCTTAAATCTCGGGTCTTTATCTGGGTACATATATGTACCAGTTGATTATAAACTGTTTCCTCAGTTACGAGTTACCCTTTCCTATCGGAAAAGTTATTTACCACAACCTTTTTGATTTATGTGTGTCCGTTACCTTACTTTGACCCGGGGATAGAATATTGGTGAGTATTTTTAATTGAGTCTTTCTTCGTTTTAAGACATTTCGTTAATAGTAAGTTATTTATCTAATTAATAATTTTTTGGGTTTTTTCTAAATGGTACAATTTTAAACTTTTTTTTTAATTGAGTTTTACCGAATTTCTAAACTTACGTTCTGAAGTTTCACATTTTGACAATCTTCTTTTGTCTACTCTTTTCGAGGAACTGTAACCAGAAATTTTGTAAAAAAACTATACTGTTATTTTCACTTTCTTTTTATCTGTTTACACTGGTTTAGTTTGATTATTTCAAAACATTTTGTGCTCTTTGTTAGTTCTCTCACTACTCTGTTGTATGTCTTACCATCTTTTATAGACGTTTGATCTGTAGACTAATCTGTAATAGGTTTTACATATTACTTAAGTTTAGGTTGTCGGTTTTCTCATTGGACTAAATTTTTAATCGCTTCCTGGTCTTGTCTATAAAAAGGTTTCTTCTGTATGTTTACGGGTTATACAAGTACTTTTTTACGTATTATAGAGATTAGTACTTTACTTTAGTTTTGGTGTCATTTTATAGTGGAGTACGGATAATCTTACCTATTTTTTAAATTATGTTATTTACAACCTCTTCTACATCTCTTTCCTTGGGGACACGTAACAAATATCCTTACATTCAACCACGTGGATGAGTCCTTTTGTCATAAATTTAAACAGTTTTGTAATTTTTATCTTGATCGTATGTTAGGTCGTTAAACTGAGGGTATATAAAAAGGTTTCTTTTACTTTTGAGATAGACTTTCTGTATGGATATAGGGGTACAAGTAACGTAAGTGTTATTGGTTCTGTACCTTTGTTGTATTACAACGGACCTATTGATATTGCATTATAATTAGTCGGTAAATTTTTCTTGCTTTAGGACGTAAAACGTCGTTATACCTACCTGGTACTTCCGTAATACGATTCACTTTATTCAGTCCTTTTTTTTGTTCAAGATATATAAGAGGAAATATGTGTCTTAGTTTTTTTTTTTTCCACTTAAATCTCTCATCCCCTCTCTCTATTTATATCGACTCGTCCTCCTCCGACTCGAGTGGAGGGGAGTGTTTGTGTAGGTTTTATGTTGACGTACACTTTTATTGGACCGTCTTGTCGAGAAAGTGTTGGTTCTGACATTTCCTTCTAGGTGTGTCTTAGACTGTCCTTCCTTTAATCCGTGGGGTCAGGATCCTAGACCAAACTTTTATTCAGTCCAAATGGTCTTTCGACCTTCTTTTATTCTGAGATGAGAACTTCTTACGTGTATGTTATGTCTCCGTCGTGTGAGTTTCGACGGACCCGAGATCGGTCGAACTATCCTGACGAGGTGATGCGTGTGGGTCGGCTATGGTCCTAGGACGAGGTCGAGGAGAAAGAGGTCACGACGACGGGTGATTCCGTCTCCGACGAAAACGGTTAATCACACGAGTGTGAATCTCCTTTACCTCAGTCGAACCTGATGTCGGATCGGAGATTTGTCCCGTCTCCTTCAGTGACAGTCACATGTACAGGTTTGGTTCTAATGTCTCCTTGTTTGGATCGAGATCTCATCTCTGGTGGTAGACGTCGTCCTTTCTTTCGTCGAGTAATCACACCGTGGTTGGGGAGATCGGGGTTTGGTCAGAGATTGGTTCCGTATGTGTGTTGTCTTACTTTGGTCGTGTTTTGACGTCAGGGTTCGAGGTTGGTCCTAGGGTGGGTTTCGTTTCTTATGGTAATGTGAGTCCTCTTGGGTTGAGGGAGTCCTGAGGACAAGGTCGGAGAGTGCAGGACACTGAAAGGGGTAATACTGTTATTACCGGTGACTCTTATCCTCTTCGAGACCGAGTGTGTACCGAGATAGAGGTCGAGACCGACGAAGTTGAGGTCGGGATGGAGGGTGGTTCCACCACCGACGGTCACATGGGGTCCGTTTCTACGACGGTAACGGGTGAATTCCAGGTCGAGAGGGTGTTTTCGGTGACCTGTGTACATCTGACGTATTACCTCGATGGTGAGTTCTTGTAGAAAGTTCTGATCCTATCCAGTGACAAAGTGGATTGTAGTATCTCTGTCTTTTTCAATTTTACTTTTCTGTCTCCTTGCACAAAGTTTGTTTTCTTGTTCCGGTTTATACTTTTTTTGGTATTACTATGTCTATTAGATGGACTATTTCTCAAGTTTCGTTATCATTATTCTTGTGATTTACTTGACTCTTTTCTTATCTACTTGTGTCACTCTTAAAATTGTTTTTTGATCTTTTATACGTTTCTTGGTCAGTCTCGACTTATTATGTTGTGGACTTAAATTTTTAAGCGATCTTCCTTAATTGTCTAATCCACTGTCCTTTATTACGTATGTACTTGACCTTCTATCTTATTCTTATAAACTTTATTGGGTTATTTTTGTCACTTTCCCTTTTTTAAACATTCTCCTATCAAATTCCCTGGAGACCCTGTTATAGTTCGTATTATTGTAAGTATAATATATTCCGGGTCTTCCTCTACTCTCTTTCCCTATCTTTTACATAAATTACTTTAATACCGACCTATGAAGGGTTTGTCCCTCTTCCTTTGTCTATAAGTCCATGTCTTAAGGTTTTGTTCTACTTGGGTTTTTCTGGATGTGGTTCTACATAGTTTTACAATTACCGTTTTCTACTTCTCTCTTAAAATTTCCGTCGTTCTCCTACTCTACCGACCTATCGTAGTGCCTGAGTTACCTACACTCAGACTCACTTCAGGTCCTCTACCACTACCTGTCCCTCCGGACCGCACGACGTTAAGTACCCCAGCGTTTCTCAGCTTGTGCTGACTCGCTGACTTGACTTGACTTGACTTGACTTCTCTTTTTGTTTTTTGGTGTATGTTCTCTTAGGAGTATTCCGATAGTCGACTTAAAAGTCATCTTTAAAATGTCCGGTCTTTCTCACGTACTATATAAAATTTACGACTTACCTTTTTTACAGATGTTGAATCCCGTCAGATGGGTCGTTCCAATAGTAAATCTTGACTTTTTCTATTTCTCGAGTCTATTCGTTTATGATTTTCTGAGGTAGTTGTGATTTGGTAGAGTGTTCTTCACAATTTCCTAGAAGCAATTCACTTTTTTCGACCCCGACGACGACGACGACAATTCAGCGCAGTCAATACAGGCTGAGACACTTTGGGGTATCTGCCGTCGGGTGGTCCAAGGGGAAAGAGACTCTAAGAGGTCCGTTCTTGTAACCTCACCCAACGGTAAAGAAAGAGGTTACGTACTTTCACTTTTGACTTTCACTTCAGCGAGTCATGACAGGCTGAGTCTCTATGGTACCTGACTTCGGATGGTCCGAGGAAACAGGTACACTAAAAGGTCCGTTGTCATGACCTCACCCCACGGTAACGGAAGAGGCCCACTATTTCCGATGTTCTCTATTTAACATTCTTTTGCTTATTGGTTATTCATTCCCATTTATATATCATTTCTTGACACCTAGTTAGTAAATTGATTCGTTCGTGTTTCTAATTTTCTGTTTTTAACACTTCAGTTGATATTGATGTTATTTGTCAATGCCCCATCTGTACTTCTACGTTTTATGTAGGTTTTGTGTTTTACACTCCGTTCTGACTTTTTGCATCTAAAAATCTTACACAGACTTAAATTCCCTAATAGTTAAATTTTGTCCTTGCTTTTTACATGTTAGTCAAGTCAAGTGAGCGAGTCAGTACAGGTTGAGAAACGTTGGGGTACTTAGCGTCGTGTGGTCCGGAGGGACAGGTAGTGGTTGAGGGTCTCAAGTGAGTTTGAGAACAGGTAACTCATCCACTACGGTAGGTCGGTAGAGTAGGAGACAGCGGGGAAGAGGGTGGGGGTTAGGGAGGGTCGTAGTCTCAGAAAGGGTTACTCAGTTGAGAAGTGTACTCCACCGGTGTCATGACCTCAAAGTCGAAATCGTAGTAAGGAAGGTTTCTTTAGGGTCCCGACTAGAGGAAGTCTTACCTGACCAACCTAGAGGGACGTCAGGTTCCCTGAGAGTTCTCAGAAGAGGTTGTTGTGTCAAGTTTTCGTAGTTAAGAAGCCGTGAGTCGAAAGAAGTGTCAGGTTGAGAGTGTAGGTATGTACTGATGACCTTTTTGGTATCGGAACTGATCTACCTGGAAACAACCGTTTCATTACAGAGACGAAAACTTATACGATAGATCCCACCAGTATTGGAAGGAACATTCCTCATTCACAGAAAATTAAAGTACCGACGTTAGTGGTAGACGTCACTAAAACCTGGGTTTTTCTTTATTTCAGACTGTGACAAAGGTGACAAAGGGGTAGATAAAGGGTACTTCACTACCCTGGTCTACGGTAAGCAAAAGACTTACGACTCGAAATTCGGTTACAAAAGTGAGAGGAGAAAGTAAAAGTAGTTCTCCGAGAAATCAAGAAGAAGTGAAAGACAGTATTTCCACCATAGTAGACGTATAGACTCCAATAACTATAAATGGGACCATTTGAATTAAGGTCGAACACGGAGTAGGTCGGGACGTAAAGTGTACCTAATAAGACGTATATTCAATTTATTCGTCCCACTGTTATATGTCGGGACTGCATGAGGAAAAGGATAAACCTTGGTCAGACAACAAGGTACAGGTCAAGATTGACAACGAAGGACTGGACGTATGTCCAAAAAGTTGTCCGTCCAGTCCACCAGACCATAAGGGTAGAGAAATTCTTAAAAGGTGTCAAATAACACTATGTGTCTCAGTTTCCGAAACCGTATCAGTTATTTCGTCTTTATCTACAAAAAGACCTTGAGAGAACGAAAAAGCTACTAGGTCGTCTACAGCCGTTAAACTAGAGGTCAAGGAAACGGAAAAGATTTTGGTCGAACTTTACATGTTATCTATGTGTTTTTAATCTTTCCTTGTGTTTATTTTGTGTTTTCTTCTAGTAGTTTGGTGTTCCCTGGTTATGGATTTCTTATTCTTTGTGTGTCTTTTACTCTTTTTACCCTTTTGTTCATTGTTTTATCGTCATTCGGATAGAGTTTATTTGTTGGATTTAATGGTAGGTTTCCTTAATCGTCGTTTCTTGTTTCGAGTTTCAGTCTTCTTCTTTGCTTTAATATTTGTACTGTCACCTTTATTTACTTTATCTCTTGTTACCTTTTTTTTTCTAGTTACTTTGGTTTTTGACCAAAAGACTTTTGTTTTAACTATTCGGAAATTGGTCCGAGTCATTCTTTTTTCGTTCCTTGGTTTACTTGTTTTATTATTTACCTTGTCCTCTTAAGTGGGGTCTATAGTGTCTCTATGTTAGTATTCTCTTATGATACTTGTCAATATACGGTTGTTTAACCTGTTGGATCTTCTATACGTATTTAATGATCTTTGTATGTAAGAAGGTTTTGACTTAGTTTTTCTATATTGGACTTGTCTGGTTAATGATCCTAACTTTAACTTAGTCATTAGTTTCTTGAGGAGGGGTTTTTTCATGTCCTGGTATTCAGAAGTACCCTCTTAAGATAACTTATGGTTCGTATGTTTCTTTTGTATTATGAAGAGGAAGGGTTTGATGACGGTTTTTTTTTTTTTTTTTTGACTTCTCCTTTGTAACGGTTTAAGTAGAAAACTCCGGTGATAATGGCACTGTAGTTTCGTTTCTATAATGGGTCTAACATGTCACCATTTCTTAAGTGGACGGTTACGTCCTTTATGTTCTCTACGTCCAAGCGAGGGACCCAGTCTTCTAGGGGACATTATAAAGTCATAGGAACGGACCTTTTAAAGTAGCTATCTCGTCGGACCACCCGATGTCATGTACCTCAGTGTTTCTCATCCTGTGTAACTCCCTAAGTCGTATGCGTGTAGAGAGTAGTGATGTCTTCGTTTATAGAAGTGTTTTAGAAAATCGTTTGGTTAAAATTGTTATATATTTTCCCCAGTATATGGTACTAGTACACTAAATAAGGTCCCTGAGTTCCTACCAAGTTATAAGTGTTTAGTTATACTACATGGTATAATTGTTTTCCTTTCTATTCTATTTTATTTTAGTATACTGTTAGAATTGTTTATGTCTTTTACGTATTAGAGTTGTATGATTTCTGGTAAATACTATTTGGGTGTCGATTGTAGTATGAGTTACCATTGTTCTACTTTTGAAAAGGAGATTATAGTCCTTGTTCTGTTCTTATAGGTAAAAGTAGTGAAGATAAGTTATGTCATAACCTTCAGAAGTCAAGTCAAGTCAGCGAGTCAGCACAGGTTGAGAAACGCTGGACTTTTAGCGTCGTGTGGTCCGGAGGGACAGGTAGTGGTTGAGGGCCTCAAGTAGTTTGAGTACAAGTAGCTCAGTCACTACGGTAGGTAGGTAGAGTAGAAGACAGCGGGGAAGAGGAGGACGGGGGTTAGGGAGGGTCGTAGTCTCAGAAAAGGTTACTTAGTTGAGTAGCGTACTCCACGGGTTTCATAACCTCAAAGTCGAAATCGTAGTCAGGAAGGTTTCTTGTGGGTCCTGACTAGAGGAAATCTTACTTGACCAACCTAGGGGAACGTCAGGTTCCCTGAGACTTCTCAGAAGAGGTTGTGGTGTGCAGTTTTCGTAGTTAAGAAGTCACGAGCGAAAGAAGTGTCAGGTTGAGAGTGTAGGTATGTACTGGTGACCTTTTTGGTCTCGGAACTGATCTACCTGGAAACAACCGTTTCATTATAGAGACGAATACGATAGATCCAACCAGTATTGAAAAGAAGGTTCCTCATTCGTAGAAAAGTAAAGTACCGACGTTAGTGGTAGACGTTACTAAAACCTCGGGGTTTTTTATTTCAGACTGTGACAAAGGTGATAAAGGGGTAGATAAAGGGTACTTCACTACCCTGGTCTACGGTACTAGAAGTAAAAGACTTACGACTCGAAATTCGGTTGAAAAAGTGAGAGGGGACAGTGAAAGTAGTTCTCCGAAAAATCGAGGAGGAATGAAAGACGGTATTCCCACTACAGTAGACGTATAGACTCCAATAACTATAAAGAGGGCTGTTAGAACTAAGGTCGAACACGAAGAAGGTCGGGTCGTAAAGAGTACTACATGAGACGTATCTTCAAGTTATTCGTCCCACTGTTATATGTCGGATCTACATGAGGAAAAGGATAAACCTTTGTCAGACAACAAGGTACAGGTCAAGATTGACAACGAAGGACTGGACGTATGTACAAAAAGTTCTCCTTCCAGTCCACCAGACCATCAGGGTAGAGAAAGTCTTAATAAGTGTTAAATAACACTAGGTGTGTCACTTTCCGAAACCGTATCTGTTATTTTGTCTTTATCTACAAAAAGACCTTAAGAGAACGAAAAAGTTACTGGGTCGTCTACAACCGTTAAACTAGAGACCAAGGAGACGGAAAAGATATTGGTCGAATTAGTAGACCTTCAAGTGCCAAGTACACAACGACTTCGGATCGAACCTCTTAAAACTCGTAATGAAATGATCGTACACTCTACTCACGTTAACACGCCATCAAACTCATAAGCAACCGTAACGGAAAGAAACCTTAACCTTACTTTTGACTGGAAAAGGTCAGGACACCGGTGACGACTCAACAGGTTTAAACGACCATATAACTAACATCGTGAAAGTGTCGTAGTAGAAAGTCCTAAACTTTGTCGAGTTGACCTTAAGGTGGTGGAGGTGATCAAAACAAGCATCACTACGAAAGATTCCGGGTGAACTGAAGTGTAAGGTCCTACAGACCGAGCTCCACTCACTAGTGTGGTAACACTAATAGATCCAGCACTTCTAGAAAAACCATGTCAAGACACATAAGAACGGTGGAGAAGAGTTATAGAAGACGAAGACAATCCAGGTATGGTAAAGACAGGGAATAGCTCGGGTAGAAACGTACTTTACAAGGGAACCATAGAGATTAAAAGAACTTCTCTAGAGATCAGAAAGGGTAAGACAACAAAAGGAGACAAAGAAACGTAACTAACAACTCCTTTCGAAAGAATAGAGAGGAACGATAAGAAACCTTGAAACGTAAGTCTACAAATATAGAAAAGAAAAGAGGAAACTAAAAGTGAAGAGAAGAAAGGTGTCGATAAACATTCTGGAGGAGTCTGTCGGTAAAACGAAAAAACGTAAAGAAAAGGTACTCCTACCAGAACTGGGGACAGAGCACTTGTCACAGTCCTTGGAGGAAGGTATCAAGTAGTCCGTGAGACAGATAGGTTAGATCAGGGAATTTAGAAAGAGTGAATGTGACATATTAGTATTCCCTAAACTAAATCCAGTATGGACTTACCAAATCACCGAAAGGGATGAAAGAAGTTAAATTCAGACTTAAACCGTTATTCCTCAAGTACTTCAGGATCGGTGTCGTTAGTATTTTCTTTTTATTGTCCGTAGTGTAGTAGACGTTCATTGCTGTGAAAATGAAGAAGGAAAGTTAATATATTGGGATTTCATAGGTGGTTTTTTTTTTAAGATAATCTTGATTATTTCAGTCATTCCAACGTCCTATATTCTAATTATATATCTTTAGACAACAAAAAGATATATGATTAGTCTTTTTCGTTCTTTTGTTACGGTAAATCTTAGTGTAGTTTTCTTATTTGATGGATCCTTTCTGTTTACCTTGTCTTACCTCTCAGGTCTTTATATAGGTATGTACGTACTAGTTAATTAGATACCGTTCCCTCCGTTTTTATATGTTACTCCTTTTCTGTAAAAGAAGTTATTCACCAGAAGCCCTTTGACTTGTCGATGTACAGTTTTTTACTTTAATGTTGTAAAAGAGTGTGGTATATGTTTTCTTTAACTTTTACCTAATTTCTAGATTTATATTCTGGTCTTTGGTATTTTAATTATCTTCTTTTACATCCGTCGTGTGAGTAAACTGGAATTCAAAATAGTTATATAAAAAGCCTAGACAGAGGAGTCAGTTAAGTTTATTTTTATTTATCTTGGATTCTTTATATTTACGAAAACGTATCATTTCCTTTGGTAGCTGGTTACTTTTCTGTTGGACCACTTACTCTCTTTTATAAATGATCACTATACAGATTGTTCAACCGAAGGGACCACCGAGTCTAGCATTTCTTAAGACGGAAGTTACGTCCTCTGGACTCAAACTAGGGACCAAGTCCTTCTATGGGACTTCTTTCTTTACCGATGGGTGAGGTTATAAGAACGGACCTCTTGAGGTACCTGTCTCCTCGGACCAGTCGATGTCAGATACCCCAATGTTTCTCAGTCTGTGCTGATTCGCTGATTGTGAAAGGGAAAGCAGGTTTTATTTCTCGAGTATGTTGAATTTTACTTTTTTTTTTGTGTGTGTGTGTTTATTATGTTAATTTTTTACCCGTCTGGACTTATTTGTAAAGGGACTTCTTATTTGTGTCCGTGTACTTTTCTACGAGTTGTAGTGTTTAGTAGTCCTTTTTTGTTTAGTTATGGTGTTACTCTATAATGGAGTGTAAACAGTCTTACCGATAACAGTTTTTCTGTTGTTTATTATTTACAACCACTCCTACACTTCGTTTCCCTTGGGATCATGTAACAACCACCCTTACGTTTAACCATGTCGGTGACACCTTTTGTCATACCTCTCAGGAGTTTTTAGAGTTTTATGGTATACTAAGTCGTTAAGATGAGGACCCATGTATAGGTCCTCATCTTTTAAAATTTTTTATATATGTGAGGTTACAAAATATTATCATAATAAACGTCATCGGTTCTATACCTTCGTTTGATTCAAAGGTTGTTGTCTACTTTGTTACTCCTTCTACACTATATGTGTGTGTGCGTGTTACATTATAATAGTCGGTATCTTTTCTTATTTTAAAACGGTCATTAATTGGAGGTTAATTTTATTTATTTAGATATAATTTTTTATTTATTTTCCGTTTTTGTAGCCACCTGGACCTGTTATAATACGAAACATTTCATTCGGTCTATCTCTTTCTGTTCATGACACGAAAGTGAATATACACATTATATTTTTTATTTTACTTATTTATGTTGTTTGACTTTGTCTGAGTGTTTATATCCCTTGTTTGATTGCCAATAGTCACCCAAATCCTCACTCCCCTCCTTGTTTCATCCCCTTCCTCTAATTCTCCATGTTTCATGATCCATATTTTTTCGATAATCTTATACTTAAGTAAACAATAACTGAATGATATTATTTGCGTTGATGAACATAGTGACATTTTTTTTTTTTTTACTTATCTCTCCTTGAAGGGACCACTATCTCACCAATTCTGAGACACGACTGTTCCGTCCACCGTGCTCAAACTAGGGACTAGTCCCTTGATCTAGAGTGTACGACACGTGACACCGGTTTTCTATTATATTGTTGTTATTTTAAAATAAAAATTTTTTCCTCATCTTTCATCTAACTACCAGAGTGATCTCCAATCCTCAAGTCCCTTTGCTCCTATATGACCAGTTTCTAATGGTTGAAAGTCTATATTCTACTTATTTAAGACCCCGAGTTCACCTGTCACACCACTAATATTAATTGTCGAGTCAAGTCAAGTCAAGTCAGTGAGTCAGCACAGGTTGAGAAACACTGGGGTACCTGACGTCGTCCGGTCCGGAGGGACAGATAGTGGTCATGTTATAATTGACATCTCATATTAAATGTCATGTCATAATATATAACTATCAACCTTCAAAACTCTTATCCAGAATTTACAGTAGTAGTGTATGGGTTATTTTCATACACTATTCTGTTTCCACAATTGATTGGAATAGTGTCATTATTAAAATGTTATATATGTGTATAGACCTCTTCCTTTACCGTTGGGTGAGGTCATAAGAACGGACCTCATAGTACACCTGTCTCCTCGGACCATCCGACGACAGGTACCCCAGTGTGTCTCAGTCTGTGTTGACTTCGCTGAATCGTACGTACGTATGTGTACATAGTTTAGTAGTACGACACGTGAGATTTGTCTGTGTATGCAATAATTATGGAATTATTTCGACCCTCTTTTCTGTATTTGCCAGGGACTGGAACATATTAAATCACAGATCTTCTCTTTCGTTTATGTACTTATAATTATAATTCATTCCATAGTAATATCATACGTGTTTTTTACAATTTCTTGTACCCTTTTACAAATAGTAAATTTCTGTAACGTAACCAAAGGATTTACATTGTTTAATGGTTTGACAATTATAAAAATTTACTGTACAAATAAGAGAATGTTAAGATCTCCTATCTTCAGGTCCTCAAGTCAGTAAGGTAAAAAGTAGATGATTGTCGACATGAATAGGAACCGAGGAACAACGTAATGACATGGTGACCAAAGGAAATGTGTAGTGGAAGAGAGGAAGAGAATGGAAGAACGTTGGGGTAGAATATTCCTAGGAACACTGATGTGACTCAGGTGGGTCTATTAGGTCCTAATAGAGGGATAGAGTGTTAGGAGTGAATGTAATGTTTTCAGGAAAATTGGTACACACCGTCGTACAAGTGTCTAAGACCTCTAATCCCAAACCTATAGAAACCTTTCGGTAAATAAAACAAATGGTGTTTGTATTAATACTTATCTTTTTTACTATCTTCCTTTATATGGTCCTTGTAATTGTCAACAAGTCGAATATACCAACTAATACTAATTATAAAATACGTAAAGAGAAAAAACGTTAAAGATTTTAAAGATGTTACTGGTATATAGTGTAAAAATTTTTATATCTGATGTCTATGTATTTGTTTTTCGTGTTCTCCAAACGTCATCGCAGAAACAGGAAACAGGGAAACAGGAAACAGGGAGTCGGAGGTCCAAAGAGACAGGTTTTTTGTAAATAGTAATCGTTAAAGAATAAGCAGATCTTTATCCCATATGTTCTTGTACAGATACCACCCGACGTATTCAAGAGAGTTTCTACAAGTACAGGATTAGGGGTCTTGGATAATAATAGAATAGAATGTAAGGATTTACCTAAAGTGTCTACACTAATTAAGTTACTACACCCCTATTCCGTAAATAGTGGTTAACAGACCTATTCAGATCTATATTAGTGTTTCCAGAAATATTCTCCTTTCGGCTTCACAAGTACCCTCTCTTCCCTCGTTACACTGTTATCTTCATCTCTGACCTCACTACGAAAAATTTCTACCTCCATCCCCGGCGTTCGGTTCCTTATGTCCGTCGGAATCTTCAACTTTTTCCGTTTCTTCGTCTCGGAGGGGAGTCTCAGAGGTCTTCTTAGGTCGGGACGAATACGGAACTAACATCGGGTCACTTTGACTAAAACCTGAATATTGGAGGTTTTAATATTCTCTTATTTAAACACAACAAAGTCAGGTGATTTAAACACCATTAAATAATGTGACCGTTACTACTAGTAGTAACGTGTATATAGAAACACTTGTACATACCTCTATAACACATATCAATATCTTATTTTACTTTCTTCATCTTAAGGACCCAATTCCATACACGTAAAATTTTAAAACTGAATTTGAAGACTTGATGGAAGTGTCTTCAAGACGGTCAAAGATGATGTCGGTACATACTTCTTGTGAGTAAAGTCAAAACTGAAATATACTACGAGAAAAAGGTATATCTTCAAACTCAAAGTACCAGAGTCTCTATAGTTGAAAAGTAAAATAATGAAGGATTAAAATATAGAATAAAAATTTTAGGAAGGTATGAGATTAAAATTTGTGAGGGTGAAAAATATCTTCAAAATGTCGGGATATAAAATGTAAATTAATAAACTAAATAGACATTGAATGAACCCACAATTCATACTCCACATACCTTTATTGAAAGGAAGGACTTCTTCCACAGGGTTGTTGAAACAATTTATTAAGTAAAAAGGGATGATTAGACGTTATGGTAGAAATAGTCTACATGGACATGGTGTGACAAAATTGATGACGTCGAATTACCGTAAAATGAAAATTAGAGACGACTTTGCTTAAAGGGGATTGATGAGGGACAAAGGATTAAAGGGACCCAAAAGTCCGGACGAACAAAAATAATAACAACAAAATCAACACCGTACACTCTAGAAGATCAACTCCGTACGCCCCAGAAAATCAACGTCGTGTGTTTGAGAATCAACGTCTTACACTCTAGATCAAGTGGTTGTTCTCTAGTTTGAACCCCTGGGGACGCAACCCTCACACCTTAGAATTGATGACCTGGTGGTCCCTTCAGGGTACGAAGGGACAAAAATGTATACTGAAAATGTCGGTCTAATTGGTTTTTTTACATAGAAATAAACTTGATTCAAATTAAATAGGATGAGAATCCACTTGACTATAAAAATATAATAGAAAGGTAAATTCTTATACTTCACAGAAAGATAATCAGATTCAGAAGAAACCACAAGGAGTGATTATGAATGAGAGGAAGTACATGTTGAACATATAATCCACAAATAAGAATCCATAAAGAGAAAAGACAACGATTAATTTACCCCAGAAAAGAAGGTAATATACAAGACAATGATAAAATATGTTTCCGTTAAAGTCCTACTAAAGTCCTATGAATTCCTCAGATCCCAGGAAGAAACTTCCGTAAAATGCATAAGTCTGGTTCTCTAATGACTCCCACCTCCAACCGACCATCCTGAGAGTGGGTAAGGAGGGACTCTGTCTTGTTCCGTCCTGAAGGGACATATCTATTATTCATAGTTCCGACCCCTTGGATTCATTTCGGTATACGGAAGAAGAATATAGATCCCGGATTTTGGATCAAACTACAACGATCCCTCAAGGACTGAGTTATGATTACTTATGAGAACAAACGTCAAACTCAGGGTCAGTCATCATTGACCAATCTTTCAGTACGTAGTGAGGGGTAGAAGAGTCTCCTCTAATGGGGGTCTCCATACACCGACAGAGATCTGACTTCCCGAGTCTCTCTGATGTTTTTTGAGCTAGGACACCAATTAGAAGGAACACACCGATTATTTTTGATAGAAGGGTACCATTCATCGAGAGTGGAACCCTCGTCATGGTGCTGACGATTCGTCCTCGACACACCTTTATCGGAGGTCTTGTCAAGTTGTGTTAAAAAAAATTAAGGGAGAGTCGGACGTTACATTCAAGACAAAACTATTTTACCTTGTTGTCTGACCAAGGTTTATCCTTTTCCTCCTACAATTCCGATATATAACAGTGGGATGAATAAATTGAATATACGTCTCATATAGTACTCTTTACGACCCGACCTCCTTCGTGTTCGACTTTAGTTCTGACGGTCCTCTTTATAGTTATTGGAGTCTATACGTCTACTGTGGTGGGAATACGGTCTTTCACTTCTTCTTGATTTCTCGGAGAACTACTTTCACTTTCTCTTCTCACTTATATGTTCGTTGAGGATGTCGAGTTAGGGTCTTTTTATTTACTGGGTTAGTTTTTTACCCGGTTTCTTGATTTATCTGTAAAGAGGTTTCTTCTGTATGTTTGTGTATTTTTCTACGAGTTGTAGTGAGAAATAGTGTCTTTACGTTTAGTTTTGGTGTTACTCCATGGTAAAGTGCGGTCAGTCTTACCGACGTTAGGTTCAGATGTTCGTTATGTACGACCTCTCCCACACCTCTTTTCCCTTGGGAGAATGTGACAACCACCCTTACGTTTGATCATGTCGGTGATACCTCTTGTCACACCTCTAAGGAAATTTTTGACCTTTATCTTGACGGAATACTGGATCGTTAGGGTGACGACCCGTATGTGTGACTCCTTTGGTCTTACCTTTCTCTGTGCACATGGGGTCACAAGTAGTGTCGTGACAAATATTATCGGTCCTGTACCTTCGTTGGATCTACAGGTAGTCGTCTGCTTACCTATTCTTTCGACACCATGTATATGTGTTACCTCATAATAAGTCGGTAATTTTTCTTATGTAAACTTAGTCAAGATTACTCTACCTACTTTGACCTCGGATAATATGTCTCACTTCGTTCGGTTTTTCTTTTTGTGGTTATGTCATATGATTGTGTTTATATGCCTTAAATCTTTCTACCATTGCTATTGGGACTACGCTCTGTCGTTTTCTCTGTGTCTACATATCTTGTCCGAAACCTGAGACACCCTCTCCCTCTCCCACCCTACTAAACCCTCTTCCCGTAACTTTGTACATATTATAGTATATTCTTTGTTTAGTGGTCAGATCCAAGTTACGACCTATGTCCTACGAACCCCGACCACGTGACCCTGCTGGGTCTCCCTACCATACCCCTCCCTCCACCCTCCCCACAAGTCCTAACCCTTGTGCACATGTGGGTACCATCTAAGTACAACTACATACCGTTTTGGTTATGTTATAATTTTTCATTTTTATTTATTTATTTATTTATTTATTTATTTATTATTTTTATAAAGTTTATTTTATTTCTTTTTCAACCGAATTTCGAGTTGTAAGTCTTTTGATTCTAGTACAGTAAACCAGGGTAGTGAAGTACCGTTTATCTACCCCTTTGTCACTTTTGTCGTCGACTGAAATAAAAAGACCCGAGGTTTTAGTGACGTCTACCACTGACGTCTGTACTTTAATTTTCTGCGAATAAGGAACCTTCCTTTCAATACTGGTTGGACCTGTCGTATAATTTTTCGTCTCTGACGAAACGGTTGTTTCCAGGTAGATCAGTTCTGATACCAAAAAGGTCACCAGTATATACCTACACTCTCAACCTGATATTTCTTTCGACTCACGTCTTCTTAACTACGAAAACTTGACACCACAACCTCTTCTGAGAACTATCAGAGGACCTGACGCTCCTCTAGGTTGGTTAGGTAGGATTTCCTCTAGTCAGGAACCACAAGTAACCTTCCTGACTACAACTTCGGCTTTGAGGTTATGAAACCGGTGGACTACGTTTCTCGACTGAGTAAACTTTTCTAGGACTAAGACCCTTTCTAACTCCCTTCCTCCTCTTCCCCTACTGTCTTCTCTACCAACCTCCCGTCTCCTCTACCAACCTACCGTAGTGGTTGAGTTACCTGTACCCAGACCCACCTGAGGCCCTCAACCACTGCCTGTCCCTCCGGACCGCACGACGCCAAGTACCCCAGTGTTTCTCAACCTGTGTTGACTCACTGACTTGACTTGACTATCGTTCTTATTGTTGGAAAAGGAACAAAAAAACAAACAAACAAACAAACAAATAAACGAGGACTGAAGATTAACCGATATTTGATCCCTGGTGTCCACAAAGGATTTCCTAAGGGTTTTCGAATGCTTTGTTCGAAGAGGGTCATAGGGTCGGAGAATAGTCACTTCGGTTAATGTAAAGTGACATTTGGACGTCTAAAAGTCCATCGACCTTGTCAAAGGTGTGACACTGGAGTTGTGTCGGGATCCCGGACAAAGAAAACCGAAAAATAAAAAGACAATCCAATTGATCAATTGTGCAAAAAGTAATAGTGGTGGTCGAAAAAAAAAAAAATCGTGACCGTATAGATTGTAACAAGAAGGAAAGATGAAAAAAATGAAGAAGAATCTAGACCGAGGAAGGATAACGTAGGACATTGTAATTGTTTTTATCTTAAGGTGCTAAGACAAACCCCTAAGTCCCCCTTCATCCTAAGTTTCTTACTGACTCTTCGTTCTACAATAGGTCTGGTCTCGTACACCTCCTATTAATGGTCTAACCCTGTGTTCCATGACGTTTCTTTGGTCTCGACTAAAACTAGAATACAACGGAGGACAGAAAAGAGAGGTGGAGGTAAATGATCGAAAGTAAACGATAATAAGAATCCTCTGTGAAATTATCAAAAAGTACTGGTGTACACATTTGTAAGAAGAGTACGAGATACGTCATCCTCTTTCACTGGAAAGAGGGTGACTTTCACCCTCTCAACCTCTCACCCCACATTTCAGTGAAGTTGTCACGGGGTCGTAAACTTATTAGAAACCTACAAAACCTAAAAGTAAACGACAAGGCAATTAACTACAGTCGATATCGAAATTGTTGGGATGCCTTACCAAAGGTTTCTAAAGTTCGGTTTTGTAAAAAGTGAACTTTAAAAGTTTGGGTGTTTTTACAGAGGTTGTGAAAACTGATACGTAAATTACCGTCTTTTTTTGATGTATCCTTGTGTCCCGACGGTCCGAACATTTCTTTAGTGAACGACCTAAAACAGTTTCCGAAAAAGACGTAGATAACTCTACTAGTATGCCAAAAATAGAAAGTTAAACAATTATACCACATAGTGTAACTAACTAAACGTATATAACTTCTTAGGGACGTAGGGACCTTATTTGGGTTGAACCAGTACCACATACTCGAAAGGTTACACAACGACTTAAGACAAACGATTTTAAAACAACTCCTAAAAACGTAGATACAAGTAGTCATTATAACCGGACATCAGAAGAAAACACAACAGACCAAAACCATAGTCCCACTACCACCGGTGCATCTTACTCAAACCCTCACAAGGAAGAAGACGTTTAAAAACTTTCTCAAAATCTTCCTATCCATAATCGAGAAGAAATTTACAAACTATCTTAAGAGGACACTTCGGTAGACCAGGACCTGAAAACGAAAAACCCTCTGAATACTAGTGTCAAAGTTAAAGTAACGTACATTAACACAACAAGTATTAAAGATAAAGAACGATCAAGTCAGAACCTTCTAACTTGAAGAGATTCTTAGACAGTTAAAGAAGGTCCAATAGGTAAAATAATGGTATCTCAACAAGTATTATCAGATAATATTAGGAAACATAAGGACGTAACGGAGAACATTGGAGAGGAAAAAGTAAAGATTAAAACAACTAGACTAATAAGAGAAAAAAAGAACTTCTCAGATCCATTCACAGTTAAAACAAATAGAAGAGTTTCTTGGTCGAAAATCAAAATAATTAGAAATGATAACAAAGAAAGTAAAGAAAAATTAATAAAGACGAACCTAGAAATACTAAAGAAAGGAAGATTAAAACGCCCCAAAAAACAAGAAAAAAGGTCAACAAAATCCACATTTCAATCCAACGAAGAAGTTGCAAAAAGGACAAAGAACTCTATCCTGACATTACGATATTTGAAGGGAGAATCTTGATGAAAACGACGTAGGGTATTCAAAACTCAACAGTACAAAAGTAACAGTAAACAAAGATCTTTAAAAACTGAAGGGAAAACTAAAGAAGTCACTGGACAACCACTAAATCTTTACATAACAAATTAGAGGTACACAAACATAAAGAAGATGAAAAAAAGAACATTAACTATAGACCATAGTATCGTAACACCCGTCTTTTCTACGAACTATACTAAAGTTAAAAGAATTTCAAGGACTCCAAACTAAACACTGGGTTCTACACCAGATAGGACTTCTTACAAGGTACAAGTGAACTCTTTTTCCACATAAGAAGACGTAAACCTACCTTACAGGATTTCTATAGTCACTTTAGGTCGAGTAGATTACATAGTAAATTCTGAACACAAAACTACTCCATAGGTAACCACACTCACCCCACAATTTCAGAGGATGATGGTATACTGGGTCGGTAGAGTGAGAATCGGTATATGGGACTCCTTTGGTTTTAACTTTGTCTGTGTACATAGGGTAACAAGTAACGTTATGATAAATGTTATCGATCTTGTACCTTCGTTGGATCTACAGGTAGTTGTCTACTTACCTATTTCTTCAACACCATGTATACGTGTTACCTTATAATGAGTCGGTATTTTTTCTTACGTAAACTCAGTCAAGACTACTCCACCTACTTGGATCTCGGATAATATGTCTCACTTCATTCAGTCTTTCGTTTTCTATTTATAGTGTATGATTACGTATATATACCTTAGATCTTTTTACCGTGGTTTCTTAAATAAACGTCTCGTCGTTACCTCTTTGTCTGTATCTCTTATTTGAACACCTGTACGCCTCTCCCCTCCTCTCCCACTCTGCATACAACTTTGATTGTACCTTTGAATATAATGGTATACATTTTATCTATCCGTTACCCTTAAACAACACACAGAGTCCTTTGAGTTTGTCTCCGAGACATAGTTGGATCTCCCCATCCTATCCCTCCCTCTACCCTCCGACAAAGTTTTCCCTTCCCTATATACATATGGATACCGACTAAGTACGACTCCAAACTGACTTTTGTTTTTTAAGATATTTCGTTAATAGGAAGTTAATTTTTTATTTATTAACAAACAAAAAAAAAAATTTCTTCTGTGGTGAACGAGACCGTGAAGACAGAATTTACTCCCATTGTAAATGTGTTTTAGTCATTCAATTTCGTGACTGGTTCTCCGTCACACGAATGAGTCTGACACTCAAAACTTCTGAGAAGTTATATATATTTAGCTTGTAGGTTAGAAGGGAGTTTGTTGACCAGGAGAGGTCCTTAGGGAGTAGAGTATCTTATCGGGACGGTAGGTTGATCTTTGGTCCATTAGTAGGTACTAGAGAGAGACAGGTAGTGGAAGGTATAGATTAAGTAGTGGTTTAGGGTAACTAAATTTGAGTGTTTATACAGAAATTGTGTGAAAAAAAAAGGTAAAGATCAGATTCGGTAGTAGTAGAGAGATGACGTCGATGGTGGATTACGGGTAGGACTTCATTAAGAGGTGTCACGTCGGTCTCATTCGAGTCTTATAGTTAGTGTAGTGACCTTGTAAGGACGAAATTTACAAGACTACCCAAGTATGACATAGAGGGATAGACCGGGTATCCGAGACTTACTGGTCCGTTGATGAGTTATGGAAGGTTGGTATGACGAGGAGACAATCATAGGACTTCCCCCCTTTTTTCGTTCGAATCTCAGAGACGTAATGACAAGGGATACGATCCTTACAAGAAGGATTATAGGATGGGTCTAGAAATACAAACCGCGGAAGAATAGTAAGTCAAGAGTTTAATTTATAGTGGAGAAAATTCTTCTGAAAGCACTGGTGTGATGGTTTTATTCCGGAGGGAGACAATAAGAGAGTCCGAAACAAATCAGGGGAGTGTTAAAATAGTATTGAATATTAGTAAAATAAACAGACGAATGAACAACAAACGGACGGAGACCTTATATTTAAGGGACTTCCGTCTCTGGTACAATCAGAACAAGTGGTGTGATAGGTTACGGATCATATATTTCCACTAACGATTGATGAAGAATTCCTGAACTCAAGACTAACTCGACTTATGAAAGAATAGGGAGAGTGGATGGAAAGGATTCGTAGGACTTAAACTAACAACTCTATAAGGAAAGTACTTGAATGATGGTACACACCATCTATAATCACCCGACACGACGCGATATGAGTCAGTGAAGTCAGTACAGACTGAGAAACACTGGGATACCTGACATCGGACGGTCCAAGGAGACAGGTACCCTAAGAGGTCCGTTCTTATGACCTCACCCAACGGTACGGGAGGAGGTCGTCTAGAAGGGACGGGTTCCTAACTTGGACGCAGAGGACATGGAGGACTAATGTCCGTCTAAGAAATGGGTGACTCAGTCGACCCTTCGGGACCATTTATAATCACGACGAGTGGTTTATAACGACTAAGGAGATAGTTCCGTAGATGATCCCAACGTGAAGGGGTGGAGGGTATTTCCGTCGATACCGGTCCACTGAATGAAATCGTTTACATTATACTGGTCTTCACTATACACAGTAAAGATTATTTTCGAAATTCTCGGTGTTTCTTTAGGGAGTACAAGAAAAAGGGGAAGGGGTCACTAGTACTTTCGTACATATTTTTACTTCGTGGTACTTGGAGTCAGACTCTTAGATACTTCATCTCACACGTCGGTTTGGAGGTTCCTGTACGTACTATTATTTTTATATTTATTTATTTGGAAACTCCTCTAAATAGTTCTATCACCTCATTCTCTTATACATTGAGTGGAGGGAGGTGTTTGTGTAGTTTTCATGTAGACGTACACCTTGTTAAGAGTGACTTTTGATTGACCTTTGACCGTCTTCCTGAGGACATGTTGGTTCCGTCATTCTTTTTAGGTGTGTATTAGTCCATCCTTCTCTTTTTTTCACTAGTTCAACTGTTGAGACGAGACAGACCCCCCTAGAGCCTCCTTTTCCCTCCTTTTCCGTCTCTGTGTGGGATCCCACACTAACTCGTAGGGTCAGAACACCAGGATGTGTCCCTTCTACCTCTCAGTGACCCTGATGGTCTTCTCGACACCTTCTGACCTGAGGTGAACACTCCTCGTACGTGTGGTGTAAGGGTGAATGAATTGTTCTGTCGTATTGTGACCTAGATTCTGACGTTACTGATTCGTTTTTAGAGTCGACAACTTTCGTCTCTCTCCGCTCAGTCGTGACCCCGTCGTAGACCCACCCCTCCGTCGGCGGTAACAACCGTGTATGAGTTTGTCACGATTGTTATCGGGTCTTGTGACCGACACCGGATAGTGGAGTCAAGTATTGGGTAATATATGGGTCTCAGGTACGTCCCGGACGGACGGACGGAACACCAAACCGAGGTTTTGTCCCGTCTCTACTGTCCTCATGTCACCCATGTCACTAACCGGTACTCCCTGTTTCCCTTGAAACTGAGTTCCGACGTAGGTTTGTCTCACTCCCCTTGTTGACGGTCGCGGACGTGTCCGTTGTGTAGTCTCTATAGAGTTTTGAGACAGATGTCTGTTGTGTTCGTCTCTTGGGTGGACCCAGGGGAAACGAAGTCGTGACGAGTGAAATCCCGATTTCAAGGTCTCAACTCTGTCTTTATTGTGTGAATTTCCTTTGTCTCGGGTGAGTCCTGACCGGGAGTCCTGATGACGAAGTCGTTGGACCCTAATATCACGTGAGGGTGATCCCACCACTACCGGTGACTCTTCTCCCCTTCAGTGTGAAGTGTGGCTCTAGGTCGTTATCAGGGAGGTTGAAGTCGGGGTATGGGATGTTTCCACTATCGATAGTCGTGTTGGACTTCTTTTTGTACTGAACACAGGAGTAGTTTATGTCGAGAGGGTGGTATCCGTGATCGTGCACGTCAGACGTATCCCTACAAGGGTGGATTCCCGTTTGGTAGTTCTGGTGTTATTTATTGAGGAAGTGGACTTAATTAACCAATGTTCTTATGGATGGAACCTTTTTTCACTTTTGTTGTATTGAAATTCTATTAACATAACTCAATGAGTTAAGTGGATTCCCATTGTTACAAAAGACACTCGGTCCATAACATGATTCACCGTACTTTATATGTTTCTAGTCAGTCTTGGTTACGGAGAGAGTACTTCCGTCCCTTATATAAGTGTTTATACTGATTCTATCTACCGATATACTTGTTGTATATTCAGTGTTAGTTCACCCCTCACCATTGAGATTGAGTCTTCCACCATAAACCCTGACCAGATGTTTCTGAGTTTTATTTGAACCTCGTTAATTTTTTTTTTTGATTTCTTTTGTTGAGACCAACACGTTTATTTGACTTTTGACCTATTAGGGTTCTAAAGTCCGGAGTATAACAAATTATTGTACTAATAATTCTTTGTAGAGAACAGAAGGTTTCTGTCGTAGGTTACATCGTCACTTCTACTCACATATTTATAGATTGTAGTTTCGAATGTGTTCGTAGTACACTGTGTCTATTGTTAAGTTTACTCCTTCTTTAGTATAAGTTAACTCTCATGGACCCTCCTTATGTTCTTCCACTCTAAACTCTACCCGGAACGTTCTACCAGCCTAATGTTGTTTGTCTCTACCTACCTCCATTGTCGTAAGGTCCTTTTTATTTACCGAACTCATTTTTCCTGACTTCACCTTGTTTCGACTCGTGTCAAAACCTCTTGTGACTCCTTAGGTTAAATCGAACCTTCGTTTCCTATCTTTACCTTCACCGTCTTTTGTTCTGTCTCTTTTTGTCGACTCACGTATTAGACCTTTAAGGACTTCCAGTCCGACTTATAAGGAAAATTTTTTTTGTCTACAAGTGTCTTACTATTCGGTGAATCGGATGGATGTATCCTTCCCCATACTACCTACGAAACCAAACCTTATGAAGTTGACCTTAATCATTTCCTACTTGATTTGCTTTTTCTCTCCTTGTCGACCCCTTGTCAAAAACGAGTCCGTTTTTATTTTTCCCAACCAACTTTACGCCACACTCCCCCTTCCTCTTTCTTTCTATCTCGCTATACGTTTTCTGTAACGACCTCCATTTAAAGGGTCCGAAACGGTAAATAACCTACACTCCAAGAACCGTGTTTCTTTCTCTTCGACAGAAACTCCAAAGTTCAGACCGGTTGAGTGTTTTAACCCCTGTGGTACTTAGTTTATTTCTTCAGTCGTCCTACACCCCTTTTACGTATCGACCCAAACTGAGTTTTGTTTCTGTTTCTTTTACGACTGATTTACAGTCGTATTTAGTTTTGTAATTTCGGGTTCATATTTATTAGGACAACGTATAGAATAAAACTGTCCATAACACTAGACAAGAGAAGTTTGACGGGTTATTCTCAATATCTATCACGATATGGTTCTTGATCTCTGGATTCTTTATTCGGGACTATTCTGTAAGTCTACTCAAGAATATTTTAGTTCAAAAGTTTATTAAGGTGTGTATAAGTATTACTTTTCCTGGTTCTGTCCAAGTTGTATATCGGTCCTCCCAAACAAAAAAAAAAAAACCATAATACGAATACCAAAAAAACAGGTCAAAATTTCTTTACATTAACTATACGTCGTGACATATTCGATTTACCATGTCGTATTACTAAACTGAATATGTAGTACTTTACTATTGGTATTATTCAAATTACTGATAGTTAGTAAAGTATACCTATCTTTTAATTTTACCTTTTGTCATAAAGAGGAACACTATTAATAAACCTAAATGATTTACTAAATGAGAAACAAGTTAAGAAGACAGGTAAAAATTAACTCAACGAACAAAAGATTACAACTCAATATATTCCGAAATCATATACGACCTACGATTGGATAACAGTTTATATGGTAGACTTTCATACTAAACTCGGGAGAGAGAAAAAGGAACTATTCAGACTAATTTATGAAAGTTAAAATGGAAAGTTTCTCGTTCGAGAATCAAAGTAACTGGAATGGAAAAAAAAAAATCAGAGGTAAAGTAAAAAAAGACGACACTAGAATAATAAATAAAGGAAGGTGATTAAAACCCAAAGGAAACAAGAAGAAAAAGATCGAGGAGATCTACATTGAAATCCAAAAAATAAACTTAAAAAAGAAGAAAAGACTGAATCCGAAGATAGTAGTATTTGAAAGGAAAGTCTCGACTAAAACGACGTAGGGTACTACAACCTAGTAACACAAAAACAGATGTAAATAAAAAATAAAGAAGAAACTAAAGAAGTCACTGGGTGACCTACAAATTATCGTATATAAAATCGGAGCTTCAAACATAAAAACGTTCAAAAAAGAATATTAACTAAAGATCAGAGTGTCGTAACCCAAGTCTTTTCTACAAACTATATTAAAGTTAGAGAATTTACATGACTCGGGACAAAACACCGGGTCGTACACTGGATAGGAACTCTTTCAAGTTACACGTGAACTTTTCTTACACGTAAGACGACGAAACCCTACCTTATAATACACACAGACATACACGTAAGGTAGAGTAGATCACATAGTAAATTCCGGTCATGAAGGGATGACTAAAAGATAGACCTACTAGACAGGTAACTACATTCACCTTATAATTTCAGGTGATGATAATAACAATGAGAATAAAAGAGAGAAATATAGATGATTATAGACGGGAGACGTAAATTCACGAGGATATAACCCACGTGTATATAAATGTTAACAATATAGAAGAATCTAATTAGGAAAATCTCAATATATTACTGGGAGAAACAGAGAACAATGTCAGAAACAAATTTTCATGTAAAACAGAATATATTCATTACCATAGGGTTGTAAGAAAATCAAAAGTAAATGTACCTTACAGAAAAGGTAGAGAAATGAAATTAGACATACATAGAACCGGGACTTCACTCAGAGAACGTCCGTCGTATATCTACCCAGAACGAAAAAATAGGTAAGTCGGTGAGATAAAATTTTTTTCAAAATAAAATACAACGACATATCTGTTTATTGTTACGACACTAGTAGAGTCCACCGCTCGTTTCCATGAGTCGGTATGTATATGTACATAGAAAAGAAGGAGTTTGAGGGAAGGGTTGGTCCGACGGTGTATTGTGAATCGTCTCAAAGGATACGACATGTCATCCAGTAACGACCAATGGGTAAATTTCATATCGTCACTTATGTACTGAAAACTAATATCGTAAATCAGATAAATGTAAATTTCGTTTATAACTATCCATACATAAGTAACAGTAAAATAATACAAACTCCTAATAAAACTATGAAAAAACAAGGAAAAAAGAAGAAAGTGAGAGAACGGAACACTAAAGTACTGATAGAAATCCCAATATGAATTTTCGGAATAAGAAAAACACATATACATAGATGTTATTTAAAAACCAAACACTAATGGTATTCCAAATGTATATGGTTAGATATATATACACTAATTCAACGACTAGAGAATTCAAACTTAAGTAAAATTATTGGGATGTAAAAATGTTGGGAGTTGGTGTAAATTGTAAAAACTGTGGTATAAAATGTAGAAAGACAAAATATTTAGGGAATTGAAGAATAACACCTATATCTACTGAAATGGTTAAAACAGAAAATTGGAACGAAGATGGAAATGTTCACTAACTACAGGATGGAAATAACATATAAACGGAAATGGTTACTCTAAAAAGGAAAATATTAAAAGTAGAAAGATCAACACCGGAAAAGTAAAGATGAATCTTTTTAAAGAAAGTGTAAAGAATATTTCGACGAAAATACCATGACCGGAAAATTTTACAATCGAACGGACATTTTGAGAACTAAATAAAAAGTTTTCACTTACCTTTGGAACGGTCCATGTATAAGAACCAACGTACAAAAAAGAGAGTAGTGAATGTATATAGTATGGTGAGTGAAGACTTATGCCGGTCGTCAAAAATTTGAAACCCTTAACTTGAGATATCTGAATAAGGGACTCTTTTTGTATGTAATCGTGAATAAGTGTGTAATTTTATATTTTGACTTTCCTTAAAGGTGTTTTGAGATGTTTCTCAATATGTCTTCATAAACTTTATTTTTAGATTGGAAAACTATCGGACGGATCTTTTTTACTATTGAAGGATCTTCTGTCTTGAAATTGTCCGGTCGTACTTCACCCACTTGACCTTTCTACTATTTCCTTTGTTTCGGATCCTGTCTCTTAATTCTGTGTTAAGGTCGACGGTTGACGAGGACACACGACTTATCCTTTTCCTCTTGTTACGGTTTATAATATTCAAACGTCTGAGGTTATCCTGTGGAATAAGTCCTTAGACATTCAGTCTCCAGAGTACAATCTTCGAAAGTGTGATGATGTAGTCTCGGGTCAAATTTTCTTTTTTTTTTTTGTGTCAGTTTACGGAAATTGAAATTGTGTTATCTAATGACTCTACTAGGAATACCTTTCTCCTTTTCCGTGGTTTATTTTACCTTTGGTTTAAAATTTTTAAGTTTAGTCCCTCTTTGTTTAGGACTATCCTTTATAGGATCTCTTTTACTATCACAAATGATAATGTTAACCTTATATCTTTATTAAACGAAAAAAATTTTTTGACAGTGAGTAGAGATGTCTAGTCGTTAGTAAAACGTACTCACGTCCTCATACAATATAAGCCTCTTAAAATACAACTTTACTATAGACGAAATTTAGGCATTTTTAGATTTCTCTCTGAGTCACGAGTCGTCGATTTATTTTTTTGTTAACACAGAAAATTGAGATTTTTACCTTTTGAGCGATAGTGACTTTCTCGACACGGTTAACCGTCGAAGGAGTAAATACAGGAGATACGTAAGGGTCCGAGTTCTCGTGTTACGTTTCCTCTTCATTATTCAGAGTTGACTTCGTCGTAAGACTGGTGACACTGTAGTCCTTGACATGGTCTTTGTTACGGACTAATCATCTCGTAAAGAACTCGTTTCCTATGTCGACATGGTGTATCCTAGTTCCTTTTAAGATTTTCACGGTATTAGTGTAGAGTTCTTGTGACCTCCCTACCGTGTTTGTAGAAATAGCCCAGATCCACCATCCACTCCAAGGTCTCTCCTTGGAGTTCGTTGGACTCCACTCATGTTTCATTTCACATGGGTACAAGGGTAATAATAGAAAATTAAGTAAAATACATGTAGAAAGTAGGTTCTTTACAAAGTATTTCAAAATCCTCTTTTACCCGATTCCCTTCGTTGTTCAATAATATATTTCTCATTATTAGGTCACTCTTTATTTTCGTTAAGTATTAGAATCTGATCCTGGACCTGTTTGTCGGTATTTCCAGTTATAATCTTGTAATTACTTTAAACTCATACCTGAAATATAATCTATCATCATCATATAGTCACAATTTATAGGACCAAAATTATCTATATGACACCCAAAATTATTTCCAGTAATCAAACTATTTATTCACAGAGTCACACAAAGAGAAACCCAAATAGGATTATTCTGAGAGACGAGTAGGACCTGAAACTGATAAAGGAAAGGGTACAATCCTTTCAAAAACTGATATTAGAGAAGTTTATAAGAGAGTTTGGGAAAGAGAAAGAAAAGAAGACCCTAGGAATATTAAGTTGACAACGACACAAATTATAACAGGAATCTCCAGAGATTCTGACAGGAGTCAAGAAAAGTAATAAAAAAGAAATAAGACGAGGAGTCGTCAATAAAGGTGGTAAGATAGAAGGTCGAGTGAATAGACAAGAAGACAGGGTCAATAAGACGATAACTAAGGAAGATCTTATAAAAATTAAAGTCATTAACACACAAAAAGTAGTGACAAACAAGTAATAAAGAAGGTCCAGGAACTATTTATACAATTTATAAAGGACGTAAAAGAGGTAAGATAAAAGTTCTAAAATCTACTAGAAATGACAGTAATGAGACTTAAGAATAAGTCCATTAAACGGACAAAGGAGAAGTAAATAAACCAGAACAATCAAAAATGGAACAAGAAAGTAGACGTATAAAGAGACTGAAAAGTAAAAATGATTGAATGATACACACTCCATAGAAAAGGGGTCCGACATCTCAACATCAAGAACAAAGACCGGAGACGGGGATCACCCACTCACACAAAGTTACCGAACACATCCAAGTGCAACTCTCCTTGAAAAAACACGTAAGACCACCCACTTTCACTCAAAAAAGACAGACTACCCGTCTCGGGATACTGTACGACACAAAACCCCATAGACCTATCAGACAGACGAACGACTACCAACTCAAACACAACGATAGAACAAACAACAAACTCACTCCGTAGGTCACGACTCACGACGACCGTCCACCCATCACGACCCAGAATCTAAACCTACCTCCGGAAGTACCCTAAAGAGTGACTAGTAATGGGTGACCTCAGTCCTTAAGAGACTGTCAGATCTCAAGACCTGAGTCACGTGGGTGTGGTCTCCGAGTCCGGGTTGAAGACCAGTCCCTTGGCTCTGGGGTGGTCGGCAAACAGTAAAGTTATTTTTTCTAAAAAATTTTTTGTGGTTTTTTGTGTTTTTTTGTTTTAGGTCTGTTTACCATTTTTGTTTTGGTCTGTTTGTCTTTGTTTTTACTTCCTTGTATGTGTGTCTTTTCTTTGGTTTTATCTGTTTTCTTTTGTTTAATATTCTCTCGTTGGACCTCTTGTTTTCTTTGATTTTTACTTTAGTTGGCTAATTTGTGTTTAGAATGATTTCGTGTTTAATCTTTAGTTTTGGATTGGTCTCATGGTCGACTCCTTATTTCGTTTCTTCTGTTTGTCTGTTTTTACCATTTTTTTTTTTTTTTTTTTTTTCTTTTCGTTTCAATTTTATCTTCATATAAAAAATTTCTATATATATAAATTTTCTGTGTCTTGTCGTCTTTCGGTTTCAACATCTTTATATATTTCTTTTAGTTTTCATACTAAAAAAATTTTTAGGGTTTTCGGATTTGTTATTATTATTATTTGTTGGTGTTGTTGTCTCCTTTTTCTTTTCTTTTTATTTTTGTCTCGGTTGTTGTTTTACTTAGTTTTTTTGATTATAAATAAAAGGATCCCAGGGTCGAAAGTTACGGGAACGAGGACGATATTCAGTATCGGGCGGAGACAGAGGGATCCTCAGGAAGGTCACGACCCCTCCCGACCAGAGGTCCGTACCCCTGTCGAGTCTGAGATTAGACCGGGATGAAGGTGTACACAAACGGAGGTTATAGGTGTCGAAGGTCTCGATCTCACAAAAGAAAACTCCTTGTGAGTAACAGGAAAGTATATAAGGTATCTATGTCAGATGAATCAATTAGTACACCTAAATTAGACGTCGAACACGTCCACTATCTTTTCAAAAGTTAGGAGAAGGAATCAACGAGGTGGGGACCTCGAGTAACACCAAAATAGAGGTGGAAACACACACCCGGTGGGTGTCCTCAGACGAGGTTCTCCTATGGGACCTCTTGAACCCAGACAAGGTCACTTTCATGTCGTTGCTCCACCGTACGGACGAACTTGACGTCTCTTGAGTCGTCCCGGTCCACGTGCCCTTCGGTCACCGGTATCCGTGTTCTCTATACTGAGATAATCCTCGGAAAAGATCGTAGGTCGTCGTCCGTGAGTTTCCCGAAGGGAACGACCCTAGGAAGAGATAAAGCGTCGATGACCACGGAGGTACATCTGTCTTTCTCCGATATCACCACCTAGATGGGGAACGTATACTGAGTCTTCATCGAGGGACGAAGGTACCGATGGGTCAAAGAGAGGTTTCCGTAAGGGATAACGCCTGAAGGAGGGAGGTCAAGGGAGTTCGGTAGAGGGGTACCAGTTGTCGTCAGAAGCGGGGTCCTAAAGAGAGGTTTGGGGTGCGAGGTCGAGGGTCGGGGACGTATGTAGTCATCTGGGCGTTGGAACAGGCTCCACACATCCTGGTACCGTGTCTAATAGACACACTAAGAGAGATAAGTCTGACAGTGTCTAGTCGACGAAGTGGAAGGAGACTATCGGAATTTACGAAACGAAGACAGGGTTGGTTAACGGGACCAATATCCTCAGAGAGGGGATGAAGTCCAGGGGGTGGGGTTTCACGTTCAGGTCAGGATGAACGAGAGGAGGAGGAAGAGGGAAGAAAGAAAACAGGATGGGTCGGTACACACCTAAATATATTAGGAAAGGTCACCAGTCCCTGAGGGTGATTATAAGTCGGTCACAAGACCTCTTGACAACATAGACATCTATATAAACATTACGTGGGTACCTCTCTCTACATAAGGTGTGGGTTGTTGAGGAGGTGGTAGAACTAAGGTAAGATTTGTATGAACAATAATCCTTTATGTACAACTTATTAAGTTCCCTTTCCGATTACTATGTACGTTGAATAAGAGTTTACCGACTCTTTTTTTATTATTATACCTTTATAAGTCTCTGTCTTAATCGTTGTACAATTGTTAGTCACTTAGACTTACTTACTACATGACTTCAAGAAACATAATAAAAATTTGAAGTGACATTCAACCTTTCATAACTATTAAGTTTTATTTCTCAACCACTACCTGTCTCTCAGGATCGCACGAGTTAAATACCCCAGCGTTTCTCAGCCTGTGCTGACTCGCTGATTTGACTTGACTTAACTTACAGGGTCTTTAGTCATTTGGACCTAAGATCGGTAGTACACTGGGAACCGTTAAGTGTACCTAACTAGAAGGGTAAGTTAGAGGAGTCTGTTATTTTATTCTCATTCCTACGGACATTCAGGATTGAAGGAAAGGTCTTCACAAGATTTTGTGTTTCGTTTTCTACTATGGGTACACCTTCTGAACCATTTTTGTTTTCGATATCTTAGTTTCTGCTTTAAATTTATGTCACGAAATGGTGAATATACTAGTCTGACATAACTAGGATCTTCGGAGTCGTAAGAGTAAACATTTTGTCATCATTGTTGCACATGGAGTTACCTAGTACTACCTCCATTTTACTCTGATACGGATATACTTTCAAGATATATTAAAGATTAAATATCTGGAACCATTATATGGTCTTCTTTCTTGGTATATAAGGAGAGGAGAGGGTCACTACGATATTCGAACCGTATTATTATGGGACAGTTACGAGAGATGGATATGTAATCCTTATTTTTATTTTTTAACAGGTTGACGTTCTTTATTTTTATTAGTATATTACTGATTATTTTATAATTATGTCACTATAGGATAAATAAATCGTAATACTCTATTATTTGAATTTCTTTTGATTAATGGTTGTAGTTATTTCGAATAGGAAAATTCGTGACTCTTAAAAAAAAAATAAAATTGGTAAAATTACCTTTCGATTGTAAATTATGGAAGGGATAGAAGAATTTACTTAAAATGTATTGAGTTAAAATAGTAGTACTGTAGTTGTTAATTAAACTTAAACAGTATCTGAACAACTCACAAGTTCATACATCTTGATGAATAAGGATGTGTTTTACACGGGTTTCGTGTTACTAAATCTATGAAATATAGACAAAAAGTCCATAAAGGTCACAGAACGACCTAAAGTGAAGTTAACGCTTATTGAAAAATAAAGTTTCAAGACAAAGATATGAAGAAGGGTGAAGTGTAAGTATAGGGATCAAAGATGAAGATTTAAAGAGTCCTCATCCTTTTGTATAGGAGATGGTACTTAATCTCACGGGTGACTTTTAGTGAAATACAGAAACTCCGGAAACCCCCACTTGACGATATCTCATGGTCAACATAAGATCTACAATTCCAATCTTATTGCTGCAGGTTTACGTATTACGATAATGACATTACTTCGTTACTCTAGTCACAATACTTACTATTCGACTAATAAGAATCGTTGACCAGGTACCCGGTCTTATTTAATTCGGTCCCTTCGTTTTAATAGACTATGTGGAAGGTCATAAAATCCCTTGAGACGTCCGACGTGATCACCATTTCTTGGTGCACGGTTACGTCCTCTGATTCTGTACGTCCAAGTTAGGGACCCAACCCTTCTAGGGGACCTCTTACTTTACAGTTGGGTGAGGTCATAAGAACGGTCCTCTTAGGGTACGTACCTTCTCGGACCGTCCGAAGTCGGGACCCCCAGTGTTTCTCAGTCTGTGTTGACTTCACTGAATCCTGTGTGCCTACGGTCATAAATTCCCCGAAGGGACAACCGAGTCGTCATTTCTTAGGCGGACGATTACGTTCTCTGTGTTAAACTAGGGACCCAGTTCTTCTATGGGACCTCCTCCTTTACCGTTGGATGGGGTTATAGGAACGGACCTTTAACGTTACCCGTCTCCTCGGACCGTCCGATGACAGGTACCCCGGTGTCTTCTCAGTCTATGTTGAATCGTTGATTTTTGTTGTGTCATGAATTCAGAGTTAATAAGTTGTAAAGAAAGTTCGTGAATTATTCTTTTATGAGGTTGAAGATACTAGAGTGATCTAAGAGTCTTATTAGAACACCCCACTTCTCACGTTCCCAAAAATTAGGACAAACTGTGTATTCCTTTGACTCTAAGATTTTCTAATCGACATGTATTCTAGACCTACCTTACCCACTTAAATTGAGTCTACTGGTGATATAGATGATGTCGCCCATACTTAGGGAATCTGCTTTACCTCATCTGTAGTACCAGTTGTTTTCTCAGACTTTACGTCATGAACCCACGTTAGAGTTTTTACTGTCTTACTAGAGACAAGCAAAGGTTCCGTGTGGTAATTATAGTGTCATTAGGTTCAGATACGGTGTTGGTCATTACGACTTCTTCGACTCAAACTTACCAAGATACTTCTGGAGGTTCTGGAAAGTCTTGTTTGTGGGTTTTTTCTACAGGAAAGTAATGTCCCCTGCCCTTAGGTTTTCATCCTTCAGTTTTTTGTGGACCTCATTGTCCGTTTAAACCTCAACCTTATACCTTCCTTCGTCCCGTTTCTGATTATCTCAAAACGGTTCTTTTACGTGACCAGTATCGTTTGTGTGAGAAGGTTGTTGTGTTCTCTTCAGAGATGTGTACCTGTAGTGGTCTACCAGTTGTTGTTTTAGTCTGACTGATATAAGAAACGTCGGTTTCTATCTCTCCGAGATATGTCAGTTGTTTTTGTTCTGGTCCTCGACTGACACTGAGTCTAGTACTTGAGGACTAACGGTTTAAGTCTGAATTTAACTTTTTTCATCCCTTTTGGTTATCTGGTAAGTCCATACTGGATTTAGTTTAGGGAATACTGATATGTCACTTTCACTCTTTATCTAAATTCCCGGATCTAGACTATCTATCTCACGGACTACTTGATACCTACCTCCAAGCACTGTAACATGTACTCTGTCCCTAGTTCTGGTAGGGGTACCCTTTCTTTACGTTTTTTCGTTTGACTGACAGACTCCTCCGGAATGTTTTTCGACACTTTCTTCTCTTCGTTTTTAGTTTCCTCTTTTCGTTTCTATATTCGTAGACTTACGTCTCAAGGTTTCTTATCGTTCCTCTCTATTCTTTCGGAAGGAGTCACTAGTTACTTTTCTGTATCTCCTTTTGTTGTCTTACCCTTTCTGATCTCTAGAGAAGTTCTTTTAATCTCTATGGTTCCCTTGTAAAGTACGTTTCTACCCGAACTATTTCCTGTCTTTAGTATACCTGGATTGTCTTCGTCTGCTATAATTCTTCTCCACCGTTCTTATGTGTCTTCTTGAGATGTTTATTCTAGAAGTTCTGGTTCTATTAGTACTACCACACTAGTGAGTGGATCTCAGTCTGTAGGACCTTACACTTCAGTTCACCCGGAATCTTTCGTCGTGATGCTTGTTTCGATCACCTCCACTACTTTAAGGTCAACTCGATAAAGTTTAGGACTTTCTACTACGACACTTTCACGATGTTAGTTATACGCTCGTTTAAACGTTTTGAGTCGTCACCGGTACCCTGACCTTTTCCAGTCAAAAGTAAAGTTAGGGATTCTTTCCGTTACGGTTTCTTCCGAGTTTGATGGCGTGTTAACGTGAGTAGAGTGTGCGATCATTTCACTACGAGTTTTAAGACGTTCGGTCCGAAGTCGTTGTACACTTGGCTCTTGAAGGTCTACAAGTTAGACCAAAATCTTTTCCGTCTCCTTGGTCTCTAGTTTAATGGTTGTAGGTGACCTAGTACCTTTTTCGTTCTCTCAAGGTCTTTTTGTAGATAAAGTCGAAGCAACTGATACGGTTTCGGAAACTGACACACTCAGTGTTATTTGACACCTTTTAAGACTTTCTTTACCCTTATGGTCTGGTGGACTGGACGGAGAACTCTTTGGATATACGTCCAGTCCTTCGTTGTCAATCTTGACCTGTACCTTGTTGTCTGCCCAAGGTTTATCCTTTTCCTCATACAGTTCCGACATATAACAGTGGGACGAATAAATTGAATATACGTCTCATGTAGTACTCCTTCGTGTTCGACCTTAGTTCTAACGACCCCCTTTACAGTTATTGGAGTCTATACGTCTACTGTGGTGGGAATACCGTCTTTCTTTCCTCCTCGATTTCTCGAAGAACTACTTTCACTTTCTCCCCTCACTTTTTCAACCGAATTTCGAGTCGTAAGTCTTTTGATTCTAGTACCGTAGACCAGGGTAGTGAAGTACCCTTTATCTACCCCTTTGTCACCTTTGTCACAGTCTGAAATAGAAAACCCCGAGGTTTTTAGTGACGTCTAACACTGACATCGGTACTTTAATTTTCTGCGAATGAGGAACCTTCCTTTCAATACTGGTTGGATCTATCGTATAAGTTTTCGTCTCTATAAAGAAACGGTTGTTTCCAGGAAAATCAGTTCCGATACCAAAAAGGACACCAGTACATACCTACGTTCTCAACCTGACACTTCTTTCGACTCGTGGTTTATTAACTACGAAAACTTAACACCACAACCTCTTCTGAGAACTCTCAGGGAACCTGACGTTCCTCTAGGTTGGTCAGGTAAGATTTCCTCTAGTCGGGACCCACAAGTAACCTTCCTTACTACAACTTCGACTTTGAGGTTATGAAACCGTTGGAGTACACTTCTCGACTGAGTAACCTTTTCTGAGACTACGACCCTCCCTAACACCCGTTATCCTTTTCCCCTTCTGTCTCCTACTCTACCGACCTACCATAGTGGTTGAGCTACCTGTACTCAAACTCACTTTAGGTCCTCTACCACTACCTGTCCCTCCGGACCGTACGACACTAATTACCCCAGCGTTTCTCAACCTGTGCTGACTAGCTGACTTGACTTGACTTGACTTCTAGACCAATGGCTTCTAAACCCAGAACTTAAGACCAAGATCCTTAGGGTCCGGTCACGAGTACGACGACTGAGACTACCTGTGAGACCTCGTAGAGATATTCACGTCATACAGACTTCTTGTAAAATATTCGATGTCAGGATCTCTCCTCCTTCATACCTGAGGAAGGGGGTTTTGTGTTCGGTTTCATTTGTCCCTAGTAGTGGTCCGTCTCCTAATATTTGAAACTTCCGATTTTAGAGAAGGGTTCCTAACCGTTACTCGACTTTACGATTCCTGTTACAAGTCTTGGGGTATACACTCGACCTCTACTAGGTCTCTATCCTGGTTTTATTTGACCGGTTCTTTGATTATATAAATTTTTACTCCACGTTTATCTTTTTAATGTTAAGAAAACAGACTTTTCATCTCCGATTACCGACTTTTATCTTTTCAAATCTCAGTGTGTTCCATTCCTTTACAATTATATAAAAAATCGTTCGGATTTTTGTTTTTTTTCATTAGTTATTGGAGTCTATACGTCTACTATGGTGGGAATACCGTCTTTCACTTTTCCTTGATTTTTCGGACAACTACTTTCACTTTCTCCTCTCACTTTTTCAACCGAATTTCGAGTTGTAGGTGTTTTGATTCTAGTACCGTAGACCAGGGTAGTGAAGTACCGTTTGTCTACCTCTTTGTCACCTTTGTCACAGTCTGAAACAAAAAACCCCCGAGCTTTTAGTGACGTCTACCACTGACGTCGGTACTTCAGTTTTCTGCGAATGAGGAACCTTCCTTTCAATACTGGTTGGATGAATCGTATAATTTTTTGTCTCTGTAATAAAATGGTTGTTTCCAGGCAGATCAGTTCCGATACCAAAGAGGTCACCAGTACATACCTACACTCTCAACCTGACACTTCTTTCGAGTCACGACTTCTTAACTACGAAAACTTGTCACCACAATCTCTTCTAAGAACTCTCAAGGAACCTGACGTTCCTCTAGGTTGGTCAGGTAGGATTTCCTTTAGTCAGGACCCACAAGTAACCTTCCTGACTACGATTTCGACTTTGAGGTTATGAGACCGGTGGAGTACACTTCTCAACCGAGTAACCTTTTCTGAGACTACGACCCTCCCCAACCCCCGTCCTCCTCTTCCCCTGCTGTCTCCTACTCTACCGACCTACCGTAGTGGTTGAGCTACCTGTACTCAAACTCACGTGGGGACTTCAACCACTACCTGTGCGGACCGCACGACATTTAGTACCCCAACGTTTCTCAGCCTGTGTTGACTCACTGACTTGACTTGACTTGACTTGACTTTTTGTGTTTTCAATTCCTACATAGGAGAACTTCAAAGTTTTATTAGTTAAATTCCTGTTTAATTTCTTACATTATAAAAGTACACCATCTGAGTACCTTAAGAAATGAGATGTCATACACCTTACGTTAACATTCTTTTTAATTATACCTTAGTTCTGTCTCTTTAGTCTAAAAAAATCATAGATTATTAAGACACTCCACTATATTGAGACGGGTATTTGGTAAATATTACCCAAATTTAGTTTTGTTTACAGGTTACAGGTTTTTGGAACCCGACTTGTCTAGTACCCAGACTTAGTTTCACCACATTGATTACGAAAATACTGATCAAGTACGTTTATAAATAGTTCAAGAAGTTTTTTATTTTTATCTTGATAGTATATTAAGACTTTAAGGTGAAACCCCATATACAGGTTTTCTTGACTTTCACACCAGAGGTTCTCTATAAACATGTAGGTACTAGTGTCGTCACAATAAGTGTTTTCACTTTACCATCTTCGTTCGATTTCCTAAAGTAGTGGTGATTTGACCGGAATATTCTTTACAATTTCCCTGAGGAAATTTTTTCCCACAATTAATGATTGTTCTTTTATATACTTTAATATTTAGAGAGACCATTTCCTTTTGTATCAGTGTCATCACCTAATTAGTAAATGTTTGGTTTATACTTCGAAATTCCCGAAGGACCCACCGAGTGTGTTATTTCTTAGAAGGACATTACGTCCTCTGGACCCAAGTTAGGGACCAAACCCTTCTTGGGTGAGGTCGTAAGAGTGGACCTCTTAGGGGTAACTGTGTCCGAGGACCATCCGATGTCAAGTACTCCCGTGTTTCTCAGCCTGTGTTGACTCACTGATTCGTGTTGTATACTTCGAAATTTCCTGTTTTTATCATTTCTATTGATATCCATGTTATTTCCTATGTGTTCTATTTTTCTACATTTTACACTGTATTGTTTGTATTATACAACCCCCCTCATTTTTATCCCAAAGTCTTACGCAAGTTTTACAATAGTTGAATTTTGTCTGACGATATTTTTATCTAACAATATACATTCGAAATACTTTTGGTGTTTCGTTTAAGATATCATATATGTTTTTTGTACTCTTTTCTTAGATTCGTATGGAGATTTCTTTTAGTAGTTTGGTGTTTCCTTCCCTTGTTCTCTTCTTTTATTTTCTTTCTTTGATATTTTGTCGGTCCTTCGTTATGTGTGTACACATAGTTATTTGATGAAGTTCACATTTACTTGATTTAGCTCTTTACTTGGAAGTTAACTCTCTCCGTATCAATCATTTACCTACGACGAATGTTCTCTGAGTGGAGTCTACATTCCTGTTTGTTTCTTACTTCATTTTCCTACCTTTTTTCTATACGGTACGTTTACCTTTGATTTTCTTTCAACCCTAGTGATATGAATATACTCTGCTTTGTTTAAAGTTTTGTTTCTGACATTGTTCTCTGTTCTTCCTTGTAATGTACTACTATTTTTCATAGTTAGGTTCTTCTTTTAAATTGTTAATAAATACGTGGGTTGTATCCTCTTGGATTTATATACTGTTCGTAATTGTCTGGATTACCCCCAAGGGATCACCGAGACGGACGGTTCGTCCTCTGGGCCCAAACTACACGGTGTTGATATCTCGAACACGAGAGTCCGGGTCCTTAATATTGATGACTCGGGTGAAAGGTGTTGATGAATTCAAGTGTGTGGGATCTCGGAAACAAGGTGTTGTTCTCTTCGGTGACGTTATTCTTCGACCACGTGACTTTGATCTCTCATTTGAGGTGAGTGACGTTGATTTCTTTTCGGACACGTCGTTGTTTCTGGGTCGTGTTGGTTTTTATTTAAATTTTTATTAAAAAAAATTTTTTCTTCTCTTTACCTTCTTTATGTTTGTACATCTCACTTTGTTTTATGACGATTTGTTGGATACCCTTTAGTTTGTTGTTCCTTTAGTTTTTTATAGAAGTCTTATTACTTTTACCTTTATATGTTTTAAAATACCCTATGTTGTGTTCGTCAAGATTCTTCTTTCAAGTGTCACTATGTACGGATGTAGTTCTTATTCTTTTTTCAAGTTTATTTGTCGAATGAAATGAGGAGGTCCTATCTTTTTCTTCTTATTTGTTTTGGGTTTCAGTCATCTTCCTTCCTTTATTGTTTCTTGTCTCACCTTTACTTACTTTACGTCTGATTTCTCTGTTGTCTTTTATAGTTACTTCGGTTTTGGACTTTCTATTCGTTTTTAACTGTTTGGAAACCCATCTGAGTGGTTCTTTAGTTCTATATCGAGTTTATTGTCCTACGAACCCCGACCACGTGACCCTACTAGGTCTCTCTACTATACCCCTCCCACCACCCTCCCCTCAAGTCCTAACCCTTGAGTACATGTGGGCACCGTCTAAGTACAGTTACATACCGTTTTGGTTATGTCATGACATTTCATTTTATTTATTTATTTGTTTATTATAAAATTTTTATTTATTTCAGTCTTTACTTTCTCCTCTGTAATTTGTGACTGTGGTGTCTTTATGTGTTTAACATTCTCTTATGATACTTGTTAATATACTGTTTTTCAATCTGTTGGGTTTTCTTCACAGATTTCAAGGATCTGTGTATCCTGGAAGGTTCTGACTTAGAGTTTCTTTAGATTTATCTAACTAATGATCATTCCTCTAACTTAGTCATTAACTTTTAGAGGGTCGTTTGTTTTCACGTCTTAGTATACCGAAGTGACCACTTAAGATGGTTCGTGAATATCTTCTTTATTATGGTCAGTAAGAGTTTGAGAAAGTTTTTTAATTGCTCTTCCCTTATGAAGGTTTGAGTAAAATACTGTGGTCGTAATGGGACTGGGTTTGGTTTTGGTCTGATCCTGTAGTGTCCGGTTAATGATGTTCTTTTAATGTGAGGTCATAGGGACTACTTGTATCTACGTTTTCAGGAGTTGTTTACTATTTGTTTTGTTTAACTTGTTGTGTAATTTTCCTAGTATGTGTTACTGGTTAATTCTAAATAAGGTCCCTACCGAGTTGTGGACGTTTAGTTACTTGAACTATATCGTGTGATTATCTTATTCCCTATTTTTAGTGTGCTAGGACAACTATCTACGTATTATTTTGTAAACTGTCTTAAATCATGGGAGTACTGTTTACAAGAAATTTTTAAACCATATCTTCTTTTTATAGAGTTGTATTATTTCCGGTATCTACTTTTTGGATTTCGGTTGGAGTATGAGTTATCACTTTCGACTTCTTTCATACAGGAGATTTTAGTTCTCATTCTGTTTCTACTGGTGAGAGTGGACAAAATAAGTTGTGTCATGACTTTCATGACCTTAGTTTGTGTCGTCAGTCTGTTCTTTTTTTTCTTTAGGTTTAACCTTTCCCTCTTCATTTTGACAGAGACTAACTTCTACTGTGATATGTATCTTTTAGGATTTATATGGTGTTTTTCTGATGATCTCGAGTAGTTACTTGAACCATTTTGACATCCTATATTTTAATTATATATCTTTAGATAACGTAAGGATACATGATTATCGTTTGATAGTCTTTGTCTTTAATTCTTTCGTTAAGTAAATGTTAACGTAGTTTTTCGTATTATATGGATCCTTATTTAAATTGACTTCTCCACCGAGTCTGTCATTATGTCCTCTGGGTTCAATCTAGGGACCCAGTCCTTCTAGGGGACCTCTTCTGTTACCGATGGGTGAGGTGATAAGAAGGAACCTCTTACGGTACCTGTCTCCTCGGACCGTCCGATGTCAGGTACCCCAGTGTTTCTCAGTCTGTACTGACTCGTTGATTGTAGAGAAAAATTTCTGGACGTGACACTTTGGACATTCTATGACTCCTTTCTTTAATTTCTTCTATGTTTCTTTAATTTTCGATAAGGTACGTGTACTTGATCTTCCTAATTATAAAAATAATACAGGTATAACGGGTTTCGTCAGACGTCTAAGTTACACTAGGGATAGTTTTATAATTACCGTAAAAACTGTCTTGACCTTGTTTATTAGGATTTAAACATGTCTTGGTGTTTTTTTTTTGAACTTATCACTTTCGTTAAAACTCTTTCTTGTTTTGACCTCCTTAGTGAAGTTTGACATGACGTTTCAATATTATTACTTTTGTGATACTATGACCGAAGGGACCACCGAGTCTCCAATTTCGCAGCCGGACGTTACGCCCTCTGGACCCAAGTTAGGGACCCAGCCCTTCTAGGGGACCTCTTCCTTTACCGTTGGGTGAGGTCATAAGAACGGACCTCTTAGGGTACCTACCTCCTCGGACCTCCCGATGTCAGGTGCTCCAGCGTTTCTCAACCTGTACTGACTCGCTGAAGTGAAAGTGAAAGTGACCGCCTTTTTGTGTGTAAAACAAGGTGTGGATGGTCACCTTGTTTTATCGGGTTTTAATTTGTGTGAGTGTGTATACCAGTTAGACATTGTTTCCTCTGTTCTTATATGTCACCCTTTTCTGTCACAGAAGTTATTTTACTACAACCCCTTTTACCTATGGATGTACATTTTTTTGATTAGACCTGATTAGATTAGAATTTTTGATTAGAATGTGGTATATATTTGATGTTGAAATGTTTTGACTTGAGTTTTACCTAATTTTTGAATTCGGAACTCCGATATTTTGATTTTCTTTCGTACCCGTGAAACAATATAGTAAGAATCGTTACAAAAAATCTAGACAGTGGAGTTCGTTTCTGTTGTTTTTGTTTTTATTTGTGTACTCTGATGTAGTTTGATTTCTCAAAAACGTGTAACTTCCTTTATTATTTTACTTTTCCACTGGATCACTTACCTTCTTCTTTAAACTTCTGTTATTGAGACTATCCCCCTATATAGGTTTTATTTGGTTTTTGAGTGTTGAGTTGTTGTTTGGACGTTTATCGTCCTAATTTTTTACCGGTCTCCTGGACTTATCTGTAAAAAGGTTCCTTCTATATGTCTAACGTTTATCTGTGTACATTGTTACGAGTTGTAGTGATTAATAGTCCCTTTACGTTAAGTTGTGCTGTCACTCTATGGTGGAGTGTGGACAGTCTTCCCGATAGTTGTTGTTGTTGTTTTTTTCACGACCGCTCCTACACCCTCTTTTCCTTGGGAATACATGAAAAGTACCTTCACATTTGACCACGTCGGTGATACCTTTTATTATCTCTCAGGAGTTTTTAAATTTTTACGTGATGGTATGATACATCTTTAAGGACTTATAATTTTGTTTGTGATTAAAGTTTTCACCTTCTGAAATTATGGAGTGAGTGTGGACACCTATCTAGTTGATTTGTCTTTTAATTGTTCCTTTGTGTTTGAAATTTACTATGTTATCTGGTCGATCTGGATTGACTATAGATATCCTGTAAAGTGGGGTTTTGTTACTTAAAGTGGAAAAAGAGTTCACGTGTACCTTGGAAGAAGTCCTATCTAGTGTAGGACCCGGTATTTAGATCGGAACCATTTAAGTTTTTTTAACTTTAGTAAGGTTCGTAGAAAAGACTGGTGTTATGTCATTCTAATCTACAGTTAATGTCCTCTTTTTGATAATTTTAAAGGTTGTATACCTCCGACTTGTTCTGCTACGACTTATTGGTTGTTTAGTGTCTTCTCTTTAGTTTTATATATATCTTTACTTACTTTTACTTTTGTGTTGTTGACTTTTGGATACCCTGTGACATTTTCGTCACATTTCCCCTTCCAAGTGTCGTTGTCCGAATGGAGTTCTTTGTTCTTTTTTCAGTTTATTTATTGGATTGATATGTGGATTTCGTTGATCTTTTCCTTCTTTACTTCTTGGGGTTCCAATCATCTTCCTTTCTTTACTGTTTTTAATCCCGTCTTTATTTACATTGTCTTTGTTTTCTCCGATATCGTTTTTAATTGTTTCGATTTTCGACCAAGAAACTGTTCTATTTATTTTAGCTGTTTGGTATTCGGTCTGAGTAGTTCTTTTTTTCCCTCTTCTTAGTTTACTTGTTTTAATCTTTACTTTTACCTCTTTAGTGTTGTCTGTTGTGTCTTTATGTTTCCTAGTATTCTCTGATGATGGTCGTTGATATACGGTTATTTTACCTGTTGAACCTTCTTTACCTGTTTAAGAATCTTTTCATGTTGAAAGGTTTTGACTTGGTCTTTCTTTACCTTTTAGAATTGTCTGGGTAGTGTTCGTGCCTTTAACTTTGATATTATTTTTTAGAAGGTCGTTTGTTTTTGGGTCCTGGTCTACCGAAGTGTCGACTTAAGATGGTTTTTACATCTCTTCTCGATTGTGGATAAGATTAGTTTGAGAAGGTCTTTTAACGTCTCCTTCCATTTGAAGGTTTGAGTAAGATACTCCGGTGGTAGTGGGATTATGGTTTTGGACTGTTTCTACGGTGTTTTTTTCTTTTGATGTCCCGTGATAGTGACTACTTGTATCTACGTTTTTAGGAATTGTTTTAAGATCGTTTGTCTTAGGTTGTTGTATAATTTTTCTAGTATGTAATACTGGTTCACCCGAAATAGGGTCCCTACGTTCCTAAGAAGTTATAGACGTTTAGATAGTTGCATTATGTTGTGTAATTGTTTAACTTTCTATTTCTGGTATACTAATAGAGTTATCTATGTCTCTTTCGGAAACTGTTTTAAGTTGTAGGTAAATACTATTTTTGAGAGGTCTTTCGTCCTTATCTTCCTTGTATGGAGTTGTATTATATTCGGTATATACTGTTTGGGTGTCGTTTGTAATAGGAGTTACCACTTTTTAACTTTCGTAAAGGAGATTTCAGTACTTCTTCTGTTCCCACGGATGAGAGTGGTGATGACAAGTTGTATCAAAACCTTCAAAACCGGTGTTGTTAGTCTCGTCTTTTTCTTTTTTTTCCTTGGATCTAACCTTTTCTTCTTCATTTTGAGAGTGACAAACGTCTACTGTACTGGGAGATGTATCTTTTGGGATTTCTGAGGTAGTCTTTTAATGATCTCTATTAGTTACTTATATCATTTCAACGTCCTGTATTTTAATTGTGTGTCTTTAGGGAACGTAAGGATATGTGATTGTTGCTCTTTTGTCTTTCTCTTTAATTCCTTTGTTAAGGTAAGTGGTAACGTGGTTTTTCTTATTTTATGAATCCTTATATAGATGGACTTCTTTGTTTTCTGGATATATATCTTTTGATATTTTGTGACCACTTTCTTTAGTTTCTCCTGTGTTTATCTACCTCTTGATATGATACAAGTACCTAACCTTCTTAGTTATATCACTTTTACTCATATGATGGGTTTCGTTAGATATCTAAGTTACGTTAGGGATAGTTCGATGGTTGTCATAAAAAGTGTCTTGATCTTGTTTATTAAAGTGTAAAATATACCTTTATGTTTTTTGGAGCTTGTCGGTTTCGTTAGAACTTTTTCTTCTTACCTTGACCTCCTTAGTTGGACGGACTGAAGTCCGAAATGATATTTCGATGTCAGTAGTTTTGTCATACCATTACCGTGTTTCTGTCTTTATATCTAGTTACCTTTTTTTATCTTTCGGGTCTCTATTTAGGTGCGTGGATACCTGTGGAATAGAAACTGTTTCCTCCGTTCTTATATGTTACCTCTTTTCTGTTAGAGAAATTGTTCACCACGACCCTTTTGACTAGTTGGTGAACATTTTCTTACTTTGATCTTGTGAAAGACTGTGGTATGTGTGTTTATTTGAGTTTTACCTAATTTCTAGAATTACATTCTGGTCTTTGATATTTTGAGGATCTCCTTTTGTATCCGTTTTGTGAGAGGCTGTATTTAGTGTCGTCCTAGGAGATACTGGGTGGAGGGTGTCATTACCTTTATTTTCTTTTTTATTTGTTAAGTCTGGATTAAATTGAATTTTAGAAGACGTGTTACTTCCTTTGATATTCGTTCCACTTTTCTATCGGAAGTCTTACCCTCTTTTATTTTCGTTTACTTCGTTGACTGTTTCTAAATTAGAGTTTTTATAGGTTCGTTGAGGACGTCGAGTTAAGGCCTTTTTATTTGCTGTGTCAGTTTTTGACCCGGTTTCTTGATTTGTCTGTAAAGACGTTTCTTCTGTATGTCTACCGATTTTTTGTGTACTTTTCTACGAGTTGTAGTGAGAAATAGTGTCTTTACGTGTAGTTTTGGTGTTACTCCATGGTAAAGTGCGGTCAGTCTTACCGACGTTAGGTTTTCAGATGTTCGTTATTTACGACCTCTTCCAAACCTCTTTTCCCTTGGGAGAATGTCACAACCACCCTTACGATTGATCATGTCGGTGATACCTCTTGTCACACCTCTAAGGAATTTTTGGACGTTTATCTTGACGGTATACTGGGTCGTTAGGGTGACGACCCGTATGTGTAGTTCCTTTGGTCTTAACTTTCTCTGTGTACATGGAGTTACAAGTGACGTCGTGACAAATATTATCTGTCCTGTACCTTCGTTGGATCTACAGGTAGTCGTCTACTTACCTATTCTTTCAACACCATGTATATGTGTTACCTTATAATGAGTCGGTAATTTTTCTTATGTAGACTTAGTCAAGATTACTTATGTAGACTTAGGTCAAGATTACTTTGACCTCGGTTAATATGTCTCACTTCATTCGGTCTTTCTTTTTGTGGTTATGTCATATGATTGCGTATATATGCCTTAAATCTTATTGTCATTGCTATTGGGATATACGCTCTATCGTTTTCTCTGTCTACACATCTTGTCAGAAAACCTGAGACACCCTCTCCCGTTCCCAAACTACTAAACTCTCTTACCGTAACTTTGTACATATAATAGTATACACTTTACCTAACGGTCGGGTCCAAGCTACGAACCCTGTTCCACGAACCCCGACCACGTCACCCTACTGGGTCTCCCTACCCTACCCCTCCCTCCAACCTCTCCCTAGGTCCTACCCCTTGTGTACATGTGGGCACCGACTAAGTACAGTCACATACCGTTTTGGTGATGATATAACTTTTCATTAATCGGAGGTTAATTTTACTTATTTAAATAAAAAAATTTCGATATACGTACGGATATAAATAACGTCGTAATAAATGTTATCGGTTCTGTACCTTCGTTGGGTTCACGGCTAGTTGTCTGTTTACCTATTTCTTCGATAGAAATACGATGTATGTACGATGTCAGGTACCCCAACGTTTCTCAGCCTGTACTAACTTGCTGACTTGTTGTATGTAGGTATTTATGTATGTCACCTCTTAATGAGTCAGTATTTATACTTACCTTAAAACGGTAAACGTTGTTGTACCTACCAGGATCTCCCATAATATGATTCGCCTTATTCAGTTCGTCTCTTTCTGTTTGTGGTGTACTAAAGTGAATGTCAACCTTAGAGTTTTTGTTTTGATGACTTGTATTATTTTGTTGTGTTTTCTAATTATCTATGTACCTCGTTTGACCGTCAACTGTCTTCTCACCCCACCCCTCCTACTCACTTTATCCACTCCCTTTAATTCTTCGTCTTTCAAAGTGAATATTTTATTTAGTGTCTCTTCATTAATAATAAACCGTATCCCTTATACCAGTTATCGTAACACTTTTGAAACATACCACTGTCTAACGTTGATCTGAATAATACCACTAGTAAAACATTACACATTTTTTATAACTTATTAACACGACATATAGACTTTCATTATATTATAACATTCAGTTAATAAGAAGTCAAAATTTTTTCTTTCCCTTAAGACTATGTACAATGTTGTACTTATTTGGGAATTCCTGTAACACGATTCACTTTATTCGGTCAGTTTTTTTCTGTTTATCACACTCAGGTATTATACCTCATGGATCTTCTCAGTTTAAGTGTCTCTGTCTTTCGTCTTACTACCAATAGTCCTCGACTCCGTTTCCTTTTACCCTTAATAATAAATTATCCTATCTGAAAGTCCAAACTTTCTACTTTAATTAAACCTCTACCTACCACCAGTACCAACGTGTTATACTTAAATAAATTTTGGTGACTTAACTTGGGAATTTTACAAATGTGACCATTTAAAATACAATATATACAAAATGGTATTAATCTTTGTTATAATTTAATAAGTAGTCTGAGATAATTTGTATGGAGAAAGGACTGGAGTATTCCTCATGATTATTAGTCTTCCTTGAAGATACTTGTCTCTTCTTAAACAGATTTTGTCATATACTTTCTTTCTATTATTCGGGTAGAGTCGACACATGAACCCTGGACTTTCCCTTTCTTTTGTTGATTCGTTGATTCCGAACGAAAAGTATATCTTCACAAATTAAAAAACAGATCATAATTAAGATTTTCGAACTTGAAGGGACCACCGAGTCTACTATATCGCAGACGGATATCACACCCTCTGGACCCAAGCTAGGGACCCAGTCCTTCTAGGAGACCTCTTCCTTTACCGTTGGGTGAAGTCATGAGAACGGACCTTTTAGAGTACCTGCCTCCTCACATCATACGATGTCAGGTACCCCAGCGTTTCTCAGCCTGTACTGACTCGCTGAAGTGAAGTGAAGTGAAGTTAGGATTTTCGTAAAGAAGTAAATATGTTCAAGGTCCTCGTAAGACTTCCATCAGGTCTACAGTCTAGTCTTTAGTTTTACGGACCCAAGGTAAGGGAGGAACCGGTTCCGAGGGATTTTAGTATTTCTCGACAACGTTACTGAGTTGTAGTCTGTCCTTCGTTTCCCTCTCCTTTCTGTTTGTCCGGTTTGTCAGACAGTAATTTACACTTTTGATAAGGAGAGGTTGAATTCGGACCACACATTATCTGGAACAATTGCATAAAGAAGACCCCGAAGATTTAATGAAGACGTTGTTGACCTCGTCTCACTATTCAAGTTTGTCTCCGGTCGAAAGATCTCTGTCTCCTACAGACGTATAACTTTCTCTCCTAAAGATGTGTGTCGAGGTAATTACATGTAATCGGAAGGAGGATACTGAAAGAGATAGTCTTATTCGTTGAAATTCATTTAGTTACGTTTCAGGGACCCCTTACATTAGTCTAAGTTTCTAAGTCCGACATCCTCCTCTGTATGAGAGATATTGGGGGGGGGGGTGTGTGTGTGTGTGGTGACAAACAAAAAGAAGGTTCGGTTGTGGTAGACAGATATTTTTAGATACGGTACTGGTGGGTAGGAAAAGGTGTCGGGGCGGGTTCTGGGAAACAAGTTGGAGTCGAGACTACTTTGTCTGGTTTTCTCAACAGGGTTAAACAACACTAAAGTTGACGTTTTAGGATATATTTTGTAAACTTAACGGTATACGTGAGACTGACGTAAAAATTGGGTGAGGGGATTAAATCCATTTTCGTTTAGTGGTCGACCTTTCCCCTTCCTTCAGAAATATGACGTTTTATACGAAGCTCATTCTCCTTTCTGTCCGATCTTTGTCTTCCTAAACACAATTCTTTGGTCCCTTCCTTTGGTCCAGGGTATACCTGTTCCGGTGTCAGAGACACACAATTAAGGACCTATTCGATAAATTGACAAGACACAGAGTTAAGTAGACGACATTTTATTCCATAGTGATAAGTTAAGTTTGTTTTGTAAATCTCTTATGATTCCTAATCCGTGAAACTGGTCTGGATGGTTCACAAGAGAAAGAGTCACGGTCATCTTAGTTTCGTTTCCATAATACATTGTAGTGTGAGTTCCCGTGATGTTTATTGTTACAATTAGAATGAGTTTACCAATAATATCTTTTTCTCTGGTTCTGGTCCGTATGGGTATGAAACACTTACTTCAACGAAAATATTCGGTCGGATCTTCCAAAAGACTAGTCAGGGATGAAATGACAGTAATCTCATTGACGTCTCGACATACTGTCTTTCGTTATACTGAGTGTAAGAAACGAGAAGAGAAACATTTTGTACAAGAACTTAAGACCTCTTTACCGGGTATAGGTTTGAGCTTGGTTCAACGATTAATTTAATTTCAAATAAGTACAGTGTTCATTTCGGTATTTACAAAAAAATTGACATATTGTGTCTATTGATATGAGTTATAAAACGTTATTGTATATTCCTTTTTTTTAGACTTCTCCTTATACACACACACACACACACACACACACACACATGTTTTGACTCAACGACACAAGAAGTGGACTTTGATTGTACTATAATATTTAGTTGATGTGAAGTTATTTTTTACAAAAATTCTTTTAAGGATCGATTGTCTCTGATTGTAAATAATTTCCGTACGATGAAAATTTACAATAAAATAATTATGTGAATTACCGGGTTACAACCATAATGACAGAGGTAAATGTCAACTCCTTTGACTATGAAATTCTCCAGCCATCGAACGGTTTACAGTGGGTTGATCAGGTACCCTCTATACCTTATGTTTGTATCCAGACACAAGAAAGTCACTGTTGTGAATAAGGGTGTTCTAGTTGGTGACACGATTCGGAATGGTACGACGGAATGACTACTCGATCGAGAGAAAGGATCTATCTCTTATACGACTTTATGGATTTGAGTTATGGTATTGAAGTTGGTTTTGACATAGAAACTGGTGAATCAGGGTTTACAGTAAACTCTAAAAAAAAATTTTTTTTCTTCTCAATTAATATTTCGGGACCCCAGGTTTTCAATGTAAAAGGGATTGTTTGATCAAAGATCACAAGGGTTTCCTGTCTTTAATTAGTACTTTTTGTAGTGGTTCCGTTGTTAGATTAAGGAAGAGATCGAGAATGGATATAACCAACCAAAACTACGGACCTTTTGTTTCGTGAGGTTGAGGTCACCTGAGGTACTTGAGGGTCTGGGGGTGGGGTTGTGATATCGAGAATAAGAGAAACGGGATAAATATATCCTCTTATTTTACATCCAATCAGATATGTTGGTCCAAAATCTACGGATTAACCAGGTAAAATCATTTCATGGTGGTTATTATACTTTAACGTAGGTCGTTGACAGTGTAAAATTTTTAAGGAAAATTTAATATAGTCTTATTAGTGTCGTTTTATAGTATTAGTATGGTTAGTTAGTGTTCCTTACTTATTCATGGTACCTTCGACTCTCCATGAGGACAAGTACTGTAAAGTAAAGAAATCTGGAGTCATTTTATAATAGACTGGTCACCTCTTTCAGACTAATCCGTTGTACGGGACAACACTGAAAACACCAAGGACAGGACAGTGGAAGTGATGAACCATATAATGTAGTAACAATTGATATTTCCCTTTACGACCAGATCGGGGAAATTACTTGGTCGTCAACGGTTTAAACAGTCTCTCTCTTCCTCTAAGGACAGTAAATTAAATAGAGTACTATTTATTATGTAGTCTTTAGTACCCAAAGGGAAGGTCGTCTCGGTATGTAATAAATATATAATAAATCAACATGGTATATGACCCGAAGAGAACACCGAGTCGACCATTTCTTAGAAGGACGTTACGTCCTCTGGACCCAAGCTAGGGACCCACTCCTTCTAGGGGACCTCTTCCCTTTCCGATGGGTGAGGTCTTAAGACCGGACCTCTTAAGGTACCTCATATCAGGTACCCCAGTGGTTCTCAGTCTGTGTTGACTCACGACAGTGAAGGTGAAAGTATATGGAACTCGAAGGGACCACCGAGTCTACCATTTCTTAGACGGACATTACGTCCTCTGGACCCAAGTTAGGGGTCCAGACCTTGAAGAGGACTTCTTCCCTTACCGATGAATGAGGTCATAAGAACGGACCTCTTAAGGTACTTGTGTCCTTGGAGCACCCGATGTCAAATACCTCAGTGTTTGCCAGTTTGTGCTGACTCGATGATTGTGTGTGTATGTGGTATATGGAACCCCGAATTATAAATTATCTGGTCAAATTTTAAGTTTTAGTTATTTACATATATTTGATACGTCCCGGAAACATTTTTTAGGTTACTGACACATATTACCCTTTCTTTATCCCCAGGTACTACTTTATTGTTGTCTGTTAGTTTTTCTCGTTTGACAAAGATGTAACCTCTTCATCATACAAAGATTAACCGGTGACCCTTTTTGTCTTGGGGACCTATTATCGAATAACTATGGTCTCGACTTTAACACAGTCCGGGACCCCATCCATGATTCTTACGTAGTGACTATTACCTCTAAAACGGGTAAGTTTGTTCTTTTGTGGATCATCGTAGTATACCTAAGATTTTTAGAAGTAATAAATGCTCCTTCATCCGATAAAGGTTTTGGTGAAGGGACGTATAGAGAGAAGTGTATGAGTCGAGTTCTTCCTCTTGTTATTCTTCCAGGTCCTTTGTGAGTTGTTTGAGTTACAGGACGGGATAGGTTGTTATCGGTTATTTAAGTGTCGAATTAAATCAGAAACTCTTTATATTACCGGGAGTTGAGACGGTAAGATCTCCTTTTCGTCGACATCTGTTATACATTTGTTCACTCACACCGATGTACGACTATTTTACAATTCTTTTTGTGGTTATGTCATATGATTTCGTATATATACCTTAAATCTTTCTACCATTGCTAATGGGACATACGCTCTGTCGTTTTCTCTGTGTCTACATATCTTGTCCGAAAACCTGAGACACCCTCTCCCTCTTCCACCCTACTAAACCCTCTTACCGTAACTTTGTACATATTATAGTATATACTTTGCTCAGTGGTCGGGTCCAAGTTACGTACTATGACCTACGAACCCCGACCACGTGACCCTTCTAGGTCTCCCTACCATGCCCCTCCCTCCTCCCTCCCCCCAAGTCCTACCCATTGTGCACATATGGACACCGCCTATTAACAACTACATTACGTTTTGGTTATGTTATAACATTTCATTAATTGGAGGTTAATTTTATTTATTTAAATATAAATTTTTTATTATCCCTGAAGGGACCACCAGGTCACCGATTCTTGGACGGAACGTTACCCCCGATACGTCCAAGTTAGGGACCGACCCCTTGATTCTAGGGTACACGATGACCGTTGATGGTTCAGTACGGACGGAACTTATTCTGACCAACGTCACCATATTTATTTATTTATTTATTTATAAATTTTTTTATTTTTATTTTTTATTATTTTAAAATTTTTTAGATTTTTTTTTTTGGTTTTTATCTGTAATAAATGTCTTTGTCCACCACTCGTCTTAGTCCAAGTACCCGGGATCATACGACTGGGAAGAAATCACGTTTCATTTGTTCCTCTGGAGAAACTCTTTAGTTCAATGAGAAACAAGAAGGGAACGGGAAGACGGGTCTTGAGGACTCTTCCTTGTTTCTGGTTTCCATGTTCCGATCCTCCAAGGAGTTAGTCAATAAGAGTTCCAATCTCTGATATTTTATGAAGTTTCATTTGTTCCGGACACTCATAGGTAAGATGAATTAACATGAATACTGGTAATCTTTTATTTTTGGAAGTGACCAGGTTACCTGTCTAGTCTTTATGGAAGAGACCACACGGTTACCCTCCTGTGTGCCTAAAATAATTTATAGTACAATTATTAAGGTCGGACTACGTCTTTAAGTCTATTGTAGGGTATTCTTTGTAGTTTCGATGTTGACCAGTCGTCGGAAGTTTTGTGGGTCTTTAAGGACCTCCCGGTGTGAAACTCTTTCAGTCAGGACTTCCCTCGATGATTGAGGAACTCCCACTCTGGTGATTGTCTTCTTTTCTTAAGAGAGACCTCTCTGAACGGTTCGTTCACGGAGGAACGTTACGAAGTTAGTCGTTCTGGACGACCTGAACAGTCTGAACTATTTTGTTATCGTTAGTGGAACCATTATTACGGTCTATACCCGAAGAGACCCCCGAGTCGACCATTTCTTAGGCGGACGTTACACCTCTGGACCTAAACTAGGGACCCAACCCTTCTAGAGGACCTCTTCCCTGACCGATGAGTGAGGTCATAAGACCGGACCTCTTGAGGTACCTGACATATCAGGTACACAAACGTTTCTCAACCTGTGCTAACTCACTGAAAGTGAGTTACGGTCTATACCTGATCCCGTTTTAACGGACGACAGTCTCTTTAGATATATTACCCGAGACTGATTCTTTATTCGGCTAATAAGGGTATGACAGTCCCTTCGTCTTCGACTAATTTCCGTGTCCCAATTCTCTTTCCTTTTTCTTAACCAGGATTTATCGTGGTTTCGTGTGGTTATAAAAACTCGAGGAAACTTTCCCGCGATTGTACACCGTACTCTCCCAGGTTATCTTAAATTTAGTGTTAAACCTCCAACCGTCCACTGTGTAGTCTCATTCCTGTCCATTGGTCTGTATTTTTGTTCCTTGTAATTCCGTTCTAGAGACTTTCCCTCCCTCTTCCTTTACCGTCGACCGTTGTCCATTGTCACTCCCAAAATGTCTCTTACTCAACGTAACCTCTACCACAATCCTCCTTTCCGAGTTCCTTGTCGTCTTCCGACCTACGTTTCGGTCCAGTCTCGACTCTGTCTGTAGCCCTTCTTAGTCTAACAATCCCCTTTGTATGACTGATTTTGGCGGGTGGGACCGTGGTATCATTGGTAAACTCACTCAATAAAATACTGTTCTCCAGGACCATTCCTTGTGTCTTGATTGTTGGGTGGTGGTTTACCTTCTTAAACCCTTTCCAGTTTTTCTCTACGGTACACAGGATGATGGAGGGTCTTAGGAGGAACGACCCTAGGTAGAACCGACTTGTTACACACGCGGTGGTTCTTTCTAGGTATTTAGTTTTACTAACCGATCTTTGATTAGGGTAGTAGTATTTTGGGTTCTGACGCTCGGTACACCATCTCGTCAAGAGGACCCTAAGGAATGGGATGACGAGAGCTGGGCCCACGGGGAAAGGTTATTTCAGAGAACGAAACAGTCGGGTACACAGTGGAAACTGTTAAGTAAAGACTTACAATCTGTTCTCGGGTGCGAATAAAAGGAGTATGTATTCTCCGATTATATCTCTCCACCAGGTCTCTTAAAACCTATGACAAAATCCCGGATTAGGTCATTGTTGTGTAACTCACCGGATAGTCGTTTAAGAAACGGTCTGGACTCTTACTCGTAAGGGTCGTAGTACCCTACTTCAGCAGTACTTTACGTGGTGGGTTTGGTACTAGTTTAAATACTGGTACTTATTCGGGACGGTTGACCTTTGACCGTGAACGGTAGATGGAGATGTTTCTAATCTGGTACCGGTGACGTTGAAGACTGGACGTTGTGAGGGACTTTCTTCAAGTCCCACTCTAGTCCTTACTCCGTGAGACACGAGACCCTTTGTGACCGTCTTGTCCGGAAGTGTATCAATCTATAAAAGTCCTCTAAAATACTCAGGGTTAAGAACGTAGAAGAGTATGGATCTCTTTATGATTGTAACAATTACCACTGTAGACGGAACCGATGATTCCTATTAACTTCAGTTTTACCTCATCGATACCAAGTCTGTAGGTTCCTTTATGGATCCACTGTAATACCCATATTAAGTCTGTTCAAAAAAAAAAATGTCCTTGAACTCAAAAGACTCGACACAGTCTGAATACCCAGGGTGGTCTACAGGGACCTATAAGAGTTTTGTTACAGACGACCGTCGGTCATTGACATTGGAATGAAAAATTTCCAAAGAAGAACATAATGTAAAAATCCGTTCCTTTAACGAAATCTAGTATGTAATTGTTTTTCTTCTCTGTACATACTAATGGTTATCGTGGACAAGAGACATGCAGTTATGATGAAATTTACAATTTTGGATGAATCTATTTTGATTGCCTCTTCCGTTACCGTGGGGTGAGGTCATTCATGAGAACGGACCTTTTAGGGTACCTACCTCCTCGGACCATCCGACGTCAGACACCCTAGCGATTCTCAGCCGGTGCTGACTCGCTGAAGTGAAAGTGAAAAGTGAAAGTACGTAACCTCTTCCTGCACCGTTGGGTGAGGTCACAAGAACGGACCTCTTAGGGTCCCTGTCCCCTCGGACCACCCGACGGTAGATACCCCAGCGTGTCTCAGCCTGTGCTGACTTCTCTGCGTCGTCGTCGTCGTCGTCTATTTTGATTTGTTGACCGATCGACCGATATTCAGGGGGGTTTTACGGTCCAGGTCCGACCTAAAGTCCGAATAAGAAGACTTTTCTTTACTCTAAATAAAACAGATAATTTTAAGATCAACAGTGAGGAGACTGATGAAGATTAACCCAGACAATGTTATTTTACCATGTGGTTCCCTGACTCCAAAATTAGTATGTTCTGAGTGTAGGTCCCGAACCTTGAGTTTATGAAGGTTAAGTCACAGACGAGAGGTTTGACTTCCGTCGTGATACGGGGTAAAACTGTCCTTCGACAGTCTCGGTATCAACGGGTCAAGGGACTTAATTGTGACTCGTCCTGAGACCCTGAGGTCATGTTTAGGAAAGACACAGGGGACAAAGAACAAACATCCTAAACCGAAACAAGTCGTAGGAACTGGAAGGGACTCAAGGTTTCCCGTCTGAGTTTGGTGACGACCAGTCCCTTCCCTCCCCTATGTCTTTGTCCCCTCCTCGTCATTTCACCACCATGTCGGAACCCCGTTCCAGGACCAAGGATAAGTTCCTTATAGGTATCGTTACGGAAACTAAAGTAACGTCTTGACCTCAGGGGTGGGTTCACCTCATACCATTGGTCCGACTCACGTTCTAAGGACCTCATGATGTGACGATGGAGTGGTGGTTAGTTAGTCTTCTGTCAGTGTATAGCACGTAGGGAGTGAGGTTTACAACGGAAGGAAAAGATCCGGGCCACTACTGACAGGACAATCCGGAGGACAAACTGAGGATAGAAAAAGTAGAGACTGTCCTAGGTTGTCAAAGACCGACTTAACGACAATGATGCACCCACTTTTGACCAAAGTCCGTGTCTTATGGAACTAAATCTAGTCCATCTCCCTCTGAAGACGAGATGATCCGTCCTGATGTTGAGAGTCGACATTCATCAATGTCTACTTTCTTTGGAGGTTGGGTTAAGGGTTCTTCATAGAGTTCCCCTTCAACAATGTCCTTGTGTGACTGATTTTGGTGTGTGGGACCGGTCCATGGTGTCATTGGTAAACACACTCAATAAAGTACCGTTCTCCAGGACCATTCCTTGTGTCTTGATTGTTCGGTGGTGGTTGACCTTCTTAAGTCCTTTCCAGTTTTCCTCTACGGTACACAGGATGGTGGAGGGTCTTAGGAGGAGTGACGGTAGATATAACCGACTCGCTACGTACACGGTGGTCTTTCCTGGGACTCAGTCTTACTAACCGGTCTCTGTTGGGTCTTTGATTAGAGTTGTGGTATTTTGGACTCTGACACTCGGTGTACTGTCTCATCAGAGGACCCAAAGGAATTGGATGACGAGAGACGGTCCCGCGGGGAAGGGTTATTTCAGAGAACGAAACAGTCGTGTAAACGTAGGAGTCTGTTAAGTAAAGGTTCACAATCCGTTCTCAGGTGAGAGTCCGGGACCTTCCCGAGAGGGAAGGACGTTGTTCCATTGACAATGTCCTTACATGGTATGTCCTTTCCGATCTCTGTGTTTGAAGGGTATGTGTAGGACATTCCATATTCATGACTGGGGAAAGATGTCTCGTATGTAGTCTTGTATCATCTTTTAGACGTAGGGAATCCTTCGTCTTATAGACCCAAAACTAGAATAAACGGTGTGTGACGACTCATCGAGATTCGTTTAGTGAATTGATGAGACTTAAAGTTAAAGGAATAGATATTTTGACACTTTGGTAATAGAAGGGAAACAATTAAATAGATATATTTTTCTTGTAATTGTCATGGGACGAACTAACCAAGTGTCCCAACAGCATCTCTAGTTTGACAAACCACTTGACTTTTTATACTTCTTTCTACAATATGAAAATAAGAAGAATACTTTACAATAATAAATACCGTTGTCAAATTTGTTTATTGAAGTGTATTCTTAATTCGACCAAAATTTGTTCTACTCATAATCGGGGTTTTAAGTTATAAGTGTCTATTGAACCCGATTTTTTTACAGACATGGTGGATACTTTGAAAGTCTTATTTTTTGGTTTGTCGGATAATTTTATACAGGGATAAAAAGAAGGAACAATTGATTAAATGTTAAAATCCAAATATAAGGTAGGATTTCTATATTAGTTTTTTCGGATCCTAGTGGGAGAGAGAGTAGGTCATACTTCGAAGGGATTAAGGAAAATTGGTGGAGGTGACTCTTACCAAGTCTCTTAAGAGGAAAATTCCGGAGGTGAAACCAGATCTATCAGAAGAGCTGTCCTTGGAAGTGTCTTATCGGGTTCAAACTACTGCGGTCTTTGAGATGGTGTTCGAGACCAGATAATCAGGATAAGCGATGGTAAGTAGGTGACGACAAGAGGTCGAATGTTCGGATAGGATTACCGATGAAGGACATCTCCACACATGACCTTTACCGATGAGGGTAAAGAGATGTCTTCCGGGATACAGAACAGAAGTATTGAGATGGAAGACTTGGTGTACAAGGAGACTTGTCGTGAATATAAGAGAAAGTAATAATTTCCTTTATTTTATTTTTACCTTGTCACGTTTATAAGTCTTTTAGATTCAGAATTAAGACGATGACTGATCGTCGTACTTTCAAGAATTTGAGACAATTCGGAATCAAAGAAGTAGATGTTTTGTCTTCATTGTGAAAAGAAGGGTCTAATTCAATTTATACATACACTTTCACGGAACATGTAATATTTCACGAGACGTTTATAATCGAATACGGGTATAGATATAGATAACGAGTGTAGGTCCATTAACCAGTTGACTCACTCTAGTACAAGTACCTAGGGTCGGAACGACAACGGGTCATGCTTGTACTGGTTAGGATTTAGAGTGGAGTTAAACATAATCTCAACGGAGAAGGAGTAAGCATTAACCTAAGAGATTTAAGGTGTATAGATCCCCATTTACAAGATAGTATCTTCCAGACAAAAAAGTAGAAGGTAAAGTAGTTTAAGGATGATTCGTTCCCGGTTAGTCTTTTTCATGTAGTCTAAAGGACTGGAAGGGGATGAGGTAAGAACGTCCAGACACTTTACGAACCGACGGAAGTCTAGTTGTGACCTCCACGTAAGAACCGTTCTTCGTCACTTCTCCTTTATTAATAAAAGAAAGTGTTCGACTTTGACTAAGACTTTTTTTTAGTGTCCGAGTCGTTTTTCCTCCAACCACTTCCCATCTCTGACAAAAGTTTTCCGTGTCACTGTGACGTGTCTCGGGTTCTTACCCTGACTAATAACCCAAGGGTATGACTGAAACACTAATTGACAGAGTCACTGGAATCTGTTACTTGTAGGGGAGAATCCAAACAAAGGAGTAGACTTTATACCTTCTCAATTTACTTGACAAGAGAATTAAGGGAATCTTAAGATACTCAGGTAAAGGTCGTTCTATGACGGGTAATTAGTCTTGCTTTTCCCTTGTCAATGTGTCGTAGACGAAAAGTGTTTCCTTTACGTTTGTTTTACGGTTCTTTGGGGTCTAAAGGGAGGGGAAAGTAAGACGACTAAGCCGGTATATGAGGGACTGACTCAACAATGGGTTGACGAAAGGGTAAATCATGGTGTTGTCTTGTAAGTGAAGGTGTTTGGGACCTTGTGACCCGAATCTTAGATCTTCTGTTTAGTGAGGTCTATTTGGTTTATACCTTTCTATAGTTATAAAGGTTACAATTCTCGTTCTCTTTAAGTCATATCACTATTACCATCGTCTCTGTAAGAGAATTCTTGAGAGAAAAGTCAAAAAACAAAAAAAAGGACGAGATTCGTTTTCAACATTCCCCGTCGATATTTTATGGAGTTACCGAACAATAGGTAGGAGGAGGGGGGTGGATTACTTAAGTCCTACCTACTCAAGTCCTAATCAGAGGTCGACAGTTGACGGTGTACGTATTATGTATAAAAAAAGTTAGTGTCCCTTTCCGAGAAAGGTGTTATCGGACTGAGACCTTTCTCTCAACCTTCGACTTTACACCGAGAGGACGAAGACCCTTCAGGAAAATTACTTTTGGAAAACGTTTCTTGACGGAACTTTAAGGATTATACCATGATATCCCGACCCGGATGACGAACGGAGAGTACTCTTTAAGGTACGTCGGATCCCTATTTTTATTGTACCCCCTCTTGAAACAGTGGGAAATCATTGCGGTGTGTAAAAGGTTATATGTGATATAAGATGTACTTTTCGTCGACGTAAACGACATTTTTCGGTTGTCTACTCGTCTTTTCTGCTCTCCGGAGACCTTGACGGGTTGGTCGACCACATCCGAGAACCTCGTCCTTTGTTTCCCCTGTCCACCGTGTGGTGGTTCTACATTATATGACGGTAAGAAGACCCTGTTTTTCTTTTGTATTGGTCCGGGATTAATTTAACCCCGATCTAACGAGTTGTCCCTGTGGTGGACTAGTGTCGGTACTATTACCTCCCTTTTTTTTCTCTCCTTTGAAAGGTGATCGTGTCAAGAAGTGACGGTTCACTCAGTGAAGTTTGTTTTCGTGGGGGTCGGGGTCATTTCTTGTAGGTCTCAAAATTACGTTACATGGATGAAATCTCATGTCATGTCTTTCTCGGAATCTTACCCTTTGGTCTTTTGGACTAAGAGTAGGGTTAAGTATGAGATCGAGATCTAGGGACCGTCAAGAGAGAGAAACGAAGGAAAGGGATCTATATTTGAGTTGTCTTACCTACCCTTCGAAAGATTTGTTGAAGGGTCCAGAAAACAAGATATTCCTTCTCGGTTACCTTCTACATCCATGTGTTCGGTTCCTGGAGACAAAGAGGTTCGTGTCAGAAATTTTTTTTTACCGAAACTCTATACTGAGTGTATGGTATTTTAAGTACATAATGTCACATGTTAATTCACCAAAAATCATACGAGTGTCTCAACACGTTGATAGTAGTGTTAGATTAAAATCTTTTTAAAGTGTTAGGGTTTTTCTTTAGGAAATGGGTAATCATCAGTTTTATTAGGATTGGGAGAGAGAGTCGGGCTCTGTTGGTCAGTGAATTGTATGTATCAAGTAAATTTAAAAAATCGTATTATTCCATCACCTGAAAATTTTTATGGACGTAGACAACTATATTATTACAAAAGGGGAATAAGGTTAATAATACATACTATATTTATAATGTGATAATATGACTTTCTAAAAGTCTATAAATTGATTGAAACGTAAGGACCTTATTTAAATTGAACGAATACTACATATTAAGAAAAATATACGACGACCTAAACCAAACCGATCATAAAACAATTCCCAAAAACGGAGATATAAGAAAACTTATATAAATAAATAAAAACTGACATGACCCAGAAGTGACGACGTACGCTCAAAAGAGATTAACACCACTCGTCCCCGATGAGAAGCAACACCACCCACCCGAAGAGTAACGATACCGAGGAGAACACCTCGTAACCGAGGTCCCGTGTTCTCGAAATCATCGACACCGTGTGTCAGAGTCATTAACGTCGACCATCCGGGATCTCATGTCCGAGTCATTAATACGGACCCGGGTCAACGCGGTGTCGTACACCTTAGGAGGACCTGGTCCCTGGGTTGGCTACAAGGGACATGGTCGTCGACCTGAGAGTTGGTGACCTGGTGGTCCCTTCAGACGAAGATATAAGAATTCCCTTAATCCAGTTATCAAATAAACACTACAGAAACCAAAACCATAGAATTAATCTCGCCGGAGTTACACAATTCTTTGACGATTGAAAACCTTCAAACTCTTCCTACCCCATAATTAAAAGGAAATTTACCAACCTTTTTAAGTAGTCACTTCGGAAGATTCGGATCCGAAAAGAAACACCCGTCATAAAACTGATGACTAAGTTTTATGATGGGTGATTAAAAATCAACAATATCCAGATATGTCTGAAAGGTAAATAACACCTCAGTTAAAACCATCAAACCCAGGAGGATCTTTAAACAGGTAAGATAGATTTAATATATTAAATAATCGTATGTCAATAAATATTATAAAGGTAAACAAGAAAAATTAAAAAAAATCAAACGATTATCACAGAGGAGGAAGTAAATACGAAAATTATTAAACTCAGAAAAGAGAGAACAGATCAATTACAAAAAAGTCACAACAATAAAAATTTTTGGTTGATAACTAAAAATTTTAAAAGACAAAATATATCTCTTTTCTCTAGAAGGATAAGAAATAAAGTAAATCAAAACGACATTAAAATAGTAAAGAAAGGAAGATGAACGAAAGTCTAAACAAACCAAAAAAGGATCAAAGAATTACCAGTCCAATAACTTAATACTAGAAAAAAGAAAGGATTATATCAACAAATTTCGATATTTTTAAAGGGGATTCGTGACGAAATCGACGTAGGGTAGTCAAAACCGTGTGACTCAAAAGTAAAAAATAAGTAAGGTTTTATAAAAGATTAAGGGGAACACTATCGAAGGAACTGGTTGACCAATAAGTCCTCACACTATAAATTAAACGTGTATAAATACTTGACGTATTTATAAGAAGACAAAAACTAAACATTAAAGTAGGGTGACACCGATGTCTTGTATTAAACATATTTCTTTATATAAGTCCGTTCAAAATACCGGATAGTCCGCCAGACACAACCTTTTGCAAGGTACACGAGAATTCTTTTTACACATAAGACGACGACATGTTCATAAGATGTCTACAGATATCTTCTAGATGAACCAAATATCACCACAAACTAAGGAGATAAATGAGTGACTCGAGACAGATCATCAAGATAGGTAATGACTTTCATGTCATAATTTCAGAGGTTGATAATGACAATCTGATAGAGAAAGAGGGAAGTGAAGACAGATGAAAACGATGTACTTAAACCCCCGTGACAACAATCCACGTATACAAATATTACCTATGAGAGAACTATATAAATACCAAAATGGTAATATTTTACAGAACAGACATACAGTACTTTTAAAACAGAATTTTATATAAAACAGACTACAAATATATCAGTAGGATTAAGAGAAACCAATGACAAACGGACCATGTAAAAAGGTAGGAAAAAGAAAGGTGGATAAACATAGAAACTTGTGTTTTACACATAGAATTTTCTGTCGTACATAAAGTTAGTTAACTAGGTAAAAACTAGTCAAATAGTTGAAAAGGTTAGACATGGAAAGATAATTTTCACACGTAAAGTAAATGTAAAATAGAATGACTATTCTAAACAGACGGTAAATCAAACAAAAGATATACAGTAGAAAAAAGGAGATGAAAGGGTAATGATTGAAACACAATTTATAACAGATGACATGATAAAACTAAGAGTAATGATGAAAGTAATATAAAAAAAATAAAAGAATCACTGACTAGAGTCTTAAATTTAATGTTATAACAAATCTAATTAAAATTGAATTGAATCTTTTGTATGTCTTTACAATTCATTCATTCACAATCAGCGACTCAGTACAGACTGAGACACTGGGGTACCTGACATCGAGGGGTCCGAGGAGCGAGGTACCTTAAGAGGTCCGTTCCTATGACCTCACCCAACGGTAAGGGAAAAAGTCCACTAGAAGGGGTGGGTCCCTAGCTTGGCCCTAGAGGGGGTAACGTTCATCCAAGAAATGGTAGACTCGATGTCCCTCCTTGGGTTGTCTTTACAATGATGTTATATTAACATAGTAGGGGGAGGAAACACGTACAACGTAAAAATATATAATATTCGACTAATTCAAAAGATTGATGACGTGTTACGTCAACAGTAAATTTGGTCTACCTCTTCTTTCCTCAATGATTTTTTTTTTTTTTTGTGTGTCAATCTGGTAGAAAGTATATATGGATACATCAATGTAAATGACTATGAGAAGGATAAAACACGTTTAAATTTAATGGTATGTAGTAACGAATTGAGTAGGACTTCCTGAGGGTAATCATAAAGAACATTCCGTCAGGACGATCGAGTCAAAACCAAAGACAATAAGACTCTTACAGAAGTAAAGTCAAGTCAGGGAGTCAGGACAGGCTGAGAAACGCTGGGGTATCTGACGTGGTGGTAAGTGGTAGAGGGTCCCGAACGAGTTTGAGTACAGGTAACTCAGTCACTACGGTAGGTTGGTAGAGTGGGAGGCAGCAGGGGAAGAGAAGGACGGATGTTAGAAAGGGTCGTAGTACCATAAAAGATTACTCAATCAAGAAGCGTAGTCCACCGGTTTCATAACCTCAAAGTCGAAGTCGTAGTCAGGAAGGTTACTTATAAATCCTGACTAAAGGAAATCACACCTGACCGAACTAGAGGAACGTCAGGTTCTCTGAGAGTTCTCAGAAGAGGTTGTGGTGTCAAGTTTTCGTAGTTAAGAAGTAGTAAGTCGTAAGGAATACCAGGTTGAGAGTGTAGGTATGTACTGATTTTTGGTGTTGAAACTGATATACCTGGAAACAACCGTTTCACTGCAGAGACGAAAAATGATACGACAGATCCATACAGTATTGAAAAGAAGGTTCCTCGTCCACAGAAAATTAAAGTACCGACGTCAGTGGTAGACGTCACTAAAACCTCGGGTTCTTTTATTTCAGACAATTACAAAGGTGACAAAGGGGTAGATAAACGGTACTTCACTACCGTGGTCTACGGTACTAGAATCAAAAAACTAACAACTCAAAATTCGGTCGGAAAAGTGAGAGGAGAAAGTCAAAGTAGTTCTCCGAGAAAGCAAGGAGAAACGAAAGACGGTATTCCCACCACAGTAGACGTATAGACTCCGATAACTATAAAGAGGGTCGTCAGAATTAAGGTCGAACAGGAAGTAGGTCGGGTCGTAAAGAGGACTACATGAGACGTATCTTCAATTTAATCTTCCCACTGTTATCTATCGGAACTGTATGAGGAAAGGTTAAACCTTGGTCAGGCATCAAGGTATAGACCAAGATTGACAACGAAGAACTGGACGTATGTCTAAAGAGTCCTCCGTCCGTTCCACCAGACCACAAGGATAGAGAAATTCTTAAAAGGTCAAATAACACTAGGTGTGTCAGTTTCCGAAACCGTATCAGTTATTTCGTCTTCATGTACAAGAAGACTCACAAGAGGGAATAAAATTTTCTTATCAAAACTATTTCTTAAGAATCAAATGTAGTAAAAAGAAAGTCGTAAAACTTATACGGTTCGGTGACGGAAGGGCAGAGGTACCAACGACTACCCTTTAGTCGAGAGTTAGGATAACTCCCACGAAAAGTTGACTACTCAATTAAAAGAGAACGAAGAAAATTCTAAGAGAGAAACGGAAACCAAAAGTAGTCAAACTGATATTACATAGAATCCATACCTATAAGAACTCAAATAGGATGAACCCAAAAAAAATCGAAGAACCTAGACCTATAATCACGACAAGTAGTTTAAACATTTCAAAACCGGTAATAAAGAAGTTTATAACAAAGACCAAAAAAAAGATAGAAGAAGACCCTAAAAGTAATGTGGATACAACTATGTGAACTACCACAGTGTATTAAAGACCCCAAGACAAGTAAAAGAAAAGTAGAAAAGAAAGAAAACGAATCTAACCTATTAGAGTCTGACCTAATAGAAGTTCAAGATACTGAGAGAAGACGATCAAGTTTAGGTGACAACTTTGAGTGATTACCTAAAAAGTAAAATCGATAAAATAAAAAGTTGAGATCTTAAAAATAGACTGAGAAGGAATAATAAAAGTAGAGAAATATAACAGAGTCACTTTGTGACAAGAGTCCGAAAGGAACAGAGAAACCGCTTTGTGACAAGAATCCGAAAAGAAATTTAGAAATCTGTAACAAAGGAAATCAAGAAAGGGACCACTAAGTCTACTATTTCTTAGACGGATGTTACGTCCGTTGGACCCAAACTAGGGACCCAGTCCTTCTAGGGGACCTTTTCCCTTGTCCGATGGGTGAGGCTATAAGAACGGACTTCTTAAGGTACCTGTGTCCTCGGACCGTCCAATGATCTCAGACACCCCAGTGTTTCGTAGTCTGTACTGACTCTCTGATTGTGTGTATAATCGACTAAAGTAAAAAAACAAATTTAAGGTTGTAAATCTGAGGTCGTCCCTGTCAAAGATAACTGTCGAAAAAAGGATACATACCTGGTATGAAAAGACATAGAAACGTATAGACTGGTAAAAACATCTTTTACCCTTCAAATCTGTGTTATATTATACCAAGAAGACCTTTAATCTAAAGGGGGTCCAAAACAACAATAACAAAAACAGTGACAGTAACAGCGACAAACAAATCTGTATAAAGAATCTGTTTAAGATATTACAAACATAAGGAACCTCACACAGGGGACTTTAGAGACGGACCAATCTATTCACCGGTCGATTATTAACAAGTGTCTAGAGGAATTTACAGAACTTGGTAATTCAGAAGATGAAAAAAGACTCCACGAGACACAACGTACAACCTAGTAAAGAAGTTGTAAATCGGTTTGTCAAATATTGATGGAGTTCAAGTCGGTGTCCTCTATTTAATAATTTTCCGGAAGAGTCCAGAAAAGATCCGTGTACGTGTCGGGTCCCGTACGTGCACCGATAGATCTAGGGTCCTTATACAGTCTAGAAAAGTTTCGGGGGTCATATACAAAGTAAGGGGAAAATACAAAAACCGGTCCGAAAACAAACGGGATCAATCAAAGTCAATCAGATTTAGTGGACTCTACAATTTGTAAAACCCCTATCTTGAAAAGGGAGACTCCATCGAGATTCAGTCCATTTCATTACTCTTCGACACACTTACTCCGAAGAGATCGATCGAAATTCTGTGTAATTTATTACTGTTCTGATATCCAGACACTCAAAAACTCCTTGATGTTTGGGTCAGAGGGGTGATGCCACAATTTTCCAATGACCAAAGGTATCGATGACACCAGTTTCCCGACAATCAAAAGTTCCAATGGTGTTTCGAGACCTTTTCCCTTACTCTCCGTCCCAATTCAATTTTACGGTGTTTTAGACGACGATGATTCCGAGTTACACAAAGGTAGTTATTTGTGAGAAGTCTAACAGTACTCGGAAAACCAAGTAAATGTCTCAAGACTTTTTCAACTAAAATAGTTAAAAACGGTCATGGGAAAAACAAAAATACCTCCTCAACTAAAATACTCTAGAAATTAAATGGTAAGGGAGGTTCATGTTGGGATTTCTTTGGAACGAGGTCATACTGATTGTTAAACGGATGTTACTTGTGTAAGGACTCATGACCTTCGACTTTTTTCGTGATCCTTTTCAGAAAGGTTTACCATTCGTTTTTTAGCGGTCAACAATCGAGATCACACTTCTTGACCCCTTGACCCTGTGTCCTCTGTTTTTTTCCAAATGGGAAAACATGGAAACCTTTAAAAATGGTACAAGTACACAATGAATGAGTTTTTTGTAAAAATTATATTAATATTTTCCTCTTCCTCCCCTCAACGGACCACCGAAATCACCAATCCTAAGGTACGAAAGTGACGACACCGGGTCCAAGTTAGGGACTAGTCCCTTGACTCTAGGGTGTTCGGTACGTCATACTGGTTTCTGTGGTACTCTATATGATGTGGGATGACTCTCAAATTGGCCGTGAGAAGTAAGTGAATTTCTCAGAACGAGTAATAATACTGGTAATTGATGGTGTCGTTATCTCGTCTATCTATAGAAACTGAATTAAGAAAGGGAGTCAAATAAGAAAAAACGATACCTGTCAACATAGGGGTACCAGATCGAGTAAAAAGGGGATGTTACTAGGTGAAAATATTATACACTGTCTTATATATAGTATAGGACTTGAAGAAGTATCGAGAAGAGTATTGACATTAATATAATACACTCATTAGTCTGCAAATTACATACGAGGTTCTTCCGTTTCGGGCATAGTCGGAATAAGTGGTAACATAGAGGTCAACGGTCTGTGTCTCACCCACGAAGCATTTAGGAAAAACTTAATTTTAATTAATGGAAATATAACACATTCCGAAATCGTGAACTATGTTCGGGTCATTTCGTAGTACTCCCGGGAGGTGGGTTACCTCCATCCTCCACTTTTTAAGTCGAGATCTAAAGGTCTTTTGAGGAGACCTTTTGTACATAGAAAGGTCTAGTAATACTTGAAAATCCTTTAAAGATATCATTGACTAATCTCTTTGTCTACAGTCTAATTTGTCTTCCAAACCCAATACGAAATGTTTTGTTCCGACATTTTTACTTCGACTTTTGATTAAAAGGAAGTAGTGAAATTTGAGACTTTTTGAAAAGAATTATTCGTTTAGTTCCGTATTAGAAGGGACATGGTAAGTGGTAGGTAAAAAATTTTTGGCGAAGAACATTTACCAGTGTGTGACTTTCCGACCGAGCCAAGTGAAAACGTGGGATCAGGGGTGTCGTGAGCAGACCGATGAAACCTTAGACCAGAAGGTTCCCGGAAGATACTTATATCATTATGACGGAAGACGTTTAAGGTAAACTGAAACGAAGTATGGATGATTCCCGTTATGGTATATTTTATGAGTAATACAACTAGACTCGATGAGAAGTCTTGTAGATTTTATGTCAGGAAGGGATTCATAGACACCTCTTAACCAAGGTCTTGGGGCCACCTATGGTTTTAGGTGTTTTATAAGTTCAGAGATATATGTTACCTCTTCATAAATGTATATTAGATGGGTGTAGGAGGATAATGAATGTTATAGAGTACATTTATGATACATTTATCAACGATCGTACACCGTTCAAAACGAAACCCCTTGAAAGACCTTAAAAAAGGTTTATAAAAGATAGGGGTCAACCAACTTAGGTCTCTCCGTTTTGAACGTCTATGTCTCGGCTGACATTGTTGTACAGGAGGTTCCGTGACTAAATTGATAGTGGTCCTATTACTGTCCTATAGACGACTGACTCTTACATATATAATGTAGGAGTTGAGGAGGGACGTGTGGTATATCGTGATGTGGGTGAGGTTTCCCTAATTTTCGAAACCAGAGGGAGTCATATCTAGATAAGTCCTGTCTTGACTTTCCGTGACCCAACCCTGGAGAGTTCTTCGTAAGTAGTTCTCCTATTAGTTTATCCGATCGTACTAAGTACAATAAATAAGTGTAGCTTGTATAGTCAAGTTAAAAGTAAAACAGGCAAGAGAGTCTCCTTTCCGCTTAAACGAGGTTTCAAATGTTACCTTAGTTAAATCCAACGAACTGACACGTTATGTCACCGTCGGGTCTTTTGGCTTACTCCTTTGGTCCTCCTTGGGATTTCGAGTGACTGTTTTGGAGATTAAAATCTTTACCCTTTTGAGTCCAAGTACTTTGATTTCTGAATGAGTCTCAGTATATCGATCCTCCACCGTGTCAACCTTGGTCGTGGGTCCAAGAGACACACATTTCGATCTCTACCAAGGTATTTCATATAAGTTATACTTTAAACGGAGTTTCTACCTTGACTGGGTAGGAAAGTCCTTTTGTTTTTAAATGGTTTATCCACAGGGTCAACGGTTTCGTTCTCGACTTGTCCATGGGGTTTTCCAGTGGAATTACATTTGTAGATTTTGAGAAATAGAAATTTTCATGTCTTGCATTCTTTCACTGTAAAAACGTAAGAAAATTTTGTATTCAAAGGTAATTAGGTTCTGTCGGAGACACAAACACCAAACACGTACATATACTCACTCGAATTACTATATTAAGAAGAAAGACTGTAGACAAGATATGTATATTTCATGCAATAGGAACCAAAAACTTTCTAATGAAATTTAAAGACAATTTAAAAAACATAAATTAATTTATGACAGTCATGTGATTATATTACACTTTTACATACATCCATATTTTATTCTAGGATATTAATTCAATGAGTAAGGGAAGGGTTTACTAATTTAATATTATACGTTACTTTTTCAGTACCTTACAATCTACACTTTTACCCGAATGTATAGGGGATAGGTAGGAGTGAATACATTTCGACGTCTGGTTCTTGGGGTCGTTTTTCTGAATGGTTCCAGTGTCTAGGATAATCATCGTCTTGGTAGTGGTATGGGTAGTGTAAATCCCAAAAAAGGGTGATATGGTAGTAAGACGGAGAGAGGTAAACGTCACAGATCACCACGAAGGGGTCTCTTTAGAGAAAGACCTCTGATAGTGAAAAGTAAAAGGATCGGGTGAAGGTTATGAGGATCTGACAATCTTCATCTAGTAGATCGAGTCCTTAACGTTGGACTAACTTAGGTCCGACACTTATGTAAAGTCAATCGATGGTGTCAAAATTTCTTTCACTTCCGAAGACATTACTCTACTTCGACGACATAAAATGGGGTTAATGAGGTCAGGATAATTGGGTGAAGGTTATCGAAGTATGAAAAGACAAAAGAGAAACCGGTGCCTCTGTCGTGACCTTGGACACTTGGGACTTAGGTCACGTCCGTATTAATTGTCGTGTGGTTTCATTTTATTTGATTTATTTGATTACCTTTTATAATTTATACCGTAATACAAAATGGTTATTGATATAAGTGCCGGAATGGTTATTTTTTCAGGTAAATCCAATTGATGAGTAAATTTCAAGACGTTTGATGTTGGTGACTTAGTTTGGGTCGGGTATCGATAAAGACATACGGGGACGAGATCGATTCCACTTTTACCAAAAATACAAAAATTTGTCGACTTTTTAAGTTTCCTTCTATTATAAAACACTATGCTTTTAATACCCTTTAAATGAAAAGTTACAGTTATTCATTTCAAAATAATCTTGTGTCGGTAAGAGTAAAGTACACGTATAATAGATATCGACGAAAGAGTGTTGTTACCGTTAATTCATTAACGGTGTCTCTGATGTACGGGAGTTTCGGATTTTATAACGGGAAATGTCTTCTCCAGACGACTGGGGACTCGATATAGTTTCTTTTAAATTTCAAGGATTATTAGACGTCTTTTCAGTGTTTATAAACGAATCTTAACCTTGTGGAATATAGTGAGCGTCTAGTTAGAAAGATTTTGTGTCAAGTCTGGTACGGAGACACGATGGTTTTTACAAAAATTATGAGGGACGGATATTTCTTTTCGGATTTCGTGAATTGTCCAGTACGTGTCAGTTCCGGGAGTTGGAAGGTAAAGTTCCAGTAGAGGGTTTGAAGAGAAGAACGTGGTATATTGGGTCTACTGGACTTAATAAACGATAGGGAAATGTAAGAGATACAGTAAGGATAATGTACTTTAAGGGACAGGACTTATATCACGTTACGTCCCGGGAGTCTCAGTCTAGACCCGAGATTAAGTCTGAGGACGGGAATAGTTGACTCTTTCAATGAATTAAGGAGACTTGAAGTCAAAAGAGTGTATTTCTCACCTTTATTATTAGGAACGGAGTATTAAGATAATATTCTAAAATTAAGAACCGTATGTCCTTGTAATTTTTCGTCTCTGTAATGAAACAACTGTTTCCAGGTATTATCAGTTTCAATACCAAAAAGGTCATCAGTACATACCTACACTCTCGACCTGATATTTCTTCCGACTCCTGGTTTCTTAACTACTAAAACTTGACACCACAACCTCTTCTAAGAACTCTCAGGGAACCCGACGTTCCTCTAGTTTGGTCAGTTATTATTTCCTTTATAAGTAGTCTTCCTACCTGTGACTTCGACTTCGAGGTTATGAAACCGGTGGACTACGTTTCTCGGTTGAGTAACCTTTTCTGGGACTATGACCCTTTCTAACTTCCGTCCTCTTCCCCTACTGTCTTCTGCTCTATCAACCTACCGTAGTGACTAAGTTACTTGTGTTCAAACTCGTTCGAGGTCCTCTACCACTTCCTGTCCCTTCGGACCAGACGACGTCAGGTACTCCAGTGTTTCTCATCCTGTACTGACTCGTTGACTTGTTGTTGTTGTATATCCTTGTCGATTTGTTCACTATTCAGTTAAGAGGGGTTAATGTTACGATGAAAGAGGAAACGAAAGGGAATAGGAAGGTGTCCCTTTACTGGTGAGGCAGTACAACATATGGTATCATAGATGGACAGGGTGAGATACCGAGACTAGGTATAGATGATGGAATATGAAGTCACTAGAGAGGGAATGGTTAGATCCTGGAGGAACTCCCGTCCTAGGGTAGACACTGAAAGAGACATTGTAAACATTGTTGGGACTCTTGTTACCGAACTTAAATCATATACTTACTCACAAATGACTTACTTACTATGTACAAGTGACTTAAGATATTGTAAATAATCCACATAGTACAAGTGAACAACATTTATGGATCGGATTCACGTATCTTTTATAAGTATGTTGTAGTTCCTGGTTTCGACGGTTATATTTTTGTTTCTTGTCCCTAAAGGGATCACCAGGTCACCAATTCTTAGGTGGAACGTTACGTCCCTTGTACCCAAGTTAGGGACCACCCCCCTGATCCTAAGGTGTACGGTACCCCGTCGGACGTTCGGTGTTGTTTTCTAGCGTGTACGGGTTACGTTGGTTTATTTATTTATAAAAATTTTTATCTTGGTTTTCTTTTCACCCGTTATATAAGTGGAAAGTCCCACGGTTACAAAAATAAACAGTAACTAAATTTAATATTAGTGGTAAAAAATGAGGTTACTAATACTTATCTAGTATAAATTCCCCTCCCTCGTTTAGTCAGTGAAAGGGTTTCTTCTGTATGACTTATAGTAAGTATTGTAGTTAATGGAGACTCGTGTCTAGATTCTTTTAGATCTATAAGTTTATCTTAGGTATAAATTATTTGATTAATAGTGTGTGTCGACACTGATTTTGGAATAGATCTCGAGACATGTTTTAGTTTGTGTTCGACCTTTAGTTAAAGGTTGATCGAATTGTTGAATTTGTTTTTGACGTCGACTAAAAACGTCGCACTTCGTGGTCCAAAGTAACCAATGGTCTTTATGATTGGTCAACTAAACTACCGGTTAAATTACTTAATTTACTTTTTTACGGTTATTAAGAAGAAATGAAAATTACGGTCTAAGGTTACTGTTTTACTTAGGTGTGTGTATATGTTTTAATTAGTGACTCGGTACGGTTATATCCCTTACTTAAAAGGTTGTTCTAGTCGTTTTTTTTTTTTACAAAGGTTGATGAAAACAAATACCTAAAGGGAAATCTTTGGATGGTTTTTCATATAAGTCGGTCATATAATAATTGGACTTCTACATAATAGTTGTTGAATTTTGTAAATCGGCAAAGGTGAATGTTTTATAAAAGTGTTAAGTAATTGAGGAAACTCGGAGTTTCGTTGAGACACTCCACGTATATTAATGGGAGTAAAACATAGACTTTATATACTATACACGGAAGGATAGGGTTTTGCCACTTCGGTTCTAACATTGGGTCCAGAAGATTTAGATTAAGGTCACAAGGGAGAAGGAAAAAGGAGGTATGTTTCGTTTTCATATGGAAACAAAACGCAGATGGAGTGAATGAGACTTTTTCAACGGGTCGATCGGGTAAAACTCCTTCGTCTCACCCTCATATTTGTAATGACACCAGTTCTGTCGCCCTTTGTAGGACAGAAACGGAGATCGTTTAGTACAAAAATCTTAGTACATTGAATTTCTTTTCTTTACCTCAGACCCAATCGACGACCCAAAATAAAGGATTGACAGGATAAAAACCGAAAGACACATATGAGTTCTTTCCTTTTGGTGGTATTTATGGTTCTTGGGGGACTCGGTTTTATTGAGAACCTAGAAGACGGGTATACGTTTCCAAATTTGGACGTATTAACAGCTGAGAGTGGTGAAAATTAGGGGGTTTTCCTTTCTTATTTTTGGCGTTAAATGGTGAACGGATCTTTTGAAAACGGGAAGGAGGTGGTAAAATAATTGACATAAAAGTGTTTATGAAACTCGAATAGGATATGAAGTGTTTCGGTCAGGGAAGACCCCCGAATCTACTCGAAGTAAATTGATACTTATGACGTGATTCATCAAATGACATTGCTCATTTGTTTTGTTTTGTTTTTTGGGTTTGTAAAGGGCGAAGAGGAAAGTCCTTGGGAGTAGAAAGATTGATGAAAACATCGTGTTGGTCGGATAGAAATTGGAGAGTTACTTCAGATAATTCAGCGTTTTGTGGGGTTTGGGACCCGATTTTCAGAGATGCCTAGTCGTAAAGTTTATGGGGCAGAAATTCTACGTTGGTTCTCAAATGAGAACAAGTCTGATTTTATTCTGTGTGGTAGTGTACTAGGTTAAGTTACTTTGTTGTTCATCCTTGAACGTTGTGAATACTGGTTTCATCCGTCTGTTGTATATGTCCCTTTCGGGTCTGAGGTTCCCCGTTTAGTCCTCTCGACGTGTTGTTTTTGGTGACGTGACACCGAGGGTTCAGAAAGAGGAACGAGAACCAACCGACATAAACGGAATTCTTCCAGGGGTGCGACCTATTCTGTGTGATAAACACCCTATTTAGGTGAGTCTTTTTTTTATAATGTCCATATGTCTTATATAAACGGTCCCTGAAACTGAAATAAAAAGTATTAGTAGGAAGTTGGTTCTTCTCTTTTTTACCTAATAATGGTGGGTATGGGATAGAAGGTAAGAAGACCCATATATGAAACCGTGTTACCTAACTAGACGGACGTGAGAACAACCCCTACAAATAATAAGAAAGAGAATGAGGTTTGGAAGACGGTTGATCGTCTTTATTTTTTAGATATGTGTCACCCCTTCGTCCCCTCCTAGGGTCTCAAGAATCAAGACTCCTGGACCTTTCGGTTCGATCCACTCCAAGGAAGTTGGACCACTGAGGGTTGGACTCAAGAGATACGAGGGTCCCTAGACCCGAGGAGGATTATCCCTGATCCGTTTAGAAACAAGGTGGACGTTCCTCTTAAGTCACCGTGCACCAGTAAATTATTAAGATTTGAATCTGGTTGGAACTTGTGTTGGTATTGAGTCATTGAATTTCTCGTTTCCACGAAAGGAATCTTTTATTGAACGGTAACCGTTAAAAAGTGATGGGGGTATAAATAGACGTCGTTGGTCTCCGGTTCGTCCTTGTTTTGGGACTGAGTTCGACGACCGGACTTAAGGGTCAAGAAATCCTCCAACACCCCGTCAAGGAACCAGTCGAATCTACAGGGAAAGTATGTACCCATATTTGTACAGACCGTTATGTTCGTCGGACAGGGAAATCTTGTCCTCAGACTGTTCTTTCCTATCGACGACTTGTTCTGTCAGGGAGTCGATGTCTAGGACAGAATATTTTGGTTTTGGTGATTTCCCCTTTTGGGGTTAAGATTAACATCGGTGGTTGAAGGTGAAGATGACTGGGGTGAAGGTTTTATAGGCCTTTTGGTACTCGGAGTCTGTGAACCCGACCCCACACCTTCTAGAGGTTTCCGGTCTTGGTGGTCGAGTGCCTTTGACGAGTAGATTCAGAAGGTGAATGAAGAGTAACGCGACTATTCGCGCAACGGCAGAAACTAGTGTAGAAACTACTTAAATAACCAGGAGAGGTCAAGGACGAGTATTGTGAACTCGGAGAGTGCCTTTAGTCCTGACAGGTCCATCGTCAGCGACTTGAGGTCGCCCCCTACGGGGTACCAAGACTACTGTCCCTAACCTTCCTCTTTCCTTTCTGTATTTCTGGTTCTCGTAGTCACCGTGTCATCCTCCTTTTCTACCAAACGTGTCTTACGTCCTGGGCAAATCCTTCGACGTCGGAGGGAGGGAAATCTCCTGTCTATGGACAAGTCTACTCTAAGGACCCCTCTCGACCGACCAGACATGGCCTTTGCCCGCCGGGCCGCTAACGAAGTCCACTGTCCCTCTCGATTGATTGCATCAACCTAGGGCCGCCCCACGACGAATTGTTCGTTGTACGGGGGATCAGTATCGAGGGGAATGTTCGTCGTCTTTGGTTGAGCAGAGAAGAGGCCTCTCGCCGACCTAGGAAGGGCTCGTTGACGTTTGCACTGTGAAACCGGGCGGGTCCCACATCCGCCCCCACTCGCGACTCGCACCCTCCACGGAGAGGAACGAGGGTTGACGGCTCGGTCGGGTTCTAAAGGAAACGGCTCGAGGCGCCCATTGGGCCTCACGTGACAGGGGAGGGGGAAGAATTTCGGTCGCGGAGGCGGGAAGGGGCCGCTTCGGGTACATGGCTCCGTCCCATGAGCCCAAGGAATTTGACATAGAATGAACGTGGGATCCCAGAGAAATGGTCTTAGACGGCAGAGGATTTCAAGAAGGACCAGGCTCCCTCGCCGGACAACAGGACGATTCGCGGTCTCCACAATTCGGCCCGCTGTTACTTTGCATCGGAAGGAGGTTTCTGCGGGCTTGCCCTTCTCCTCCCGTTGTCGCGCTGCGTGTTATCGACGCCATCGGGCCGCGAAGGGATGCCTTTGACCCCTCGTCAGTCGCGGGATCTGAGGTCAACCTTTCGCACCGCCGAACCCTCTACATCAGAAAGGCAAAGCGCGGGACACTGAGGAAGGACGATAGAGGCGTAATGGGGCGGTCCCGCGGGCGAGAGTGTTTCTCATAAGGGTCGGGTGGGGTCGATTATCGACAGGGTCGCGTCGGAGGTCTCCGTCCACGCGGGCGTGATCAACAACAAAAAGTCAGCGGTTCGGCACACCCTTAGAGAACGCTGAGTTACCTGACATCGGGTGGTCCGAGGAGACAGGTGCCCGAAAGGGTCCGTTCTTATGGCCTCACCCAACGGTAAAGGAAGAGGTCCCCTAGAAGGGGTGGTAGAGGACGTACTCGTCTGTCTAAGAAATGGTGATTCGGTGGACCCTTCGGGGATCTCATAAGGACCTTTCAAAGGTTTTACCCTCCCTCACTCTTGGGTCCTCTCTAGTTGACATCCTACTACAGAGAGTGAAGAGAAATAAACCGACCTAACAAACAACAACAAAAAAGGGAAGGAAAAAGGTCGAAGGGAGACTGACTGGGTGAAGATAAAGAGGCGGGAAAGGGTAAAGATACTCGAGATTAAGGGTACACGGAAGATGGACTTCCCAACTGAGGACGAGAACCTAGAGACACAATTCGAGTCTTTTGGGACGGTCTCTTTTCCTCCGGTATTAATCCTTAAGTAAAAAGGGACTTGTCCTGGTGTTTCACACCAAAAACACTAGGTCAAGTAACGTAACCGACAACTAATTTCGTACACTAAAAGGTACACATTGATCTTTTCGATATTTCTCCTACAATATTTGACAGAACGTCGAAGAGACTCTCCGGAGAACAGGTAACAGATAACATCCTCTTGATCCCGATGAGAATGTCCACCGACGGAAATCTGAGTGTCATTGATCCCCGACCTTTTATCACACATGTACTCGTTTTTTCTAACTTAAGTTAAAACCCTTTCACAAATCTAATGTAACGGAACACTTCTTTCGGTCTTGATTTCCTCTAACATTTGTCTTATCATTGTCGAAGAGATGGACATAATCATAGAATAACGACGACATTGTTTAATAGTGTTGAAACTACTGAACTTTATCGTGTTTAAATAATAGAGTGTGAAAACCTTCAGTCTTTAATTTTTATGTTGAGACACCCGGTATAGTTCTATGGTTTGTCCGACACAAGGAAAGACCTCTGAGATTCTCTCTTAGGTAAAGGAACGGAAAAGGTCGGAGATCTTCGACAGGTGTAGGGGACCGAGTATCGGGGGAAGGAGGTAGAAATTTCGGTCATCATCGGTCAGTTCAGAGAGAGGGTGACGTAGTGAAACTGTGACTGAGAGGACGGAGGGAGAAAGAGAATATTCCTGGGTGGTTATTGGGTTCTATTAGAGGGGTAGAGTTCTATGAATTCGGACTTTTCAGGAAAACGGTACATTCTGTTATGTCAGTGTGTAAGATCCCTAACACTGTACCTACAGATACCTTCTTTATAAGAAATGAAAGGTGTGTCAGATATTAGGGTGTTGGGTTGAACGTGTACATACCCCCGTACGTACGAGTCACCGAGTCGGTAAAGGTTGAGAAACCCTGGGGTACCTGACATTGGGTGATCTGAGGAGACAGGTACCTTAAAAGGTCCATTCTTATGACCTCACCCGACGGTAAAGGATGAGGTCCCCTAGAAGCGGTGGGTCCCTGGTTTGCACGTAGAGGACGTAGTCGTCCGTCTAAGAAATGGTGATCTCGGTGGACCCTTCGGGTATTGGCTGAAACACTAAGGAGTTTTGTTAGAATACTTCAATCATAACAATAATAATATAGGTAAATTTCTACTCTGTCGACTCAACTTCTCTCCAATTCACTGAATTGGAGTTGATCAAATTTGAACTTGGATGGGACGAAAAAAATTTTTTTAGAAAAAAAAAATTAAAAAAGTTAACCTCATATTAACGAAATCTCACGGTACACATGTCAAGACGACATGTTGTTACACTTAGTCGATATACATATGTATATATATGAGGAAGAACTCGAGGGAGGGAGAACTTGGAGGGAGGATGGTGGGTAGAGTGGGGAGACCCGGTAGTGTCTCGTGGCTCGACTTGAAGAACACGATATATCGTCGAAGGGTGATCGGTAGACTGGATGTACACCTCGGATGGAACGAGAATTGGTGATGTGATATAGTGTCATTACCTGTTCTCAGGTTACTCCTTTGAAAGACTCTTAATTATCCATCGGTGTAGGGTCCTTTCCTAAAAATAAAGGATAAGTAAAAAGAAATACTCTTTTACAGGTAAAATAAATTTTTGTGGTTACGTCTATGATTCCCTTCTACGGGTTCCTTACCCATTTACCAGAAAGTAAGATCCTTCTAAGGGATATTGTAAGTAGTTGATTAAGTTATTTGTAAATAACTTGTGGATGAAATAAAGAATTAACTATCTCGAATACGGATATAAAAGTAGTACTACTTTTAATAGTAATTGGAATGATAACAAATCGATAGTAGATTAGGGACGTGAGTTTCACAAAATGTCAGTAGACACAATAGGAAATATTTTCACAGGACCTTGTTTATGGTTCCTTCTTTCTCCCAATTTTAATCTTGAATCAGGAAGTCAATTATCGTCATAATTAACAATAGGATCTACGAAACGTGTGTGATTTGGATTGGGACTGTTGTGGGGGATATCATAACCCTAGAAGTTTACAGACAAGTGTATTAAGGATTTTCAAAAAACTCTTCGATAAATGAGGGAGTGTGTAAAGATTCAATTGTAGATTTAAAAAAGTAGTACAAATTCGTCAATGGTTTCCATATTAAAGATCGTATGATATGTATAACTGTTAAATTTTATTTTGACAATGTAATGTATAAATTTCTATAAGTAACCTAAGATCTTTGGTCCCGCTAACTACAGATAGTAGTTTGTCATTTGAACTTCCACAATTGAAAAGAATTGGTAGTCCTTTTTACGTAACAAAGAAAAAAGAGGAACTTTAGTTTATAGGTAATGTAAGAAGGATATCTTAGTATCGGATAGTATTATATAAAAATATCAACTTTCAGGAGATGACTTGAGGTATAACTTAAAAAGACGTTGTTTTATCCATGTATTTATCTTTAACTTAATAAAAATAAAGGAACATCGGTATTCACAGATTAATAGTTTTCAGAAGATCTAACTCAATATCAACGTTAACAATATGTATGTGTTATCCATTCTTATCGTACTTCTATAATATGTAGCACTAATAATAATTTTTTATTTTATATTTTAAAATAAACTTTACGTAGGTAATCACTCTACCTACTCCTTCTCCATCCAATGTCCCAGAACTCAATTTCTTCTAAGGACCTACACTTATAAACTTAACAACAAAATGAATCGGAGTTCCCAAATACGTCGGACTCAGTTTCATAGTGTCATTCTAAAGACTGTGAACTTTCCAGTCTCTGACCCCTTCTCTCCACCCCTTTTCTTCACCCTTTCCGTTTAGTAAAAATCGTTGATAAATCGTTTGTAGTAAATGGTTTATCATGATTTACTTGAATCACTAAACTTTTAACAAGGGGAAAGTTGAAATAAGTATTAAACATTTACCTATTTATTTGATACTATGTAGGTACCTTACCTTATAGTAAGCCTCGATTTTTATTTACACGATAGTACTATAGTGAATATACACCTTATATTTTTTTACTATTTTTACTTGAATAAATTTTTTGTCTTTGTCTCAGTGTCTACATCTTTTGTTTGTACCATTGTCCTCACCCCACCTCCCATCCTCCCCCTTATTTGACCTTCTAATCCTAACTGTATATGTATGGTGATACATATTTTATTCCTGTCCCTTGAACAGGATCCTATATATTATATCGTGTCCCTTGAGATTAGTCATGAGACATTATCGGATATACCTTTTTATTAGATATTTTTTCTCACCTACATATACATACGATGACGATGTCGACCTTTTCCAGTCAAAAGTAAGGTTAAGGTTTCTTTCCGTTACGGTTTCTTACGAGTTTGATGGCGTGTTAACGAGAGTAGAGTGTACGATCATTTCATTACGAGTTTTAAGAGGTTCGGTCCGAAGTCGTTATGCACTTGGTACTTGAGGGACTACAAGTTCGACCAAAATCTTTTCCGTCTCTTTGGTCTCTAGTTTAACGGTTGTAGGCGACCTAGTACCTTTTTCGTTCTCTCAAGGTCTTTTTGTAGATAAAGACGAAATAACTGATACGGTTTCGGAAACTGACACACCTAGTGTTAGCTGACACCTTTTAAGACTTTCTCTACCCTGATGGTCTGGTGGACTGGACGGAGAACTCTTTGGATATACGTCCAGTCCTTCGTTGTCAATCTTGACCTGTACCTTGTTGTCTGACCAAGGTTTATCCTTTTCCTCACACAGTTCCGACATATAACAGTGGGACGAATAAATTGAATACACGTCTCATGTAGTACTCTTTACGACCCGACCTTCTTCGTGTTCGACCTTAGTTCTGACGGCCCTCTTTATAGTTAGTGGAGTCTATACGTCTACTGTGGTGGGAATACCGTCTTTCACTTCTCCTCGATTTTTCGGAAAACTACTTTCACTTTCTCCTCTCACTTTTTCAACCGAATTTCGAGTTGTAAATCTTTTGCTTCTAGTACCGTAGACCAGGGTAGTGAAGTACCCTTTATCTACCCCTTTTTCATCTTTGTCACAGTCTGAAATAAAAACCCCCGACGTTTTAGTGACGTCTACCACTGACGTCGGTACTTTAATTTTCTGCGAATGAGGAACCTTCTTTTCAATACTGGTTGGATCTATCATATAAGTTTTCGTCTCTGTAATGAAACGGTTGATTCCAGGTAAATCAGTTCCGACACCAAAAAGGTCACCAGTACATACCTACGTTCTCAAACCGGTGGAGTACGCTTCTCAACTGAGTAACCTTTTCTGAGACTACGACCCTCCCTAACTCCCGTCCTCCTTTTCCCCTGCTGTCTCCTACTCTACCGACCTACCGTAGTGCCTGAGCTACCTGCACTCAGACTCACTTGAGGCCCTCAATCACTACCTGTCCTCCCGGACCACACGACGCTAAGTACCCCAGTGTTTCTCAGCCTGTGTTGACTCGCTGACTTGACTTGACTTGACGACGATTCAGCGAAGTCAGCACAGGCTGAGACACGCTAGGGTATCTGCCGTCGGGTGGTCCGTGACGGTAGGGACCCTAAGAGGTCCGTTCACTACATATACATATTGACTAGGTAAAACGACATGTCGTCTTTGATTGTGTTGTTACAATTAGTTGATATGAGGTTATTTTAAAAAAATTTTTTCTTTACTCGATAATTCTGTACTTTTTTATACCCCATTTGTGTACGTGTATAATGATTCACTTTCTTCAGTTAGACTTTTCTGATGTATGTTTTACTACGGTTGATACACTATAAGATTTTTTCCGTTTTGATGCCTCTGTCATTTTTCTAGTCAACAACGGTCCTGACACTCCTCCCTTCTCTCTTTCCTTATCCATCTTATGGTCTCCTAAAAATATCGTCATTTTTACGAGACATACTATATTATTACCACCTATGTAAAGTAATATGTAAACAGGTTTGGGTACCTTACATGTTGTGGTTCTCACTTGGGATCACATTTTAAACCTGAAACTCACTAATACTACACCAAAGTTACATTCAAGTAGTTTACACGGTGAGACCACCTCCTACAACTATTACTCCCTTTCAATACGTATACAACCTCCGTTACTATATCTCCTTTAGAGACATGGAGGGAGAGTCAAAAACACTGGGATTTTGACGGGATTTTTATTTCAGAAATTTGAAAACACCTTCCTGTCTTTAGGATAAAGGGTACGTAGAACATACAGTTTCATTGTTGTGGAGGTGTCAGAATTAAGTGTTGTCTATGGAGTAGGGATTTCTTAGTAGGATAAAGTCGACACTACGACACCTTTCTTATGACTTAAACTTCTTTATGTTCATTGTCTCCGGACTGCAACTTAGACTGAGGTAAGAAATCTTTACGACACTGGAACTCGTTGAGTACATTTGATAGGAACCTTATCATGGAAGAAGATTCCTAATTGGTATCCATTACATATACCTTCAGGAATCGTGTATTATTGAGGAACTATTTACAACCAACTTAGGTCACGAAAAAGTAACAAGAACAAGACTACCTATCGTAGTCTCCGTCCCTCCTCAGTAATAAGTGTTACTATAAGGATCTTTTATAATGAGAGAGAGAGCGAGAGAAAGATTATTGTCTTAAACTAAGGACAAGTGGTAGTAGTATCCTTTGATTTTTCCGTGTAAGTCTCATTAATTGTAAAGTCGAGTGTATCTTTGAGATTAGACCAAACACCACATTAATTATACGATAGAGTTGAAAGTCTTATGAGTGTCCCAGACGTCGAAACATTGTACCGTTTCTAAGAGTCTCAAATTCTTGATCTTGTACTTTGACTCAATTAGTAAAATCACCTGATGACGTTTCACCTCAACGTCCTGTCGAGATTCCCAGTTGTTACAAGTCAAGTCCAGTAGGTCCTATTCTCGAATAATCAAACTACACAGACAGACAGGTAGGAAGTACGACCTTGGTCTTCGTCTCCCTTAGTCCTCTCCCTTTCATTTCTTTAATCTACAATATCTAAAAATCCTTTCCGTTATGTGAACGGGTTCTTTCGTTTTATTTATAGGTCATAATTGAATTATACGTCCAAAGACAAAGTAAAAAGGGTACACCCTGACATCGATCTAAGTAATTTTATAAAGAATGTCACGAACAATTAGTAAATGAAAAGAGGTGTATACTTTTTCACTTTACTCAAGAAAACTTTTACCAGAGTCAAGTCAAATCAGTGAGTCAGTACGGGTAAAGAAACGTTGGGATACCTGACGTCGTACGGTCCGAAGGGACAGGTAAGTAGTTGAGAATCTCGAATAAGTTTGAGTACAGGGAGCTCAGTCACTAGGGCAGGTTGGTAGAGTAAGAGACAGCGGGGGAAGAGGAGGACGAAAGTGAGAAAGGGTCGTAGTCCCCGAAAAGTTTAATCACTCAAGAAGTGTAGTCCACCGATTTCACAACTTCAAAGTCGTAGTCAGGTAAGTTACTTATAAGTCCTAACTACAGAAAATCCTAACTGATCAAACTAGAGGAACTTGAGGTTCCCGGAGAGCTATCAGAACAGGTTGTGGTGTCAACTTTTCGTGGTTATGAAACCACGAGTCGAAACAAATATCAGGTTGAGAATGTAGGTATGTACTGATTACCTTTTTTGTATCGAAACTGATCGGACTAGCAACATTACAGAGACGAAAAATTATACGACAGATTCAACCAGTATCGAAAAGAAAGTTCCTCGTTCACTGAAAATTAAAGTACCGACGTCAGTGGTAGACGTCACTAAAACTTCGGGTTATTTTATTTCAACGAGTGACAAAGGTAATAAAGGGGTAGATAAACAGTACTTCACTACCCTGGTCTACGGTACTAGAATCAAAAGGCTTACAACTTATTCGGTTGAATAAGTGAGAGGATAAAGTGTAAGTTCTCCGAGAAATCAAGAAGTGAAAGACGGTATTCCCACCACAGTAGAAGTATAGACTCCACTAACTATAAAGAGGGTCGTCAGAATTAAGGTCGAACACGAAGTAGGTCGGGTCGTAAAGTGTACTACATGAGACGTATATTCAAGTTATTCGTCCCACTGTTATATGTCGGAACTACATGGGGAAAGGGTTAAACCTTGGTCAGACAACAAGGTACATGTCAAGACAAATAATATGTCTAAAGAGTCCTCCATCCAGTCCCCAGACCATAAGGGTAGAGAAAGTCTTAAAAGGTGTCAAAAAACACTAGGTGATCAGTTTCCAAAACCATCAGTTATTTCGTCTTCATCTACGAAAAGACCTTGAGAGAACGAAAGAGCTACTAGGTTGTCTACAACTGTTAAACTAGAGACCAAGGTGACGGAAAAGATTTAGGTCGAACTTGTAGACCTTCAAGTGACAAGTGTATGACAACTTCGGAGTGAACTTCTTAAAACTCGTAATGAAACGATCACACACTCTACTCACGTTAACACGTCATCAAACTTATCAGAAGTCGTAACGGAAAGAAACCCTAAACTTACTTTTGACTGGTAAAGGTAGGACACCGGTAACGACTTAAAAGGTTTAAAAGATTGTATAAATCATGTCGTGAAAGGATCCTAGTAGAAAATCCTAAACTTTATCAAGTTGACCTTAAGGTAGTGGAAACGGAAAAACGTAAAGAAAAAGAACCCCTAGCAGAACTAATGACGGAGGACATGTTACAGTGTTAGGAGGGAGGTATCAAGAAGTCCGTGAGACAGATAGTCTAGATTAGGGAACTAAGATAAACAGTGAAGGTGACATATTAGTATTCATTCATTCAATTCAGCGAGTCAGCACAGGTTGAGACACTGGGGTACCTGACATCGGATGGTTCGAGGAGACAGGTACCCTAAAAGGTCCGTTATCATGACCTCACCTAACGGTAAAGGAAGAGGTCACCTAGAAGGGCTGGGTCCCTAGCTTGGATCCAGAGGACGTAACATCTGTCTGCGAAATGGCAGACGAAGGGCCCAAGCTAGGGACCCAACCCTTCTAGGGGACCTCTTCCTTTACCGTTGGGTGAGGTCATAGAAACGGACCTTTTAGAATACCTGTCTCCTCGGACCACCTGACGTCAGGTACCCCAACGTTTCTCAACCCGTGCTGACTCACTGATTGTGATTGATTGATTGATTGATTAAACTTAAACACAGGTCTATGTGACCTCAAGGAGGACCAGGAGTTTATGTGGGAAACAAAAGAAAAGACGAAAGACACTGACCATTCATCAATTTATGAATGGGTGTATGAGAGAAACACTAAACTAAATCCAGTATTGACTTACCAGATCACCAAAAGGAATGAAAGAAGTTAAATTCAGACTTAAACCGTTATTCCTCAAATACTAGACTCTGTGTCAGTCGAGGGTCAGAACAAAAACGACTGACATATCTCGGAAGGTAGAAACCGACGTTTCTTATATTAGTTAGACTAAAGCCACAACTGGTAGACCACTACAGGTACACATCTCACAAGAGAACATAACAACCTTCTCCCACAAACGCAACCTTGGTCACGTAAGAGAACCGTTTTAAGACAATCGGAAACAGGACGAAGTAAAACATGAGGTTCCGGTTTAAACGGACAATGAGGTCCACAGAGAACTGAAGGACGAAAACGTAAGGTTAGGGGATATTACTTTTCCTGTAGAAAAACCCCACAATCGAGATCTTCTAGAACATCCAGAAGTACTGTGACAAGTTTAAGTCGAAAAAGTCGTAATGACGAACCCACATCTGAACCTAATGACACTATCACTTACCAAACGGAACCATTGTTTGTCTCTAGTAAGACAACAAAAACTCTAACGTAGGTTCATGACGTAAAGTCTGAGAAAACAACTGATACTCCCGATGAGGTAAAGAAGCTTCCCTAAGAACGGGTGTCATCATCTATATTACCAGTAAAGTCAATTTAAGTGGGTAAGGTCAGGTAAAATCAAGTGACTCAGGACTTTACAGTTACAAGTGAGAATGGTAGAGGACAAACTAGTGAAGGTTAAACAGAACTAAGTACCTGGATTGTAAGGTCCAATGATACGTTACGTTAAGAAATGTCGTATCCTGAAATGAAGGTAGTGGTCATTGTAGGTGTTGACCCACAACAAAAACGAAACCGAGGTAGAGAAGTAAGAAAGACCTCAATAAAGAGGTGAATAGAGGTCATCGTATAACTCGTGGATGACTGGACCCCTCAAGTAGAAAGTCACAGGATAGAAAACGGACAAGTATGACAAGAACCCCAAGAGTTCCGTTCGGTGAAGAGGTCACCTGGTGCAAAACAGTCTTGAGAGGTTATACTGGGTAGGTAGAACCCACCGGGATGTACCGTGTGGAGTATCAAAGTAACTCAATCTGTTCCGACACCAGGTACACTAGTCAAACCAATCAAAAGACACTAATACCGAAAGTAAGACAGACGGGAGACTACCTATTCCTATTCTCTGAATACCTTCGAAGGACTACCCTCTCTGACTGACACCCTCTTTGACCCAGAACAAGACTACCCGTCCCGGTACAAGTCATTTAGAAATTAGGTTAAAAGACAACTAACCTCCTCGACACAGAGAAGGAACAGCAAACTGGACTCCGGTTTGGTAGGACCTCCATCACTTCTATTACCACTGGAGGAAGTTTTCCAAGTACGTACGTGACGACGTGAGTCACGGGGGCTGGGACGTCGTTCGGTGGCGGTTGGGTACAGAGACGATCTCTGAGGACCTGTGAGTGTCAGTTCGGACCCAGTTAGAGAACACCTCAGTGACGAGAAAAGAAGACCCAGGACCATACGTGTTCGAAAACAAACACGGGAGGTTCTCAGTCAAAGGGGTCAGGACACATTCAAGACCCCCGAGATACCACCCCAATACGGTATGGGTCCAGATGACGTGGGTCTCGGGGACGTGGACTCCGTCCACTGACGACTGGACATGGAGACGTCCTCTGTGAATTTGTGTCAAGACCAAGTCAGAGACACCCTTGAGACCCAGGACCACACGTGTTCAAAGCAAACTCGGGAGACTCGTAGAGACCGCCCATACCCCAAACTAAGATTTACACTAAAGAGGGGAGGTTCACAGAGTGATCCCGAAGAGGAAACGAGAACCTACACACCATAGAAAAACCACCCTAGGTTGTAACAGGACAACTACCAACAAGTCGTCGCTCAACATTAAAACCTCAAGAGTGTCCTCTTCTGCTGGTGTGCAGGAAGATGAGGAGGTAGAAGCCCAGAGGACCTTTACCAGACCCTCGAACGTTTCTTTCCATTAAAAAGTTTACTGTGAAAATCTGAAATCATTAAATATTCTACACAAAATTAACTCAAAATAAGATTTCTCTATTCCATTATATTGGGGACACGAAGAATATTGTTTAGGACTTCTAGAAACAGAATTTTACAATGTTAGGAAAGTGTTTTTCCACTTCTTCTATATCTTCGATTAACTGAAATACAGTTATTATTCTTTTCTTTGACTTCCCTTTATCCCTACTATTCATCTACCTATCCTCGTCGTACCAAACTAACTCAAGAAAATTTGGTTCGTACAGTGTATGCGTTAGAACAAATGAAACGTATTGTTGAGCCACTTCTTCCAAGATAACAGTGGAATTGAAATGTCTATTACGTTGACTTTGAGTCTCTTCAATTCGTCGAACCGATTTCAGTGGTTCTTTTATTTACTACATGGTCTCTAAATTTAGGTCCAGACTTAGACTTCGGTAAAAATGGTATGGAAGGTCAGATTATGTAGTTATAGATTAGAGGTAATGGAGGACGAATAGACTGACTTACGTGAATCACGATGTTATACCTTTTTTATCAAGTCCCAGTAAATATGTATTCTCGTTGTTTAATAAAATTTAATAGGTTCCAAATTATAATTGTTCCCACAATACAACTTGAAAAAACTTCTCGATCGACTGTCGAGACCGAGAGTACGGTGTATACGGGTTGGAAGATCTTAAAGATCTAAATACTACGTATCTTGTATTGTAATATTCGTATAGTCGAGGAGTGTTAGGGTGCTATACCGATTGGAACGGGTATCAAGGTCGGATCGGATTTAGAACATGAAACTATGGTAAGGGTCGGGATATGAATTGAGACCGGGTAGGACACGAAACTAACCTGAACCGGATCAAAGAAATGAATCGAATTCGGTTCTAAAATCCTCGATATTCACTGTTTACCAACTTCCTTGTCTTTTCAGGAAAAGGTACCAAACAAAAACCTGTAGGTTGAGAGGTGAATAGGAGGGGGAAGTCCAGAGGAAAATACTACCGAAAACCACCTTTTTCGGTAGTTAACGTCAAAACTTTATATAAATTAGATATACTAATGGGTGGCTTTAAAAAATAACTATCCTAAGTGATAAAGTAGCGTGAAAGTATAATCGTTCAGATGTAGTTTCGAGGGACAACCATTCTTGGACTCCTAAAAGAGAAACACCGTTAAAAACCACAGGTAAAAATAAGATTTTGTGGGTGTAATATTAATACCACTTTCACACCGACAAATGAAAATAAGAGGATCTTTGAAGATACGAAAATATGACAGTAGGGTTATGTCGGACGACATGTTGGGTAAAAGGTTGTAGAATCTTCCATCACACTAGAAGACTCCCCCAGTCTTTACGGGGTTGTCAAGGACCTTCGAGGATGACTTAGTCAAGTCAAGTCAGCGAGTCAGCACAGACTGAGAAACGATAGGGTACTTGGAGTCGTGCGGTCCGGAGAGACAGGTAGTGGTTGAGGGCCTCAGGTGAGTTTGGGTACAGGTGACACAGCCACTACTGTAGGTTGGTAGAGTAGGAGACATTAGAGGAAGAGGAGGACGGGAGTTAGAAAGGGTCGTAATCCCAGAAAAGGTTACTCAGTCGAGCAGCGTAGTCCACCGGTTTCATAACCTTAAAGTCGAAGTTGTAGTCAAGAAAGTCACTTGTGGGTCCTGACTAGAGAAAATCCTACTTGAACGACCTAGAGGAACGTCAGGTTCCCTGAGAGTTCTCAGAAGAGGTTGTGGTGTGAAGTTTTCGTAGTCAAGAAGTCACGAGTCGAAAGAAATATCAGGTTGAGTGTAGGTATGTACTTGTGACCTTTTTAGTATCGGAACTGATCTAACTGGAAACAACTGTTTCACTACAGAGACGAAAGAGGATACGACAGGTCCAACCAGTATTGAAAGGAAGGTTCCTCATTCACAGAAAATTAAAGCACCGACGTCAGTGGTAGACGTCACTAAAACCTCGGGTCTTTTTATTTCAGTCGGTAACAAATGTGACAAAGGGGTAGATAAAGGGTACTTCACTACCCTAGTCTACGGCTCTAGAATCAAAAGACTTACAACTCGAAATTCGGTTGAACAAGTGAGATAAGAAAATGAAAGTAGTTCTCCGGGAAGTCAAGAAGAAGGGAAAGACGGTATTCCCACCACAGGAGACGTATAGACTCCAATAACTATAAAGAGGACCTTTAGAAGTAAGGTCGAACATGAAGGAGGTCTGGTCGTAAAGAGTACTACATGAGACGTATCTTCAATTTATTCGTCCCACTGTTATATGTCGGAACTGCATGAGGAAAAGGATAAACCTTGGTCTGACAACAAGGTACAGGTCAAGATTGACAACGAAGGACTGGACGTATGTCCAAAGAGTTCTCCGTCCAGTCCACCAGACCATAAGGGTAGAGAAAGTCTTAAAAGGTGTCAACTAACACTAGGTGTGTCAGTTTCCGAAACCGTATCAGTTATTTCGTCTTTATCTACAAAAAGACCTTGCGAGAACGAAAAAGGTACTAAGTCGTCTACAACCGTTAAACTAGAGACCAAGGAGACGGAAAAGATTTTGGTCGAACTTGTAGACTTCAAGTGCCAAGTACATAACGACTTGGACCGAACCTCTTAAAATCGTAAATCTTAAAATCTTGAAATGGTCACACACTCTACTCACGTTAACACGTCATCAAACTCGTAAATAACCGTAACGGAAAGAAACCTTAACCCTACTTTTGACTGGAAAAGGTCAGAACACCGGTGACGACTCAAAAGGTTTAAACGACTATATAACTCACGTCGTGAAAGTGTTGTAGTAGAAAGTCCTAAACTTTATCGAGTTGACCTTAAGGTAGTGGAGGTGATCGAAACAAGTATCACCATGAAGGATTCCGGGTGAACTGAAGTGTAAGGTCCTACAGACCGAAATCCACTCACTAGTGTGGTAGTACTAATGGACCCAGCACTTCTAGAAACAACACATCAAGAAGACACATAAGAACGGTGGAGAAGAATTATAGAAGACGAAGACAATCCAGGTATGGTAAAGACGGAAATAACCCGTGTAGAAACGTACTTTAAAAAGGAACCATAGAGATTAAAAGACCTTCTCTAGAGATCAGAAAGGGTAAGACAAAAAAGGAGATAAAGAAACGTAACTAGTGACTCCTTCCGAAAGAATAGAGAGGAACGATAAGAAACCTTGAGACGTAAGTCTACGAATATAGAAAGAAAAGGAGGAAACGAAAAGTGAAGAGAAGAAAGGTGTCGATAAACATTCCGGAGAAGTCTGTCGGTAAAACGAAAAAAACGTAAAGAAAAGGTACCCCTACCAGAACTAGGGACAGAGGAAATGTCAGAGTACTTGGAGACAGCTATCAAGTAGTCCGTGAGACAGATAGTCTAGATCCGGGAATTTAGATAAAGAGTGAAGGTGACATATCAGTATTCCCTAAACTAAATCCAGTATGGACTTACCAGATCACTAAAAGGGGTGAAAGAAGTTAAAGTCAGACTTAGACCGTTAGTCCTTAAGTACTAGACTCAGTGTCAGTCAAGGGTCAGAACCAAAACGACTGACATATCTCGATGAGGTAGAAACCGACGTTTCTTATGTTAGGTAGACTAAAATCACAACTGGTAGACCACTACAGGTACACATCTAAGAAGAGAACACAACAACCTTCTCCCACAAACGATACTGATCACGTATCACCTTGGATTAAGTATTACAATATGATTACTAGGAACTTAAAACCGAACGTATTCTTAGTGGATACCGTAAAAAACTTTTACATCTAAAAAGATATGGAGAGTGTTATTTAGACTACTGTACTATATCTAAGTCCATACCCGACTCCGGTCCATCATGTCTAACTACGGATCCTTGTTATTCCTTCTTCTTTTGAACCCGTCCCCGTCCCCCGCCACCCCTCCTTACATTCACTTAGAACCTCTTTAGAATTAAAATTTGTTCATGAATTAAAATTCGTAAGACTACTTCCCCCAGGTGTTAGGTCAGTAGGTTAGATACGTAACTATACCCCAAAATAGATAATTTGTGACCAATTCTTTACTCTCGGGAGTATGTTATTGCTAAAACTAATTATTGTACTCATCTTCAAAGATGAGTAAAACCGTTATCAATCCAAAAGGCCTAAGGTATGATTAAGGTGAATGTAGACTAAGATTCGATTTCTAATTCAATTACAGTAATTTATTGGTACCGTAAACACATTCTAGTAACATAAACACATTGTCAAATATACACTAGACAAAACGAGTATCGTACAATATATGAAAAATTGTCTTAACGATCTTACTATTTAATCCTTTTTATTTTGTTTTATAAAAAGTCGTTCAAAGACCAGAGTTCACAATATACGGTACTTCTTCGGAAGTCTGTTAGTTCGGATCGTTTCAAGAAAATCAAAGAGAAATTCATTCGTTACAATCTATTTTGTACGTTATGAAAACTTAGAAACTCAGAGAAGAGAAAAGTAGTTTTTTCTTCATCATGTGTTTACAAGTCTTATTAGACAGTCACTGACATTTACTTATACGTAAGTATGAATTTCATCTTATAAAATTATTTCATAAGGACTTGTTATATTTAAACAGAAAAAGGGGTTTAATCGTTATTATATTATAATCACTAAGATATTTACCTGTGACGGTTGTCACCTGTGGTTCTACCAGCAGATTTCTTCCGTTGTCATACAACCGTCAGGAGCTGTTCCTGGGTCATGTACGGTTAGTAAAAAAGAGAGAAACAATTTGGTTGTAATGGTGTCCTTCCTTTCACCAAAGTTTTTGAATGATATTTACTTAACACCCACTTAAGTGTAAAGTTAAAGGTTTTCAGAACTAATCCGGTGATACAATGAGATGAAAATCAGAATTCTTCTTGTTGAGACTTAAATTAAATTACACTTAATGACTTTCTATTTCTTTTGTAATTGTAAATAATATAAGTTCTATGGATGAATTGGTAATATTGTCGTTAATAGGAAACTTCATTCTCACAGTAAGGAGTAAGAGGTTTACTCCTTTGACTTCGAATCTTTTTACTTGATTAAGTAGGTTTCAGTGTCTCGAACTTTCACCAACTGGACCCTTAATTTGGATCAACGACCCTGGGGTTCTGGAGTGAGAATTGATAATACGATCGAACGTAGACACGACTCTATATTAAAAGTAATGTGACCCGTTTGAAATTCCAGAACGACTTGTGACTACGACTGTTCCTTTCTGTTCTCCAGAGTGTCTGTCTAACACCTTGATATTTGACCATACTTACAAAACCTTTCGTTAAACCATTATAGGTGGTGTTAAGATTTGCGTATAGGGGGAACTGTTTCATGAAGACGAAAATCCTTAAACACGATATCTAAAGTAGTTTCATACTTTTCTATACCTGTTTGTGTAAGTGATATCGTAATAAAACATCATCGGTTAGTCCTTTAGGAACTTTACTTTAACTTATATGTTTATTACATGTGGGTACGTTACTCTCTAATATATTTGTATTTTTATAATAAATCATACCAAGTTCCGTATATTGACTTATTTTGACTTTTGATCTAAGTATAATCATAGATCTCTTACTAGTAAAACACACAAAATATAATATATAATATTAACCATTATATATATTTAACTTAGTTAATTTTAACGTGACCCATACAAACATATACACAAATAAGTGTTTGTTAAAATTACCAGAACTAGACACCTTCACCTTTATCCTAGTTTTCTCTCTCCTGGAAAGTAAAATGTTGGAAGACTTGTCAAACTTAACAATGATACTCGCATAGAGCAATTCTTACTTTAATTCTGTTTTTTGTTTAGTTTTGGAGTTCCTCGTGGTAAATTAAGTCATGTTAATTTTGAAAAAATACTACTTGTGTCATTCTTTATGTCATGTAGTCTCTAGTCTTATACGTATATTTATTACTTTTATTCAAAGTGTTTTATGTCGTATCTGACACAAGATGATAAAAGATAAGATGAAATAAAGTAACAAAATTTTTGAAAACAGTGATGAACGATTTTACTAAAGTACTTTTCACTTACACAATAACGTAGACTGAGAACCGTGGAGGTGCCTGACATCGGACGGTCCGAGGAGACAGGTACCTTAAGAGACCCGTTCTTATGACCTCATCCCTCGGTAAAGGAAGAGGTCCCCTAAAAGGGTTGGGTCCCTAGTTTGTGTCCAGAGAACGTAACGCCCGTCTAAGAAGTGGTAGGCTCGTTGATCCCTTCGAGACCTCAAAAACAACAACAACAACAACAAACAAACAAAATAAAATAAAAATCAAAACCAAAGTCGAAGGACCAACCGAGTCTTCCATTTCTTAGACGGACGTTGCACCCTCTGGACACAAACTACGGTCGTACCCCTTCTAGGGGATCTCTTCCCTTTCCGATGGGTGAGGTCATAAGATCGGATCTCTTAAGACATATCAGGTACCCCAACGTTTCTCAACCTGTACTGACTCACTGAAAGTGAAAGTGTCGAGAGTATGGTATGTAAATATTACATGTTAAGTTACATAAAGTCATATAAGTGTTTTGACTCGTTGATAGTAGTGTTATTTAAAATCTTATAAAAGTGATAGAGTTTTTTCTTTTTACGGTACATGAGTAAGAGGTAAAGGGAGGTTTGGGTGGTGAAGTGTCGAAGGTAATAGGTATTTAGATGGTACGAAGACATTCAAATGAATAGGGTCTGTAACGGATATTCATTTTAGTATTTGATACACTTTAAAACACGGAGCGGAGAAAGTGTATCGTATTACAAAAATTCCTCGTAGCTAAAATATCATACTTAGTCGTAAAATAAGGAAAAATAACTGTGTATTTTTAGGTAACATATTTATGTAGTGTAAAACAAAAAGGTAAGTAGTGAACTACCAGTAAACCTAAAGAAGGAGAAACCCTAATACTACTCCTTCCGACGATACTTTTAAGTAAGTCATTCTACTCTTTAATCGTTTTTTTTTTTTTTTCCAGTTGTTTGTCGAAGTGTATATAAGCCCTTACTTTAATGTATAATTATTTATTAAGGAAACAAATACCCTTTACACTCCCCTTTCTATCTAACCCTTAAACATAAACTGTACATGTGTGATGGTATAAATTTTATCTATTATATGTTCTTAGATGACATATCGTATCCCTTAAGACGAGTTATAGGACATTACTGGGTATACCCTTTTCTTGAAAAATTTTTCACCCATATACATATTGACTAAGTGAAACGGTATGTCGTTTTTACGTTGTAACATTTAGTCGATATGAAGTTGTTTTTAATTAATTTTTTTATTAGGGTAACAAACTTTTCCTTTAGATTTTTTTTTAATTTTCACGATCTTATCTTACTATTATTTCGATGTGTACGGTCTTAAACCCCTGGTGTGAGTCTTTACAATATGTCCGTATATCCAGTTTAAAATACCATAATCAACTAGACGTTTGTTCTTTATCATTTTTGGTTTTTTCAATTTATAAGTTGAGTATTTGACCTTTTTTTACACGTGTTTCATTCATATTTCTTATTCTTACTCTCTTTTACTTTATCTCTTCTCTTTCTTATCTATGTTAAATGTTTTACTTTTGACCAAGAGTTTTTTTTCTATCTTTAACCGTTTTGATTAATTAAAAAATTTCTTAATCCTATTCCATTTATTCTAGTTCTAATTTATTCTATGTTATCTCTAATTTTTGTTATTTTTACATAATATACGATTGTCTAAAATTCTGTATTTATTTCATCTATTGGAGTATATATAGATATTTTACGGTTTTAACCGTGTTTTTCTTTCTATTGAATATGTCTGTTTCTTCACCACCATTTTTGAAAAGGGAAAGTATTTAGAGATCCAAGTATAAGAAAATGTTCGATCAAAGTGGTAGTTTAACAGTCATCGTAAAAAGTGTCTTGATCTTGTTTTATAAAGTGTTAAACCTACCTTCGTGTTTTCTGGGACTTATCTGTTTCGTTAGAACTCTTTCTTTTTACCTCGACCTCCTTAGTTGGTAGGACTGAAGTCTTATATGATGTTTTGATGTCAGTAGTTCTGTCATACCATGACTTTGTTTTTGTCTTTATATCTCGTTACCTTTATATCTCGTTACCTTTATATCTCGTTTTAGGATCTCTATTTAGGTGTGTGGATACCCATGGAATAGAAATTGTTTCGTACGGTCTTATATGTCACCTCTTTTCTATCGTAGAAGTCAGTCAGCACGACCCTTTTGACCTGTCGATGTACATTTTCTTACTCTAATCTTTTAAAGTTCGGATTGTGGTATGTGTTTTTATTTGAGTTCTACCTAATTTCCGGATTTAGATTCCGATTTGTGATATTTTGAGACTCTACTTTTGTATCCGTCTTGTGAGAAACTGTATTTATTTAGTGTTGTTTAAGGAGAAACTGAGTGTCGGATCTCATTACCTTTATTTTCGTTTTAATTTGTTTATCCTGGAACTCCAAAATTGATTTGAATTTTCGAAAACACGCATCACTACTAAAAATTCCGGGTGAACTGAAGTGTAAGGTCCTACAGACCGAGATCCACTCACTAGTGAGGTAGTATTAATAGACCCACCACTTCGAGAAAAAACATGTCAAGAAGACACATAAGAACGGTGGAGAAGAATTATAGAAGACGAAGACAATCCAGGTATGGTAAAGACAGGAAATAGTTCGGGTAGAAAGGTACTTTACAAGGGAACCATAGAGATTAAAAGAACTTCTCTAGAGATCAGAAGGGGTAAGACAACAAAAGGAGATAAAGAAACGTAACTAGTGACTCCTTCCGAAAGAATAGAGAGGAACGATAAGAAACCTTGAGACGTAAGTCTACGAATATAGAAAGGAAAAGAGGCAACGAAAAGCGAAGAGAAGAAAAGTGTCGAGAAACATTCCGGAGGAGTCTGTCGGTAAAACGAAAAAACGTAAAGAAAGGTACCCCTACCAGAACTAGGAACAGAGGACATGTTACAGTGCTTGGAGGTAGGTATCAAGTAGTCCGTGAGATAGATAGTCTAGATCAGGGAATTTAGATAAAGAGTGAAGGTGACATATTAGTATTCCCTAAACTAAATCCAGTATGGACTTTCCAGATCACCAAAAGGAATGAAAGAAGTTAAATTCAGACTTAAACCGTTATTCCTCGAGTACTAGACTTGGTGTCAGTCGAGGGCCAGAACAAAAACGACTGACATATCTCGAAGAGGTAGAAACCGACGTTTCTTATATTAGTTAGATTAAAACCACAACTGGTAGACCACTACAGGTACACATCTCAGAAGAGAACACAACAACCTTCTCCCACAAACGATACTGGTCACGTAAAAGAACCGTTTTCAGATAATCAGAAACGGGACGAAGTAAGGTGTAAGGTTCCGGTTTAAACGGACAATGGGGTCCACAAAGAACTAAGGATGAAAACGTAAGGTCAGGGGATATTATTTTTCCTGTAGAAAAAACCCACAATCAAGATTTTCCCATCCAGAAGTATTTTGGCAAGTTAAAGTCGCAGAAGTCGCAATAATCAGCAACCTTCCTTTCAATACTGGTTGGATCTATAATTTTTCGTCTCTATAATGAAACGGTTGTTTCCAACGGATCAGTTCCGATACCAAAAAGGTCACCAGTACATACCTACACTCTCAACCTGACACTTCTTTCGACTCGCGATTTCTTAACTACGAAAATTTGACACCATAACCTCTTCTGAGAACTCTCAGACTTGTCTCTAGGTTGATCAGGTAGGATTTCCTCTGGTCAGGACCCACAAGTAACCTTCCTGACTACGACTCCGACTTTGAGGTTATGAAACCGGTGGAGTACACTTGTCAACTGAGTAACCTTTTCTGGGACTACGACCCTCCCTAACCCCCGTCCTCGTCTTCCCCTGCTACCTACTACTCTACCGACCTAACGTAGTGACTGAGCTATGTGTACTCAAACCCACTTGAGCCCCTAAACCAATACCTGTCCCTCCGGACCACACGACACTAAGTACCCCAGCGTTTCTCAACCTGTGCTGACTCACTGACTTGACTTGACTTGACTTTTCGAAAACTTGTCGTTTCTTTTGATATTTTTTCTACTTCTCTGTTGGAAGTCTTACCCTCTTTTATTGACGTTTACTTCATTGACTGTTTCCAAATTAGAGGTTTTATATGTTCGTCAAGTACATCAAGTGTTAGTCTTTTTGTTTGCTAGGTAAACTTTTTTTTACACGTCTCTTCCGTTACCGTTGGGTGAGGTCATAAGAACGGACCTTTTAGGGTACCTACCTCCTCGGACCATCCGACGTCAGGTACCCCAGCGGTTCTCAGCCTGTGCTGACTCGTTGAAGTGAAAGTGAAAGTACGTGAACTCTTCCTTTACCGTTGGGTGAGGTCACAAGAACGGACCTCTTAGGGTCCCTGTCGCCTCGGACCACCCGACGGTAGATACTTCAGCGTGTCTCAGTCTGCGCTGACTCCACTGAATCGTCGTCGTCGTCTTACGGATTTCTCTATAAAAAGGTTTCTTCTGTATGTTTACCGATTGTTTGTGTACTTTTCAATGAGTTGTAGAGAGTAATAATCTTTACATCTAGAGACTTAAGGATTATATACATGTAGTAAGGTGATTTTTTTCTGGTTTCTAGACGGGTCAAACATCAAAGGAAACAACACGTTTTCGAAAATTCAAATTAATCCAGGGTGAACAAATAAAAGTAAAATTAAAGGTAATGAGATCGTCCACCCAGTATCTTCTAGAACGAAACTAAAATCAGTAACTCACAAGACGAATACAAGAGGAGATTCTCAAATAATCAAAGACCAGAATGTAAATCCAGAAATTAGGTAAAACTCAAATAGACTCACATACCGTAATCTATCACTAGATTAAAGTAAGAATACGTGCAGTCAGTGAGTCAGTCAAGTCAGCGAGTCAACACAGGCTGAGACGCTGGGGTACTTAGCGTCGTGTGGTCCGGAGGGACACGTAGAGGTTGAGGGCCTCAAGTGAGTCTGAGTCCAGGTAGCTCAGTGACTACGGTAGGTCGGTAGAATAAGGTCAGGGGATATTACTTTTCTGTAGAAAAAACCAACAATTAAGATTTTCCAGAACATCCAGAAGTATCTTGGTAAGTTGAAGTCGAAGGAGTCGTGATGACCAACCCCGTATCCGAACCTAATAACACTATACCTTACCAAACGGAACCTTTACTTGTCTCTAGTAAGACAGCAAAAACTCTAACGTAGGTTCATGACGTAAACCTGAGAAGACAACTGAGACTACCGATGAGGTAAAGAAGATTCCCTAAGGACGGGTGTCATCATCTATATTACCAGTAGACTCAATTTAAGTGGGTAAGGTCAGGTAAAATCAAGAGACTAAGGATCTTACAGCTGTAAGTGAGAACGGTAGAGGATAATCTGGTGAAGGTTAAACGGAACTAAGTACCCGGATTGTAAGGTCCAAGGATACGTTATAACGAGAAATGTGGTAACCTGGAACGAAGATAGTGGTCAGCATCTTCATAACCCATAACAAAAACGAAACCGAGGTAGGGAAGTAAGGAATCCATCCAAATAACGATCTATAAATTAAGAAAACAACTTAACTACTCATAATAACTAAAGAATTAAAGAGAAAGACTAAAAAGTAAAAATCATATATTCTTAAGTCCACTAAAGACGTATACCTGGAACACTGAAACGACCTAAGTGACTAATCGAGATCATTAAAAGACTATCAAAGAAAAACCAAAAGATACATATCATAGTACAGTAGACGTTTGTCACTCTCAAAATGAAGAAGAAAAGACTAGACCTAAGGAAAGTAAAGAAACAGAAGAGATTACCGATATCGATCCTGAAGGTTTTGATACAACTTATTATCACCACTCTCACCTGTTGGAACAGAAGAAGAACTAGGATCTTCCTTTCGAAATCAAAAAGTAGTAACTCTTACAAACGACACCCGAAAAGTATATACCGGAAATGATACGACTTCATCCAAGGAAGATACGGGTAAAAAACTTCGTAAAAATAGTATTTACCTACAACCTAAAACAACCTCCGAAAAAGACGTAGATAACTCTACTAGTATACCAAAAATAGAAAGTTAAACAACTATATCATATAGTACAACTAACTAAAGGTATATCACGTCTTAGGAACGTAGGGACATTATATGGACTGAACTAGTACCACATCCTGAAGGGACCACCGAGTCTACCATTTCGTAGACGAATGTTACGTCCTCTGGGCCAAGTTAGGGAACCAACCCTTCTAGGAGACCTCTTCCTTTACCGTTGGGTGAGGTCATGAGAACGGACCTTTTAGGGTACCTGTCTCCTCGGACCATCCGATGTCAAGTACCCCAGCGTTTTTCAGTCTATACTGATACTCGCAAAATTGCACAACAAACTAAGACAAACGATCTTAAAACGATGTAGATACAAGTAGTCACTATAACGGATATTAAAAGAAAAAAGGACTAAAAAGGACCAAAACTATAGTCCCACTAACACCGGAGCTTCTTACTCAATCGTTCATAAAGAGGGAGACGTTATAAAACCTTCTCAAAGTCTTTTGGTCTGTAATCGAGAAGGGACTTACAAACTATCTTAAGGGGACACTTCGGTAGACCGGGACTCGAAAACAAGACCCCCTCTAAAAACTAGTGACAAAGTTAAAGTCACAAACATTAACCCAACAAGTATTAAAGATAAAGAAGGACCAAGTCAGAACCCTCCGACTAGAAAAGATTCATAGACAAGTAAAGGAGATCCAACAGGTAAAATAATCATATATAAAGGAGTACTATAAGAGAAAACTACGAAACATAAAGACACAACAGACAACATTGGAGAGGAAAAAGTAAAGATTAAAATGACTAAACTAAAAAGAGGGAGAAAAAGAACTACTCAGACCGATCACCAAACAGTTAAAACAATTAAAGTTTCTTGGTCGAAAATCAAAGTAATTAGAAACGATAACAAAGGAAGTAACGAAAAAAGTAAATAAAGACGAGACTAAAAATACTAGAGGAAGGAAGACGACTGAAACCCCCCAAAAACAAGAAGAAAAAGATCGATGAAATCTACATCTCAATCCGACAGATAAGCTACGAAAAGAACGAAGAACTCCATACTAACATAGTGATATTTGCAGGGAGAATTTTGACGAAAATGACTCTGGGTATCCAAAACCTAGTAGCACAAAGGTAACAGTAAACAAAGATCCTTAAAAAAATTAAAGAAAAAACTAAAGAAGTCATTGGAGAAACAACAAATCATTACATAACAAATTAGAGGTACTTACACACCAAAAACGACCCCAAGGGGGGGGGGGGTATCAACTGTAGATCAGAGTATCGTAACACCAGTCTCTTCTATACACTATGTTAAAGTTAAAAGCATTTAAATCACTCCGAACTAAACACCGGGTTCTACACCAGATAAGACCTCCTATAAGGTACACGTGAATTCTTCTTTCACATAAGAAGACGTAAACCTACCTTTCGGGACTTCTATAGTTAATCCAGGAAAACCAGATTACAAAGTAAATTCCAAACACAAATTAACTAAGAGACAAAACTACTAGGTAGGTAACTACTGTCACCCCACAATTTCAGGGGATGATAATATCACAACGTCAGTTAGAAAGGGCAATACGGACAATCACAAACGGAACACATAACTCCACGAGGATACAACCCACATATCTGTAAATATTAACAATACAGAAGAAGAACCTAACTAGGGAACTAGTAATGCATCTCAGGAAGAAAGAGAGAATACTGTAAGAAATAAAATTTCAGATAAAACAGACTTTATTCCTAACGGTGAGGTCCAAAAAGTAAGCGAAAGGTAAAAGTACCTTACAGAAAAAGGTAGGAAAATGAAAGTCAGACATACACAGAGATCCAGACTTCACCCAGAGGACATCCGTCGTATATATACCCAGAACAAAAACATAGGTAAGTCAGTCAGACACAGAAAACCAACCAAGTAAATTAGGTAAATGTAAATTCCATTAATAACTATGTATACAAGGATAACCGTAAAAGAACTAACAAAACCCAAACAAAACATCCAGAAAGGAAAGAGAACACAAATGACCGATACATTCAGGGAAATCATAAACAACATTCCGACGAAACAACCACGACTTAAGAGAATTAAAGACGAACAGGAATTTCGAAAACTAAAAAAGCAGTTAAAACTTACTCTAGAAACGGCTCATATCATTAGTACCTACAGTCAAAAAGAGAAAGTCATAAAATTTATATAGGACGGTAAGAGACCGGACGTCTCAAAGACGACTTTCTAGATGACAATTAGTATACCCTTGAACATACAATGAACGACGAAAAGGGAACGACGAGAATTATAAGAAAGAAATACAAATTATAGACAATCGAACTAATTATACACAGAACTACACAAAGAGGAACCCAAATTGGACATCCCCTGAGAGACACGAAGAACCTGAACTAACTGACAAAGGAAAGGGTACAACCCCTTTAAAGGTTGATATTAAAGAAGTTTTTAAAAGAGTGACGGAAAGAAAAAAGGAAGAAGGAGACCCTGGGAATTCTGAACTTATAACCACACAAATTTTAACAGGGTTTCCAGAGACTCCGAAAAAGGATTAAAGAAAAGTAAGGAAAGGGAAATAAGACGAGAAATCGTCATAAAGATGACAAGATAGGAGGTCGAGTGAATAGACAAGGAAACGAAGTCAATAAGACGATAACCAAGGAAGATCTCATAAAAATTAAAGTCACTAGTACAATAAGTAGAGACAAACGAATAAGACATAAAGAAGATACAGGAGACACTAACATAATTGACACAATTTACGAAGAACGTAAAAGAGGTAAAATAAAAGTTCAGAAGTCTCGTAGAAATGATAGTAATAAGACTTCAGAGAAAGTCCCTCTAATGAATAAAGGAGAAGTAAATAAACCAGAATACTCAAAGATGGAACGAGAAAGTAAACACAACATAAAGAGACAGAAAAGTAGTAGAAAAAAAAGATTGAACGGAGTGAACTCCAGAGGAAAAGGGTCCAAAATCCCAATATAATGAAGAAGGAAAACCAAAAACGGGAACCTTCCTTTACAACCAACCTACCAAACACAACTAAAGAACAACCCCCACTGAACAAGGACACAAGATCACCCTCCTCTAGTCCATCCGTTAATGTCTTTATGACCCTGTGTATGTGTGTGTGAAGGTATGTATGTCAATATTGGTTTCGTAAGATTTCTTTTCTCATGTCCTCTAACTGAACTACTCGTTCCCTTTGGTCTCCACTATAGTTGGTAAACTTTCGTCTCAATCGATTACGAGTCAGACCTTTAGGCTCGTACCCGTCTTACGGTTGACCTATTATATTGTATTTCTCGAGTTGTTAAATTGAGTGAACCACTGTCTTCTTTCTTATTTCCCTTTTCCCCTCTTGTTTTTCTTTCTCTTTCCTTTCCCCTCTTCCCTCGTTTTTCTCTTTTTCTTCCCTATCTCTTTTCCTAATTTTTAAATTTTTTTCTCTCTTCTTTTATCTTTTCATTTCTACTTATCTACACACACCTTTCCCAAACATATATAAGTCTTTATCGATGTAAACCATTCTTGTTATCCTTTTCGTCAACTTATATAGTTTTTGTTTTAGGTTTTTTGAGTTCCTTTTTCTTTTTCTTTCACTCCTCTTTTTTTCTTCTTTTTGGATTTTTTACTTAAAAAAAGAACGAAAAAAAAAACCTGTTATTTGTGTTTCTCCTTTTGAGGTGTCGTGACGTTTCCGATTATACCTTTGTACATCCCCCTATTTGGTACACTAAATAGTCTTTTTTTCTTTTTTAGAATTTTACTTAAAAAAATTGTTCCTTTTGTTTCCCCTTTTGAGGTGTCGTGGTGTTTTTAGATTACCCTACCCCTTTATACAAACCCTTATTCGTCACACTAAATATTCTTTTTTCTTAGAATTTCACTTAAAAAATTATTTATATTCTCTTTACTTCTTTTGAGGTGTCGTGACGATTTACGATCACACTTCCACCTCTTTATAACCCCCTTATTTGTCACACTATATATTCTCTCTTTTTCTTTTTCTTTTTTCCTCCTTTTAAAATTTTCCCAAAAATTCCAGTATTAAGAACCAACACCTCAGACGGAGACACCTACCCCAACCCAATCACAGGACACAACAAAGGGATCAACCGACTCGAACACGGACACAAGACCAACTACCTCGACCTAGAGTAGAGAGACTTCCCGTCACGTCACAGGTCATCATTCAAAACCTCACAGACACCCAAGTCGTACGGAAACCCGTCAGTAAGATCGAAAGTACCATAATCCGTTCAGATAAAGACGTCGACAAAGTTTCACCGAAAGAGTTCTATTGACGACACGGTGGTCAAGGGATGAACAGGGACCCTAGTAACGGTCACCAAGACAAAGGGACAGGGTGGGACACGACGACCGGTTTTGAACGATCCATCCACGAACATACCTAGGAAGACACAGTACCACTGAACACACCCGAATGGAGCCGGGGGATTCGAGTGGGAGACGTAACGTCCCGACACACGTAAACTGAGAGTCAAGGGCTCCAGGTGGGAGACGTAGTGTCCCGATCACACCTGAACAAAGTCGAAGGGTACGACCGGGAGACGTAGCGCCCCAAATACACATAAACAAAGTAGAGTGACGGACGTTAAACAGCGCCCCCAATAAACAAGAAGAAAACCGACACGTCCCTCCCAACACACACGACGGGTTCAAACATACGGAGGGGAGATAACCGTGGGGTCAGGGTGGGAAACGTGACCGATACAATCAGACGGGAGACACGACGTTCCCAACACGACGTTCCCAACACGTACGACCGACCCGAACAGACGGGGTAGTGTGATCCGATGGACCCGGACGGGAGACACGACGTTCCTATCACACGAGACCGACCCAAACATACGGTGTCGTGAGAACCAAGGGTCTCGGGCTCGGGTTCAGGTGACAGACAAACCCCGGTGTCAGGTACTCGACAATTGTCCGACTTTTCATGTCGAAAGAGACAAATGACGGGAGGTTCAGGGACGAAACGGACTAAAACCTTCTGAAGGTCGAGGGGAAACCCGGACGGACAATCCCTCAAAGGGACACGTACCCTTGAGGACAAAGTTCCGAGCAAGGGAGGGAACCTCGTGTTCGATGACAGGTTTTCAAGAGGTAACAAAGGGAAAAATACAGAGGGAGTAGAGAGGATGGAGTAAAGTCTCTCGAATCGGACAAGGGGACCTCCGGACGTCACAAGACGACAGCGGATCTCCAACGAAACATACTCAAAAAGTTATAGAACTACTCAAAAAGTACATAAACCCCCTCCGACCGTTAGAGGGACAGAATGAGGAGACGGTAGAAGAGACACGAGGGTTTCGTCTATCAAAATATCTTCTCAAGAAGGTTTATGAATTCCTTTTATAAGTTTAAAACACGTTCTAGAAGGTCAAAGAATAAAATACTCTGATCTTATCAAAACTATAGTTGTGGTGTTTCCTTGTCATGTCCTTTCCTTTTCCTTTTCGGGTAAATTGAATATTTATATCTATGTAGTTCGGATTTGTTTTAAAACCTTTTGTTTTAGAATGTCACATGATTTCAGGTTATACGGTGACAGTTCGTCCCAAATAAAGTAGTTACGTCCATTAAAGTATCATCCTTTAGAGAGTTACTGCAAATGATGAACAATATTATTTACTTTTTTCAGTATTCCAATAGTGATATTTATGTTCTCATAAACTGTTTTTCAGTTGAAAAAAATAAAAAAATAGAAAAAAAAATTAAAATTTTAGAAATTAAGAATGTACGCAAGGGTTTGTACTTGGGGGGAGGGTGGAGGGAGGGGTGTTGTAGAGAGACCCAGTAAAATTTAACTTTTGCAAATCGTTTGACCCTTATCGTCCCTTGAAGGAATTAGACTTTTTTCCCTTTGTTGTTTTTATTATGTTGTCACAGAATTTTCTCCTTTACAACCTTCATAACAGAGATTTTAATCTTTTTACGGTCACTCTGGGTGTTAGGGTGAAGAATAAGTATCAAATTTAGTCGTTTTTTTTTTTTTTTTCTTTCTTTCTTTTGTTCTTTTTTTTTTACTAAACGATTCCTGAAGGGGGCACCGAGTCCGTCATTTCTCAGGTGGACGTTACTCCTTCTGGATCCAAGCTAGGGACCCAACCCTTCTAAGGGGCCCTCCTCCCGTACCGTTGGACGAGATCATAAGAACGGACCTCTTAGGGGTACCTGTCTTCTCGGACCGTCCGGTGTCAGGTACCCCAGCGTTTCTCAGTCTGTACTGACTCGCTGATTCGTGTTAGTGTCGTGTCTTATGTATTTTGACAGTAATAAAAGTATATTTCTTACATGTCGATCAATAATTTCTATGATCCTCTCAAAACATTCAAAAAACATCAAAAAATATAAATAAAAATAGACAAATAAATAAACCGGTGTGACCCAGAAGTATCTACGTACGTCCTAGAAATTAACGTCGTTCACCTTAAATCAAGGGACTGGTCTGTAACTTAGATCCGGGGACGTAACCCTCACGTCTCAGAATCGGTGACCTGGTGGTCCCTTCAAGACCATAGTAAAAATTTAATTTCATATCAATTAAATGATACAATAGAATCAAAGTTGACATGTTGTTTCATTAAGTCAGTATACAAATATGAATATATATATATATTATATATTAAAAAGTCTAAAAAGGTAATATTTAACGATGTTCCATAACTCATCCAGGAACGACTAATGGATGAAATATATATCGTCAAACATATACAATTGGGGTTTGACGATTAAAGAGAGAGGGGGTGATGATGATAGGGGAAACACTTGGTACTCAAACAAAAGATACAGACACTCAGATAAAGACAAAGTACTTATTCAAGTAAACCATAGTCAAAAATCTAAGGTGGATATTCACCATTGTATACTATAAACAGATAGAGACAGACCGAATGAAGTAAGTCATACTGTCAGAGATCCAGGTAGGTACAAAGACGTTTCCCGTAATAAAGTAAAAAATACCGACTCATGATAAGACAACATATGTACATGTCGTAGAAGAAATAGGTAAGGAGAACAGTTACCTGTAAATCCACCGAAGACACAGACAAACCCTACGTACATAGAAAAACTTAATCTCAAAATTATAAAAGTCCTATGTACGGGTTCTCACCCTAATAACCGAGTATACTATTGAGATAAAAACTAATTCATTTTGACTCACTGTGGACTATCCTAAGTTATTCTTATGTCGTAGTAGAGACACTATAATGACAGTTTCCACGTAAGTCAAGTCAAGTCAAGTCAGCGAGTCAGCACAGGCTGAGAAACACTGGGGTACTTAGCGTCGTGTGGTCCGGAGGGACAGGTAGTGGTTGAGGACCTCAAGTGAGTCTGAGTGTATGTAACTCAGTCACTACGGTAGGTCGGTAGAGTAGGAGACAGCAGGGGAAGAGGAGGACGGGGGTTAACGAGGGTCGTAGTCCCAGAAAAGGTTACTCAGTTGAGAAACGTACTCCACCGGTTTCATGACCTCAAAGTCGAAGTCGTAGTAAGGGAGGTTTCTCGTGGGTCCCGATTAGATGAAGTCTTACCTGACCAACCTAGAGGAACGTCAGGTTCCCTGAGAGTTCTCAGAAGAGGTTGTGGTGTCAAGTTTTGGTAGTTAAGAAGCCACGAGTCGGAAGAAGTGTCAGGTTGAGAGTGTAGGTATGTACTGGTGACCTCTTTGGTATCGGAACTTATCTACCTGGAAACAACCGTTTCATTACAGAGACGAAAACTTATACGATAGATCCAACCAGTATTGAAAAGAAGGTTCCTCATTCGCAGAAAATTAAAGTACCGACGTCAGTGGTAGACGTCACTAAAACCTCGGGGGTTTTTATTTCAGACTGTGACAAAGGTGACAAAGGGGTAGATAAAGGGTACTTCACTACCCTGGTCTACGGTACTAGAAACAAAAGACTTACAACTCGAAATTCGGTTGAAAAAGTGAGAGGAGAAAGTGAAAGTAGTTTTCCGAAAAATCGAGGAGAAGTGAAAGACGGTATTCCCACCATAGTAGACATATAGACTCCACTAACTATGAAGAAGACCTTTAGAACTAAGGTCGAACACGAAGTACGTCAGGTCACAAAGAGTACTACATGAGACGTATATTCAATTTATTCGTCCTACTGTTATATGTCGGAACTACATGAGGAAAAGGATAAACCTTGGTCAGACAACAGGGTACAGGTCAAGATTGACAACGAAGGACTGGACGTATGTCCAAAGAGTTCTCCGTCCAGTCCACCAGACCATAAGGGTAGAGAAAGTCTTAAAAGGTGTCAAATAACACTAGGTGTGTCAGTTTCCGAAACCGAATCAGTTATTTCGTCTCTATCTGTAAAAAGACCTTGAGAGAACGAAACATATACTAGGTCACCTACAACCGTTAAACTAAGAACCAAGGAGACGGAAAAGATTTTGATTGAACTTGTAGACCTTCAAGTGTCAAGGGTATAACGACTTCGGACCAAACCTCTTAAAACTCGTAATGAAATGATGGAACACTTTACTCACGTTAACACACCATCAAACTCAAATATAAAGTTATTTGACAATGTTTAGGGGGACTTCAAAATTATTTGTATAAAGGTCTGTATTTTGTCGACTTTATTAAATAGTAGTCAATTGTAAAGAACATTAGTAGTAAAGTTCTTTATAATTTCTTTAAGTAAATTTACCATCTGTTTACTATAGTCACATTTTGAACCCAGATGTGGTTTCTTACTTCTCCTGTTTTTTATTGATGTACACAATTATATTTTTACAAGAAAATATAATAAATTTATAGAAATTTTCTATCGACTGACAAATTTCTTTTTTATTGTTTTCATATACCACTTCAAATAATACATGTAAATTCATTCTATATACTTTTGTTCCCCTGTTTACCTTCACTCTTTATCGTCGGTTTACAATTCAAGAGTATCATATTTATTCTGACATATTTATTGAACCTCCATCTGACACTATACAATTTCTATAAATTATATTTGGGGTTTCACTGGTGATTTGGTTGTGCCGTTTTTCACTATCGATAATTCATTTTTTTACTATTTTGTACCTTATTATGTTTTCAGATAGTGTTTTTGTAACATTTTTTCCTTTTCACTTTGTGTTTAGTCTACCTCGTTTATCTCTTGTTTAGACGTTCTACTACATATACATTGACTTTGGTATAATTATTATTAAAATTTATACTATTTTTGTCTATGTCTATTTTTTGACATCGATTTTTCAAGGTTAACATACGAAAAATATTCTTTTAGTGGAATTTATGTTTTTAGACGACACAAATTTCATTTTTTCTATCGTTTACTTTATGGTTGGTTTAGGATTGGTTTTCTTTCGACCTCACAGATATAATTGAAGTCTTTTGTATCTGAAGTCTTGTTTCTTATAATAGTTTTTATCTCTATCATGTATTATTATTTTCCCCATTAAGAGGTTCTTCTGTATTTTAGGAATTACACAAGAATAACAAGTCAGTGATTCAACATAGACTAAGAACACTGGGGTACCTTACGTCTTACGGTCCGAAGGGATAGGAAGCGACAGAGGGTCTTAAACGAGTTTAAGTACAGGTAACTGAACCACTACGATAGATTGGTAAAGTAGGAGACGGCGGGAGAAGAGGAAAACGGAAGTTAGAAAAGGTCATAGTCCCAGAGAAAGTTACTCAGTCGAGAAGCGTAGTCTACCGGTTTCATAACTTCGAAGTCGAAGTCGTAGTAAGGGAGGTTACTTATAAGTCCCAACTAAAGAGAATTCTAGCTGACTAAACTAGAGGAACGATAGGTTCCCTGAGAGTTCTCAGAAGAGGTCGTGGTCTTATACTTTCGTAGTTAAGTAGTCGTGAGTCGGTAGAAATACCGGTGGAGAGTGTAGGTATGTATTGATGACCTTTTTGGTATCGAAACTGATATACCTGGAGACAACCATTTCACTACAAAGACGAAAAATTATTTGACAGATCTAAACAGTATTGTAAGGAGGGTTTCTCGCTCGTATAAAATTAAAGTACCGACATGAGTGGTAAGTGTCACTAAAACCTCGGGTTCTTTTATATTAGACAGTAACGAAGGGGAAAAAGAGGGAGATAAACATTACTTCACTACCCTGGTCTAGGGTACTAGAAACAAAAAAGATTACACCTTAAAATTCAGATGAAAAAGTGAGAAAAGAAGGTGGGAGTAATTCTCAGTGAAATTAATGATAAGTGAAAGACGATAATCTTAGTATAATAGAAGTATAGACTCAAACTACTACAAAGAAGGTCGTTGCAACTAGGTTCGAACACTAAGTACGTCAGACCGTAAAGTGTACTACACCAGACGTATATTCAATTTATTTGTCCCACTGTTATATGTCAGAACAGCATGAGGAAGGGGTTAAAACTTGGTCAGATAACAAGGTACAGATTAAGATTGACAACGAAGAACTGGAGGTATGTCCAAAGAGTCCTCTGTCCATTCCACCAGACCATAAGGGTAGAGAAATTCTTAAAAGGTGTCAAACAACACTGAAATTACATCAGTGACTTTGTCTTCATCTCCCAAAAGACCTAAGGAAACAAAATAGATACTAAGTTACTTACAACCCTTAAACCAGAGACCACGGACAGAAAAGATTTAGGTCTAACATGTAGACCTTCAAGAACCAAGTGAATGGAGACTTCCTAAAACTCGTATTGGAATGTCTAAATTCCCTTCTGTCTAAATTCCCTTTAAAATTTTATAAAAGTTAATTTACTTTTACTTTATACAGTGTAAAAAATCCTACGTCGATATTTTCACGAACCTCTTTTCTGATATCGTAATTTAAGAATTTAATCTTTTCTTCTAGAATTTAACCATTTAATCCAGAGGTTTAATTCTTTAATCTCTTTTATTCTTATCTTTTATTTAATTAGATTTTGTTTGTCTTTTCATTTTCTTATATTTCTTCTTTACTTACTTTAATTTTTCTCTCTTTTTATTTACCAAGAAACTTTTTCTAGTTATATTACCTATTTAGAGTCCTTTCAGAGTGGTTCTTTTTTTCTCTGTGTTTAATGGTCATAGTCATAAATTTCTTTAGACATGACTAACGTGTCTATGATTTTCTTATTATTTCTTAATGACACTTGTTGAGATACGGGTATTAAATTTGTTGAATCTACTTTACCTGTTTAAGGAATCTTCTGTACTAGATAGTTTTTAGTGAGTTCTTATTTGTCATTTTTTAACTTAAACGTCAATTTTTTTTTTGAAGGTTTTTTCTTTGTAGCTCAAGGTTTAGTGTATTTACCACTTAAGATAATTTACAAACTCTTCTTTATTATGGTTAAGATACGTGAAGGAAAGTCTTTTATCCTCCGACGTATGAAGGATAAAATGAGATACTCCGGTTGTAAGGAGATTATGGTTTTATTTCGTTTATATAATTTTCTTTTGATGTCTGGTTTTAGGAAAGACTTGTATGTACACTTTTAGGAGTTGTTTTATAATTACTCAGTTTAGGTCGTTAGATATTTTTCCTGTCATGTTATAGTAATTCACCCCAAGTAGGATCCTATCGTTCTAACCGAGTCGTACACTTTTAGTTTCATGAAGAGTAAAATTGTCTTTTTTTTTTTTGTATTCTTTTCGGTGTGTGCGTTAGTACAGTTAACTACGTAAACAGGGACATTTTTGAGAGTCTTTTGATTTTTATCTGTCATTAAAGACGTTGGATTATCTCAGTCACTTTTTAGATGTTGATTGTTGTATAAATTGATCTAATTCTTGTTTCGTTTCTAGATTAGAGAGTCGTGTTGACGAGTCGTAGTATCACCTTCAGGATAACACACGTTTTTCTCTTCTTTTTCTTTGCTTCACAGATCTAACCTTTCCTTCTTTATTTTAACAGAAGTAAGTGTCTATGATACAAACACGTGGGTCTTTAAGGTTACTTAGTTGTTGTTTTTTTTCGAGGATCTCGATTTATTTACTCAAATCGTTCTAACGTCCCATTTCCCTCTTTCTCTTTAATTCCTTTGTTAGGGTAAGTGATAACGTTACTTTTCTTATTTTATTGATCATAATTTAGAAGGATTTCTCTGATTTCTGGACATACGTCTTTTGATACTCTGTGACTACTCTCTTCAGTTTCTGTTGTCTTTGTCTACTTTTCTATACGGTACAAGGACATAACCTTCGTAGTAATATCACTTTTACTAATATGATGGGTTTCGTTAGATATCTAAGTCACGTTAGGGATAGTTTGATGGTTACCATAAAAAGTGTCTTGATCTTGGTTTTTCAAGTGTTAAACATACCTTTGTGTTTTCTATAGTTTATCGGTTTCGTTAGAACTCTTTCTTTTCACCTCGACCTTCTTAGTTGGACGAACTGAAGTCTGATATGATGTTTCGATGTCAGTAGTCCTACCATACCATGACCGGGTTTTCGTCTTTATATCTGGTTACCTCGTTCTATCTTTCGGGTCTCTATTTGGGTGCGTGTATGCCCGTGGACCTATCTATGTACATTTTCTTATTTTGATCTTATGAAGTATTGTGGTATGTGTTTTTATTTGAGTTTTACCTAATTTCTGAATTTACATTTCGGTCTTTGATATTTCGAAAATCTCCTTTTGTATCTATCCGTCATGTGAAAAAACTGTATTTACTGTCGTTCTAGGAGAAACTGGGTGAAGGATCTCATTACCTTTAATTTTTTTTTATTTGTTTACCCCGAATGAATTTGAATTTTCGAAAAGGTATCACTTCCTTTGATATTTGTTCCACTTTTCTGTTGGGAGTCTTACCTTCTTTTATTATCGTTTCGTTTGTTGACTGTTCACTAATTTAGAGGTTTTATAAGTTCGTCGAGTAAGTCGAGTTATGGTCCTTTTGTTCGTTGGGTCAATTTTTCACCCGTCTTCTGGATTCGTCTGTAAAGAGGTTGTTTCTGTTTGTCTATCGATTATTTGCGTACTACGAGTTGTGGTGAGTAATAATCCCTTTACTTTTAGTTTTGATGTTACTCCAAAGTGGAATGTACCCAGTCTTACTGGTAGTAGTTTTATAGATGTTTGTTATTTACGATCTCTCTCTCATCCTCTTTTCCCTTTGGAGAACGTAACAACCACCCTTACGTTTAACTATATCGGTGATACCTCTTGTCATACCTCTAAGGAAATTTTTGATCCTTATTTCGTCGATATACTGGAGTTTTAGGGTCATGACCCGTATATGGGACTCTTTTGGTATTAACTTTTTCTGTGTATGTGGGGTTACAAGTAACGTCATGATAAATAATAGTTATTATGTTATCGATCCTGTACCTTCGTTGGATGTTCAGGTACTTATATATCTCTTCAACACTATATATCTGTGTCACCTTATAATGAGTCAGTATTGACCTTGTGTAAATTGAGTCAAGAATATTCTATCTACTTGAATCTCGGATAATATATCTCACTTCATTCAGTCTTTCTCTTTCTGTTCATAGTATATAATTGTGTATATATATACTTTAGATCTTTCTACCATGACTATCTGTCCCGCCGGTACCTCTGTGTTTGTAACTCTTGTCTGAACACCTGTGTCTCTCCCTTCCTCTCCCACCCTGTTTAACTCTCTCAACGCGACTTCGTATATGTAATGTTATACAATTTAATCTATCGGTCACCTTTAAATGACATACTGTGTCTCTCGAGTTTAGGCCACGAGACACCGTTGGTCTTCCTAGCCTACCCAACCCTTCCCCCTCCCTCCAGGTTCTCCCTCCTCCGTATGTATATGGATACCGACTAAGTACAACTATATTCCATCTTTGGTTGTGTTATAACCTTTCGTTAATAAGAAATTGATTTTTATTTATTTAACTTTTTTTACTGACGTCCTATTTTCCACTCATATGTATGATTGTTCGTCCTCACCTTACACTTTAAAATTTTTATGATACATGTTATCGTGAAAGTAGATTTATTTTATAACTTCATATTCAGATTTTTGACACATATTTAAAACGACTTTTGACATTTTGTAACTACTTTCTTTAGTTTCTACATTTATTTATCTATATATGAGATATAAGTACACAACCTTTGGAGTTATAACACTTTCACAGTCGGAAAGGGTTTAACTAATTATATCTAATTAACGTTAAGATTAGTTTTAAGGTCGTCTATAATATCTATATCTGTTCGATAATAGTATGGTTTTTGTTTTACTTTGTTTCGGTAAGAAATTATAGTAATTTATATAGTAGTCATAAGTTTAATAGGTCTAACAGAGTTTACGCTCAAACCAAAATGAAAAAAAAATTGACAAACAGAAAAACCTAGTTCTAGGTTTATTTTAAACATGTGAAGGTAACTAAAAACAGGAACGTTAAATAACAGTTTTGAAGGGGGAACGTTAAATAAACGTTTCAGTTCTGACCTCTCCTTTACAACTGGGAAACTTCTATACGGTGTTTGTACCAACATCAAATCAAAGAGAGTCAAACCTAAAACAAGTGACGTAGGTGTGTCACAGTATGTGGTACAGGGAAACAGAAGACATAAAGAATATTTGATTATCAAACTACAAAGGTTTCTTTCCGTTACGTTTTCTCACGAGTTTGATGACGTGTTAACGTGAGTAGAGTGTACGATCATTTCATTACCAGTTTTAAGAGGTTCGGTCCGAAGTCGTTATGCACTTAACACTTGAAGGACTACAAGTTCGACCAAAATCTTTTCCGTTTCCTTGGTCTCTAGTTTAACGGTTGTAGGCGATCTAGTACCTTTTTCGTTCTCTCAAGGTCTTTTTGTAGATAAAGACGAAATAACTGATACGGTTTCGGAAACTGACACACCTCGTGTTAGTCGACACCTTTTAAGACTTTCTCTACCCTTATGGTCTGGTGGACTGGACGGAGAACTCTTTAGACATACGTCCAGTCCTTCGTTGTCAATCTTGACCTGTACCTTGTTGTCTGACCAAGGTTTATCCTTTTCCTCATGCAGTTCCGACATATAACAATGGGACGAATAAATTGAATANTGTAGTACTCTTTTCGACCTGACCTTCTTTGTGTTCGACCTTAGTTCTAACGGCCCTCTTTATAGTTATTGGAGTCTATACGTCTACTGTGGAGGGAATACCGTCTTTCGTTTCTCCTCTCGCTTTTTCAACCGAATTTCGAGTTGTAAATCTTTTACTTCTAATACCGTAGGCCAGGGTAGTGAAGTACCCTTTATCTACCCCTTTGTCACCTTTGTCACAGTCTGAAATAAAACCCCCCGAGGTTTTAGTGACGTCTAACACTAACGTCGGTACTTTAATTTTCTGCGAATGAGGAACCTTCTTCTCAATACTGGTTGGATCTATCGTATAAGTTTTCGTCTCTGTAATGAAACGGCTGATTCCAGACGGATCAGTTCCGATACCAAAAAGGACACCAGTACATACCTACACTGACAACCTGACACTTCTTCCGACTCGTGACTTCTTAATTACGAAAACTTGACACCACAACCTCTTCTGAGAACTCTCAGGGAACCAGACGTTCCTCTAGGTTGGTCAGGTAAGACTTCCTCTAGTTGGGACCCCAAAGAAACCTTCCTTACTACAATTTCGACTTCGAGGTCATGAAACCGGTGGAGTACGCTTCTCAACTGAGTAACCTTTTCTGAGACTACGAACCTCCCTAACCCCCGTCCTCCTCTTCCCCTACTGGCTCCTACTCTACCGACCTACCGTAGTGCCTAAGCTACCTACACTTAGACTCACTTGAGGCCCTCTACCACTACCTGTCCCTCCGGACCGGACGACGCTAAGTACCCCAGTGTTTCTCAACCTGTGCTGACTCGCTGACTTGACTTGACTTGACTTATCAAACTACATCTCGTCCCTAATTGTTTGATGTTGGACGTTCGTTTTAAGTCGGACGAGGACATAACGGGGACTCAATTCTTTCGAAAGATGAACCATATAAGACTTACAAACACAGGTGGGGGTTAAAGTGTATAACTTTGGAATTAAGGTTTCTGTTATTCTAATCGACAACCCGGGAAACCGTCCACTAATCAAGTACTTTCATTCCGGGAGTACATACCTAGTCACAAGAATCTTTTCTCTTAGGTGTCTCGAGGGACCAGGGAAGGTTATATACTCCTGTGTCACTCTTCCATGGTCGAAAGTTGGTCTTTTTTCTGAAATGGTCTGTGACGTTGGTACGACTACGTATCTAGAACCTGAAATCCTGAAGTCTTGACACTCTTTATTTAAAGACAACAAATATTCGGTAGGTCAGATGACATAAAACAATTTCGTCAGGTTTATGTGACTGTGATGTAAAAATTTTCTGATCCCCTTTTTTTGTGTTGTTTTGAAAATAATAAAAACTTATACGTTATCTCTATTGTCCACAGACAGGAGAATGTCTTTTATCAAGAGTTGGAGATCAATTTTCCTGACCAAAAGACTGTCAAATTTTATACAAACATGTGTCAATAACAAGATTACTCCAAAAGTTAGCAAATATAAAAGGATTCTTAAACAGGTTGAGGAACTACAAAAGTTTGAACGATGTGTCTAAGTATGTACCATGAGAATACATCTAAATTTTATAAAAAAGGTAATAATGAGAACCGGATTTAAAATTAGGGTTGAAATGGTCATTGTTTTAAAGACCCGTTAAACCTCGTTTAGTGAATTGAGCAAACTCAGAGTAAGAGAATATTTTACCCTTATTATTAATTTGGAATGAATTGTCTTAAAAACACTCTTAGACTACGTTATTACATACATTTTAACCAAACTTTATCATCCTGAGTACGTATACTCCTCTTCCTTTACCGTTGGGTGAGGTCACAAGAACGGACCTATTAGGGTCTCTACCTCCTCGGACCATCCGACGGCAGATACCCCCACGTGTCTCAACCTGTACTGATTTCACTGAATCTTCGTCGTCGTCGTCGTACGTTTACTATCAGTAAAAAATAGACGACGACGACGACGATTCAGTGAAGTCAGCACAGGCTGAGACATGTTGGGGTATCTACCGTCGGGTGGTCCGAGGTGACAGGGACCCTAAGAGGTCCGTTCTTGTGACCTCACCCAACGGTAAAATAGACGATCCAATAAAATTATAGTTCAGTAAAATAAAAACACCTGAAAAGGAAAATTAGAACTGAAAAGAACTCAATTCCCTAACCTGGAACATGTGTTCACTACTACAATCAGAATCATTTCTGTTGACCCTACTCGTCTCCGTCTCTTACACTAATGTGTACGAGTGTTACCCATCTGTGCCACCACTTTAAAACATCAAGAGAAAACTAACCATAGTACAAGAGTCAGTTCAGTTTCGGTTTCAGTAGTAGACTTTAAATCCTGACTTTTACTTTACAACTTCAGAACTCCTCTTTCCAGGTTAGATCCACTATCCACCCACTTACCTGTGCACTTTATACACACTAGTGGTCCGTCGTAATTCCCAAGTACTTCGAAACTTCGGTAAAGTTCACACTGGTCTTTCGTGTTAATCCAAAATGAAGTTAGTGTCACGGTCACAACCCGAATTGATCCTAACCTGAAAACGGTTCATTTTTAATATTTCGTTGGGAAAGTACCTAGTGACGGAACAGTACCACTTCCCCGAACATATTGAGTTACTTCAATACCCGGTACGATACGTCTACGACAGGTTCTACCTGTCCAGTATCACTTCTCAAGACTGTTTTGCACCAGGTAACCTCTTCCTTTACCGTTGGGTGAGGTCAAAAGAACCCACCTCTTGGGGTACCTGTCATGTTTTTCCGTTTTTATATACTTCGGTCTTCTATTCGGGGAGGAAGGGTCCAGACTTCTACAGGTTATACGATGACCCCTTCTCGTCTTTCGTTAATTATTATTGAGGTCTTTCCTACTCCGTCGACCCGGTTTCGTCTTTACTACAAGTTGACACTTACACAGACAACCACTTTTATTTCAGGTCACACCATTTCTTGTTATAACGTATCCTTGGACCTTACGAACCAGGTACTTAGTTCCATTTAACCTACACCAGTTCGTTCTCTACAGTTCTAACTTGTAGTTAGATTTAATTTGTGGAATGCTAATATGTCACCTCCACTACTTATCTAAGTTCCATAAACTAGACCATCTGTCTGACGGACTTCTTGATACCTGATCTCTATCTCTAAACATTGTAACATATCCTCCGTCACTGGTTTTGGTGGGGTTTCTTTTTCTTCGTGTTCCTCCGTTTCACCAATAGACTCCTCCAAAATGTTTATCGACTCCTTTCTTCTCTTCGTTTTCCGATCCCTCTTTCCCTTTCTATACGGGTTGACTTACGTCTCCAGGTCTCTTCTCGTTCCTCTCTATTTTTCCGAAAGAATTTACTTGTTACGTTTCTTTACCTCCTTTTGTTATTTTACCTTTTCTGTTCGCTAGAGAAGTTCTTTTAACCTCTATAGTTCCCTCGTAAAGTACGTTTCGACCCGTACTATTTCGTGTCTTTGTCATTCCTAGATTGTGTCCGTCTTTTCTTTAATTCTTCTCCACCGTTCTTATGTATCCTCTTGATATGTTCTTTCTGAATTACTTGGTCTATTGGTACTACCACACTAATAAGTGGATCTCAACCTGGAGGACCTCATACTTCAGTTTACCCGGAATCCTTCGTAATCAAACTTGTTTCGATCACCTCCACTGTCTTAAGGTCGACTCGATAACTTTTTAGGATTTTCTACTACGACACTTTTACGAAGTGAGTTATACGGTCGTTTAAACCTTTTGTGTCGTCACCGGTGTCCCTATCATTTCCAGTCAAAAGTAAGGTTATGGTTTCTAATCGTTACGGTTTCTTACAAATTTGATGGTATGTTAACACGAGTAAAATATACGATAGTTCCAATACGAGTTTTTGGAAGTTCGATCCGAAGTTTTTATGTACTTGTATCATGAAGGTCTACCTGTTCGACCCAAAACTTCTCCGTCCCCTTGGTCTGTCTCCAACTAAACGGTTGTAAGTGAACTAGTACCTCTTTCGTTCCCTCAAGGTCTTTTTGTAGATGAAGACAAAGTGACTGATGTCATTTCGGAAACTGACACACCTTGTTTTGTTTGACCTTTTAAGAATTTCTCTACCCTCATGATCTGGTGGAATGAACAGAAGACTCTTTGGACATACGTCCAGCTATTCGTTGTCAATCTTGGTCTGTACCTTGTTGACTATCCAAGTTTTAACCCTTTCCTTATACTGTTCCGATATATAACAGTGGGACGAATAAATTGGATATACGTCTCATATAGTTCGTTTTAAGATCCGACCTACTTAGTGTTCGACCCGAGTTGTAACGGTCCTCTTTACAGTTGAGATAGTCTATACGTCCACTATGGTATGATTACTGTCTTTCACTTCTTGATTTCTCGGGGATTACTCACTCTTTCTTCTCTCACTTTTTCGACCGAACTCTATGTTATAATTTTTTTCTTTTTTTTTTTTGATTCTAGTACCGTAGACCAGGTTAGTGAAGTACCATTTATCTCCCCCTTTTCACCTTCGTCACTTTCCACAAGAAAAGAACCCGAGGTTTTAGTGACACCTACTACTGACTTCGGTACTCTAATTTTCTGTTAACGAGGAACCTTCTTTTCGATTCTGTTTGGATCTGTCATCAGCAGTCCACGGGTATATTCTCGACCTGGTATTCCTTCCGACTCACGGTTTCTTAACCACGAAAACTTGACACTACGACCTCTTCTACGAACTCTCAGGGAACCTGTCCTTCCTCTATTTTATTCAGTTAAACTTTCCTTTAGTTGGGTGTCATAAGTAAAAAAAAGTAAAAATAAAATTAACCTCCGTTTAATAAAATGTTATAACACCACCAAAAACGGTATGTCAGTGTGCTTAGTCGGTACCCACATGTACAACATGTACGATATGTACAAGGGGTAGGAATGGGAGGGAGGGTGGAGGGAGGGGTAGGTTAGTGAGTCCCAGTAGGTTCACGTGGTCGGGACTCGTGGGAGGGAGTACGTAGTTTGGACCTGATCGTTTGATAAAGTGTATACTATTATATGTACAAAGTTACGATAAGAGGGTTTAGTAGGTTAGGAGTGGAAGAGGGTGTCTCAGGTTTTCAGACAAGAAATGTAGACACAGAGAAAACGACAGAGTGTATATCCCAGTAACAATGGTAGAAAGATTTAAGGTGTATATACGTTATTATATGACATAACCACAAAAAGAAAGAATGAATGAAGTGAGACATATTATCCGAGGTCAAAGTAGGTGGAGTAATCTTGACTAAGTTTACGTAAGAAAAATTGTCGACTCATTATACGGTAACACATATACATGGTGTTGAAAGAGTGGGTAAGCAGACGGTTACCTGTAGATTCAACGAAGGTACAGGACCGATAACATTTGTCACGACGCTACTTGTAACCCCATGTACACAGAGAAACTTTAGACACATACGGGTCGTCACCCTAACGACCCAGAATACCGTCAAGATAAAGGTCGAAAAATTCCTTAGAGGTGTGACAAGAGGTATCACCGACATGATCAAACGTAAGCTGGTTGTCACCTTCTTCTAAGGAAAAAGAGGCGTGGGAAAGGTCTTAAATAATAAACATCTGTAAACCTGTAGTCGGTAAGACTGACCGTACTCTACCATGGAGTAACACCAAAACTAAACGTAAAGAGACTATTATTCGTTGTGACTCGTAGAAAAGTACAAAAACAATCGGTAAACATACAGAAGAAACCTCTTTACAGACAAATCAAGAAACCGGGTAAAAAAACTGACCCAGTAAATAAAAAGGTCTTAACTCGACGTCCTCAACAAACATATAAAAACTCTAATTAAGAAACAGTAAACGAAACAAAGGATAATAAAAGAGGGTAAGACTTCCGACAGAAAGGTGGAACGAATATCAAAGGAAGTAACACGTTTTCGAAAATTCAAATTAATCCAGGGTAAACAACTAAAAACAAAAATAAAGGTAATGAGACCCTCCACCCAGCATCTCCTAGGACGATACTAAATGCAGTCTCACAAAACGGATATAAAAGGGGATCCTCAAAATGTCAAAGACCAGAATGCAAATCTAGAAAGTAGGTAAAACTCGAATAAAAACACATACCACAATCTTTCACAAGATCAAAGTAAGAAAATGTTCACCAACTGGTCAAAAGGGTCGTGGTGAACCATTTCTCTAACAGAAAAGAGGTAACATACAAGAACGGAGGAAACAGTTTCTATTCCACAGGTGTCCACGTACCTAAATAGAGACCCGAAAGATAAAACAAGGTAACTAGATACAAAGACAGAAACACGGTCATGGTATGACAGAACTACTGACAACGATATATCATCTCGGACTTCAGTCCATCCAACAAAGGAGGTCAAGGTAAGAAGAAGGAGTTCTAACGAAACCGATAACCTCCAAAAACATAAAGGTATGTTTAACACTTTAATAAACAAGATTAAGAGACTTTTTATGGTAACCATTGAACTATCCCTAACGTAACTTAGATATCTAACGAAACCCATCATATGAGTAAAAGGATATAACTAAGAAGACTATGTACTTGTACCATATAAAAAGGTAGATAGACTCAGTAGAAACTAAAGGAAGTAGTCATAAAATATGAAAAGATATATATCCAGAAAACAAAGAAATCCATCTATATAAGGATTCATAAAATAAGAAAAGCAACGTTACCACTTACCTTAACAAAGGAATTAAAAAGAAAGACAAAAGAGTAACAATCAAATATCCTTACGTTCCCTAAAGACACACAATTAAAATATAGAACATTGAAATGATATAAGTAATTAATCGAGATCATTAAAAGACCACCTCAGAAATCCCAAAAGATACATCTCCCAGTACAGTAGACGTTTGTCACTCTCGAAATGAAGAAGAAAAGGTTAGACCTAAGGAAAATAAAGAAAAAGACGACACTAACGACACCGATTTTGAAGGTTTTGATACAACTTACCATCAAAACTCTCACCTATAAGGTCACCAGTACATACTTACACTCTCAACCTGACACTTCTTTCGACTCGTGGTTTCTTAACTACGAAAACTTGACACCACAACTTCTTCTGAGAACTCTCAGGGAACCTGACGTTCCTCTAGGTTGGTCAGGTAAGACTTCTAGTCGGGACCCTAAAGAAACCTCCCTTACTACCACTTCGACTTTGAGGTCATGAAACCAGTGGAGTACACTTCTCAACTGAGTAACCTTTTCTGAGACTACGACCCTCCCTAACCCCCGTCCTCCTCTTCCCCTACTGTCTCCTACTCTACCGACCTACCATAGTGACTGAGCTACCTACACTCAGACCTACTTGAGACCCTCAACCACTATCTATCTCTCCGGACCACACGACACTAAGTACCCCAACGTTTCTCAGTCTGTGATGACTCACTGACTTGACTTGACTTGACTAAGAACAGAACAAGGACTGAAATCCCCTTTACGAAAGTCAAAAAGTGGTAACTCCTATTACAAACGACACCCAAATAGTATATACCGAAAATAATACAACTCCATACAAAGAAGATACGGACGAAAGACCTCCCAAAAACTTAAAACAGTTTCCGAAAGAGACATAGATAACTCTATTAGTATACCCAAAATAGAAAGTTAAACAATTACATCACATAATGTAACTAACTAAACGTCTATAACTTCTTAGGAACGTAGGGACCCTATTTCGGGTGAACCAGTACTAGATACTAGAAAAATTATACAACAACCTAAGACAAACGATCTTTAAACAATTCCTAAAAACGTAGATACAAGTAGTCACTATAACCGGACATCAAAAGAAAAAAACACTGTAGAAACAGACCAAAACCATAATCCAATTACCACCGGAGTATCTTACTCAAACCTTCAAATGGAAGGAGACGTTAAAAGACCTTCTCAAACTCATCCTATCCACAATCGAGAAGAGATGTAAAAACCATCTTAAGTCGACACTTCGACAGACGTGGACCCGAAAACAAACGACCTTCTAAAGACTAATGTCAAAGGTAAAGGCACGAACACTACCCAGACAATTCCAAAAGATAAAGAAGGACCAAGTCAAAACCTTTCAACATGAAAAGATTCTTAAAGAAGGTGTAACAGGTAAAATAACCGTATATTAACGACTATTATTAGAGAATACCAGGAAACAGAAAGACACAACAGACAACACTAGAGAGGTAAAAGTAAAGATTAAAACAACTAAACTAAAAAGAGGGAAACAAAGAACTACTCAGACCGATTACCAAACGGCTAAAATAAATAGAAAAGTTTCTTGGTCGAAAACCGAAACAACTACAAACGATACCAGAGAAAACAAAGAAAACGTAAATAAAGACGGGATTAAAAATTCTAAAGAAAGGAAGATGATTGGGACCCCAAGAGGTAAAGAAGGAAAAGATCAACGAAATCCACATCTCAATCCAATAAATAAACTGAAAAAAGAATAAAGAACTCCATACGGACATAACGATACTTGAAAGGAGAATCGTGACGAAAATATCACAGGGTGTCTAAAACCCAACAACACAAAAGTAAAAGTAAGCAAAAATACGTATAAAACTAAAAAAAATTTAAAGAAGACACTAAACAACCAATAAGTCGTCGTACAACAAGTCGGAGATATACAACCTTAAAAATTATCAAAAAGAGGACATTAACTCTAGATTAGAATTACGTAATACCAGTTTTTTCTACGAACCTTACTAAAGTTAAAAAAACTTAAATGGTTCCGATCTAAAGACCGGGTCCTACACGAGATAGGACCTCTTCCAAGGTACACGTGAACTTTTTTTCCAATTTACGTAACAAAACCCCACTTTACAGGATATCTATAGTTAATCCAGATTGACCAGATAACATAGTAAATTTCAAACACAAAGGAACAATTAAAAGACAAATCAACTAGATAGGTATCCACACTCATCCCATAATTTCAGAGGGTGATAATAACACAATAACAATTAAAGGAGAAAGTATGAACAATCGTAAACAGAATGTATAACACCACGAGGATACAACCCACGTATATATAAATATTAACAATATAGAAGAAGAACCTAACTAAAAAACCAGTAATACATCATAGGAGGAAACAGAGAAAAGTGTGGGAAATAAAATTTCAGATAAAATAGACTATACTCATAACGATGAGGACGAAAGAAAACCAGAGATAAACGTACCTTATAGAAAAAGGTCGGGGAGTGAAAGTCAGACATACACAGGGGACAAAACTCAACACAGAGAACATCTGTTGTATATACCCCAGAACAAAAACATAGGTAAGTCGGTCAGAAACAGAAAACCAACCCCGTAAGTTGGGTAAATGTAAATTCCATTAATAACTATTCACACTAGGGTAACGTTAAATGAAATAACAAAACCCAAGTTCAAATATGTGGGAAAAACACAAAGAACAGATCTCTTATAGGAAATCGTAAACAATCTCTCGACCAAACCACCACGACTTAAGAGAGTCGAAAACGAACAGACATTTCGAAAACTAAAGAGGAAGTATAACCATACTCTAGGAACGACCCATGTCATTAGACCCGACATCCAGTAAACGAAAGTAGTGAAATTCATACAAAACGGTAAAGGAAGACCGAACTTCTCAAAGATGACTTTCTAGTCGACAATAGGAATACCCCTAGGGGAACACCCAATTAACAACAAAAAGAGAACGACGAAAAATATAAACAAGAAACACAAACTAGAAGTAATTAAACTAATTATACACAGAACCCCACAAAACGGAACCCAAATAGGACAAACCCTGAGAGACCCAAAGAACCTGAAACCACCGATAAAGGAAAGGGTAAAATCCCCTCAAAAGTTGAGTTCATAAAAGAGTACCGGAAAGAAAAACAAAAGGTGAAGACCCTGAGGATACTAAACTTACAACCCCACAAACTGTAACAGAGTCTCCAGAGACTCCAACAGGAGTAAAGAAAATTAATAAAAAAAGGAAAAAGGAGAGACACAGTAAATAAAGGTGGTAAGATAGTCAATAAGACGATAACCAAGGTAGGTCTCACGAAAACTAGAGTCGAGAACGTAACAAGTCATAACTACCTAAGAAAAAATAAAGAAGATCCATGAACAATTTGAAAAGAACGTAGAAAAGTTACGAATAGAGGTCTGATAAATAGAAATTGAGGTGAAACAAAAGTTTTAAACCCTAGTAAAAATGACAGTAATAAGACTTAAGAAAAAGTCAATCTGAGGGATAGAGGAGGAGAAAACAAACCAAACCACCCGAAAATAGTACAAGGAAATGAACGACTTATAAAGAGACGGAAAAAGTGGAACAAATCCAACGACACAAACCCCACCGGAACGATACACGACCTTCAAACACCAAGGAGAAATAACACCTCCAAGGAGGGACATCCACCCCAACCTACTCACCGAACAGTTCCAAAGGACCAATCCCTTCGAACGCAGAAACAAGACCACCCACCTCGACCTAGAGAAGAGAGACCTCACGTTAATTCACAGGTCATCACTCAAAATTCCACAGATACCCAAACCACACTGAAAACCGACGGACATAAAAACACGACTCCCAATATAAGGACGAAACAACGTCTTAATCGAACCATACAGAACGAGACTTTGAACAACCGAGAACCCACCTCGAACGAAAGTCACATCCATACGTCCGAAAAACCTCTTTCGTTACGGTGGGGTGAGGTCATGAGAACGAACCTTTTAGGGTACCTACCTCCTCGGACCACGCGACGTCAGGTACCCCAGCGATTCTCAGTCTGTGTTGACTCGCCGGAGTGAAAGTGAAGAGTGAAAGTACGTAACCTCTTCCTTTACCGTTGCGTGAGGTCACAAGAACGGACCTCTTAGGGTCCCTATCCCCAGGGACCACCCGATGACAGATACCCCAGCGTATCTCAACCTGTACTGACTTTGCTGAATCGTCGTCGTCGTCGTCGTCGTCGTACCTCCGAAAACCTACTCGAAAACAACTAATTACCAGGGACCTCAGTTCTCTAAAGACCACTAGAGTTCAAAACCTGAATCCGGAGGACGGAGACCAAAAGTCAGAATAAGAATGTCATCGGAGTTCTGAAGAGGTAGGTATGTCGTGGCTACTGTTTTGTAGATCCAATTACCACTTTTCTAGGAGGTATCACTCCCTGTGGGTCTCTCAAAGTTTCTCAATGTACCTCTTCTTTTCTCCCTCCTCCCTCTATCTCCACTGGTCCTCTTCTTCTCCCCCTTAGTTTTCCCCACTCTCGTCAGATCGGTCATTAGTTAAGGGATAAACGAGAGGTGTCAGACCTTGTGAGTCTCCCCAAGTGTCTCAAGGTATCTTTTCTCTTCTCCCTCCTTCCTCTATCTCCACTGGTTCTCCTCTACTCCTCCTTAGTTTTCCTCTCTTTGGTTAGATTGGTCACTAGTCAAAGGATTCAAAAGGGGTGTCAGACCTTGTGGGTTTCTCTAAGTGTCTCAATTCATCTCTTCTCTTCCCCCTCCCACCCCTATCTCCACTGGAACCCCTTTCTTTCCTCTCAGTTTTCCCCTCTCTCGTTAGTTCGGTCATTAGTGTGAGGATTCATTTTTTACCCATGACTTCTAACCTAAGAATTTCCATGTTTTAACTATTGTTATTGGTTTATCGTTTCTAATTTTTAGATCCCATCTCCAATCTGAGAGTTTTTATGTTATAATTTTTTTTTTTTCTTTTAACGGTTTCAGTATATTTTTTATACCTTAAACGAAATTTGAATCCCAGAAAAAAAAAAGTTCCATTGTCATCCAAAATTTTTTACTTTTCTTATCCTAATTATTTTGTGAATTTTAAAAAAATTTTTTAATTCTTTAATTTTATACTATTATCATTTTATATAGATCTTTAAAGAAACCTCGACAACTCCCGTTACACACCAGTCAAGTCAAAGTGTATCAAGGAACAAGATGGAATAAGAAGAAGAGTTTCAGATATCCAGGGAAAGTAACATCAGTCACAATTGATGTCCCAAAGTTAGACAACGTGGACAGTGAAGGTCTCGGCAAGGGAGAAGTACCAAATAAAACCGAAGGAGACAAACGTTCAGAGAAGTCATAGATTGAAGACGGGACTGTGTTCCCCCGTTTTCACCAGTAAATAAATCCTAGTGAACAAGTTAACACGACGCCCCTCCTTCCTTGTGACGTTTGTTTATACTGACCGTACACACCCCTCACAAGTGTCACAGACCTAGTGTGACCCAAACGGGGGCGAGCACCGTACGCACGAAAGGGTCAGATGTGACGAATCCGAAGTCCAATGAGACGGTCCCTTGAAAGACCCCGCCCGGAACCCAACACACGTGAAAGGTCTAGATACGACGAGTCCGAGTCCAAGAGTCCATCAGGTGTTTCCGTGTCTGAGTCAACCCGGACGCAAAACACGGGAAGGGTCCAGGCTCGTCGAGTCCACTGGTCCACGAACCTCTCACGTGTGAGGGGTCCACACCACGTAGAATAGTGGAGGGGCCAGGGTCGGTGATCCAAAGGACCCACACGTCGACGTAGAGTCCACACGACACGCAGAGAAGACCCCTGGACTAGAGACCGACGCTGGGAGGACTGTCTACAGTTGGTAGGTCCTAGGGTCCTTCTGAACCAATCGTTGACTCTTGGACGAGCGTCAAACCATCCCCTACGACAGAGACCCCGACTCAAACGGGGAAAGGAAGGTCGAGACCGATCGTGGGCGGAATGAGGGGCGGAGACCACCCCCTACCTGACCAGGTCGTCGATCGAGAGGAGACCTCAGAGTCAGGAAACAAGACACTCGTCCGGACCATCACGGAATCCAATCTCGAAAATCGAAATGTGCCCTTTCAAGAGAAAGAGAGAGAAAAGAGGAAAAAAAAAAAAAGGGAGAGACCGATAGGGTATCAAATCCAACGATAGAGTGTAATCGAGGGAGTCTAACAGGAGTCCCGTAAGTCCGGGTCAGGAATGGGATTTCGTCACGTCGGACGCGGAGGGACAAGTCGGGGGTGAACGACCACCATCTGTACTCGCAGACCCGACGAAGAGGAGACCCTCAACATCAATCTGGGTATTAGACACCCAAAATAAATAAAAAAGGAGGGTCAATACAACGGGAGACTCTAAGGTTTTGAGGGGTGTCCCAGAGGACCACAAAAACTTTGAAGAGAAAATTCTGAGGGAGGGGGGGCCCTGCCCAGAGGTAGGGATTAAGAAAACAGAGAGAAAAATAGAAAATATAAAACAGGATGAAGGAAAGCTTCTGTTACCCGGCGGAAAGACCCACGGACTACAGAAGACGGTCGTAAGTCTTTATCAAAACACCATAAACGAGTCGTAAGTTTACTAGAAAACTACTTAAACACCCCCTCTTTCACCAGAGGGGTAGGATGAGGAGGTGGTAGAAGGACTTAGGGGGGAGTCATAAGTAAAACTTCCTGACAATGACTTCGACTTCGATGTTATGAAACCGGTGGACTACGATACACGGGTGAGTAACCTTTTTCGGAATTACGACCATTTCTGACTACCGTTTTCTTCTTCTCCCGTCGTCTCCTACCCTACTAATCAATCGTGGTAGTTTAGTTAACTGTACTCAAACTCGTTTGAGATCCTCTATCACCTCCTGGTTCCTCGGACCACACGATGTTAAGTATCCCAAAGTTTCTCAATCTGTACTGAATTACTGACTTGTTGTTGTTGTTACAATTTCATTTTCACCCCGTTCACTCAACTCTCACAACTTTTCCTCACTCATCGTTAATAGTTACCTTAAATTTGACTTATTCCTCCTTTCCCTCCTGTAGTCAACCTACTTCCGTTCGGTCATTTTATAACCGTCTAGTTACTTAATATATAGGGTTCTCCTAGTTTCGTATCTTCTTCACTCCACCAGAACAAAGAAGGACTCGAAATTAAAGAATGAGTAAAGCATATTTCTTTACCCCAAAATATTATTAAGTATGTGTTTGTCCATCTTTTATTAAACCTGATTTAAATGTGTGTCCATTGAGTCTATAATCAATTAGTACATGAGTAGGATTCCCTGTCGTTTCAGATTCTTTAAATCACGGGAGACAGGTGGAAACAATACAGGTGAGTGTGACAACGGAAAAGGGTTAGACTAACTATCTCCTTTGAATGAAATTTTACTAAGGATATGCCACGAAAAGTATAACATCTAATGAATTTCATTTTCCTCTCCACGATAAAAAGTAAGGAGTCACATAGGAAAAGATAGGAAGGAGGAAAGGAATAAGTGTTAGAAGGAAAGATTTTAATCTACAATCCCTTTACACCCTTCTTTACGTCTCAGGATGTCCGTGTAAAACAAGACAACATTAAAATTACCGTTAGATTACCGTATCCAAAACAAAATAAAAGTTTTCACGTGAATAGTCTACTTAAATAAGTCCCGTTTGTAACTGATCTATAGTATAAACAAATCAAGAAAAACAGTTGACTCGGTTTTAGTAAGAAGGTGTCGTCGGGACATAAGAGGGTAAAGGATCAATGTTTTCTCCTCCATAACGACGATTTTTCGTTCTATCATTTCACGGTCTTTTTCTCCGTCTTCATTATTTTCTTCCTCCATTCCCTTCCTCGTGGAGGGGAACCGATCGGTCTATGATTGTAAGTGGTGAATCAAATAGACTCAAGTTAAAGTGTGGAGTCAGAGGTCAAATAGACTCAAGTTAAAGTGTGGAGTCAGAGGGAACCGGTAAACTGGACTGAAACGACTGTCTTATCAAAATACAGGGGGAAGTTGACACACTCGGGTTTCGGAGGGTAGAGTTATAGGGTAAATACCCTGAAAATTAGAGGTTACGAATTCACCGTCACACCCATCTAAAAGAGAATGAACTTTTGTTTTCATAAGATTGTTTATTTCCTGTGTTGAAACATAAAATATATAAATATATAAGACTAAGAAATATCGTTTGGACATAAAGATAATATTCATAATCATCGATTGTAAATTGACATCAGGAGTGTTGAGATATTCCTTCCCTAAGAATAACAGAGACAAAGTGTTTATTACTTTGACTCCGTGTCTTTTCAAAACACTGAACTGTTTTCAGTTCACTCTTCATTTACCACCTCAACTCAAAGTATACGTCGATAAGACCAGGTTTTAAACACACGAATAAGTGAAGTGTTTCAACGGAGAGAAAAATATTTACATTTATTTTTACTTTCTTTTAAACGAAGGAACCGTGAGGGTCACGGTGGTGATAAAAAGTCTAGAGATAATAACACACACACCTGACCCGTAGTTTGTGGAAAGTACGGGACGGAGTGTAGGAGGATTGGGATTGTAAGATGTTCGTAAAGTTTGGACTATAGTGAACAGATGTGACACTACATAGAGTGAAAGACAGTATCCGGACATCCGTAGAAAAGACGGTAAAACTTCGTAAGTATTCAAACCTTCACGTTACTCAACTTACGAGGTACATCACTGGGAACATGTTACTCTACACCCCCGACATTTCTTTGTAATGTCAGAAGACAGGGAGGTTTCCTACTAAGACGTACATGTAAGACACACCAAGGAGTCACTCTAGATAGGGGTCAAAATGTCGAACTTTTGTATTGGAAGATTCGAGGTTATGAAACCGGTGGACTACTCTGTTCGGTTGAGTAATCTTTTCTGGAACTACGACCCTTTCTAACTTCCGTTCTCTTCCCCTACTGTCTCCTACTCTACCAACCTACCGTAGTGACTGAGTTACCTGTGTCTCGTGTTCGAGACCCTCTACCACTTCCTGTCCCTTCGGACCGTACGACGTCAGGTACCTCAGCGTTTCTCAGCCTGTACTGACTCGTTGATTTGTTGTTGCTGAAAGGATGGTAAAGACGAAGTAAGAATGACCAAAGGATGAGGACAACGGACGTTAGTTGAGGATTGTAGTTGTATATACTTTCAGGAACAGAGTCCGAGACAAAAAAGTCCTAATCTGGTTGATGATTAGGTTATTCTACACCAATTGAATTAAAAAGTGTGAAGTGATGAAAAAGTGTGTGAAAGAGTCAATTCGGAGGTTTTAACCGAAAATTAATTCAATCACGACTATAACATAGGGGTAAAATTACTTCTGTAAGAAAAAGTATATAATGTTATTACAACACTTACTAATAAAATTTTTAATGTGTCTTGTACTCTTCTGGTAAGAAGCAAGCACCCGAAAACAGGAGTAGAAAAAGAAGAGTACCAACGTTCTACCAACAACGTGGAGATCTATACTACAGATGTAAGTTCCGTTCTTCTAATAACCCTTCCCCCTTTCGGCGTGTTCGGCTTAAAGAGAGAAAATAGATTAGTTCGTTTGTGAAAGGTTTTTCCGAGGGACCTACTGAGGTAAAAACGAGAGTAACCGGTCTTGACATAGTATACCGATAGGGACAGTCCTTTCTTCGACCTTTTAGTCTTTTATTCTAACGGTACTAACTGAACTTAGTTACTACTAAATTATAAACCCGGACCTGTGTAACGGTATGACTTGTTTTCACTTCAAGACTATTCTTCCTTATTCCATATTTACAGATAACAAATCCGTTAATTTAAGAATACAGATGTATTAGGAACGTCAATTGTATTTATTACAAAAAATATTCGACGAAAAAAAAGTTAAATGACATAGTACCTGTAGAAATATACAGTTATGTGTTTGTTGGCAGAAAAGGAAAGTTTTGACGTTCGACTTTACAAATCCGTACTTCATATGATTACAGACTTTGTATGAAACTTCGTATATTATTTGTTTACTACGTACTTACCTAACTATTTACCTATATACCTATCACTAGACTATTTCGTCTATGTCGATTTACACTTAACGTCTTACGTCCACCACACATATACCAACGAGTGACATGATAAAAAAGTGTAAAATGAGATAATACGAAACTTGTACAAATATATAAACTTATATAAGTATGATTTTACGACCCCTTGTATAATCAGTTTTTATTATTATCTATTTTTACACATTCATACTTTTTATTCAACCTTTGTTAGAGAAAACTATATTTTAATGTCGATTCTGTGTGTGATTCATAGACTTACGTTAAAATACCTAATTTCTTCATTGTATAGTTGACGAGATTACTTTCATAGTACCAAACTTTGTCTTATTAATTATATCCGTATGTATTAATATTTATAACGACCTATATGAAGATGGACTTTTTCATACAGTTGATGATAAAACACTCAAACAAGTACAAAAGTGTTGAAAAATATAATTCTCATCGACACCTAAAAAATTCCTAGTGGATAGGTTTTTATATTTCATGAGATGATGTAGGATATAGTCAGAAGATGGTATAAAAAATTTATCCCTTGTCCACACACATCGGACTTTGCCGTAGGTCCATTGGACGACGACGGCGACGATTCAGTGAAGTCAGTACAGGTTGAGACACGCTGAGGTATCTACCGTCGGGTGGTCCGAGGTGGTAGGGACCCTAAGAGGTCTGTTCTTGTGACCTCACCCAACGGTAAAGGAAGAAGTTACGTACTTTCACTTTTCACTGTCACTTCAGTGAGTCGGCACAGGCTGAGAACCGCTGGGGTACCTGACGTCGGGTGGTCCGAGGAGACAGGTACCCTAAAAGGTCCGTTCTCATGACCTCACCCCACGGTAACGGAAGAGGCGGTCCATTGGACTTATGACTGATTTAGATATTGACGTGATATTGGACTGGAGAAGGATCGGGTCAACAGTCTTAGAGAACCTTTCAAGTCCCTATTTCATGTGCCACCTCCTCAATCTCTCTATTGAATAAAACCTCTAACTCCATCACTATTTTCAATATTTTTGGAGTCCCTTCCCCCTTTACCAATCTCTTACCTTGTTCCCTTCCCGACCCCGTTCTGTCGTTGTCCTTTTCTCCACCTCCATTTATCTCTCCAATCCCTTCCAAATAGTGATTAAAAAATGTTGCCCTCTTTTCTCTTTGATATAAATGTGATCCTTCCCACCTCACAAATATGTCTCTTTACGATATGCAACCTTCTCCTTTCACGGTTCTTTCCTCTTATAACTTTCACCCTTTGTACGGATTTCAAATATCTCGACCTTGCAACGAACATATAATCTCTCTCTCCCAATTCTACCCCAATTACCTACTCCTACAGGTACCCCTGGTTACCGGAGTCTCTCTTACTCGTTCCGACCGAAACCGGGGTTTCACTCCTTTCAGATTAACGTAACGGATCGTGAAAGTCTTGTCATAGTTTATAAACACTATTATTCGTAAGAAGAGGACAAGAACACAAAGTACCCTTACGGTCCATATCCTTCTCCAACGAAAACCAAACTATGTCTAAAGAAATGGTACAATTCATTCGTGTGAAGATAAGTATGAAATAATTATATGAATTAAACTTTTTTTTTAGTGGGTGGTAAGTTCAAGAGTTCATGGTTCAGTAATCGACAACGTCAGTGACTGTGGGGTGTGTGACTTTCCTTAAATCCTACTTCGTAAGACACAAAACATATATACCCGGGGATCTATCAATTCTACGTTACGTATAGATTCCTTCTTAAAGTGACTGAGGTCTAAGAACGTGGAAGGGTATGTATTTTTTGTGATTTTATTGACTCTATGGACTTGGAGTGCTGATCGTCATTGTAAAATGGCTATACATACGAAACATCAAGTCAGTGATTCAACACTGGTTGAGAAACGTTGGGGTACTTGACGTCGTACAGAAAGCAAAAGAGGGTCTTGAATGAGTTTGAGTACAGGTAACTCAGTCACTACGATAGATTGGTAGAGTAGGTTGCGACGGGGGAAGAGGAGAACTAGAGTTTAAAGGGTCGTAGTTCCTGAAAAGGTTACTCAGTCGGGAAGCGTAGTCCACAGATTTTATAACCGTGAAGTCGTAGTCGTAGTCAGGAAGGTTACTTGTAAGCCCCAACTAAAGGAAATTCCAACTGACTAAAGTAGAGGAACGACGGGTCCCCTGAGGGTTGTCAGAAGAGGTCGTGGTGTTAAGTTTTCGTAGTTAAGAAGTCGTGAGTTGGAAGAAATACCAGGTTGAGAGTGTAGGTATGTACTGATGATCTTTTTGATATCGAAGTTGATATACCTGGAAACAACCGTTTCATTAACAGAGACGAAAAATTATGTGAGATAACCAAACAGTATCGAAAAGACGGTTCCTTGTTCACAGAAAAATTAAAGCACCGATGTCAGTGGTAGACGTCACTACAACCTCGGGTTCTTTTATTTTAGACAGTGACAAAGGTAACAAGGGGTAGATAAACGACACTTCACTACCCTGGTCTACGGACTAGAAGTAAAAAACTTACAACCCGAAGTTCGGTCGAAGAAGTGAGAGGAGAAAGTGGGAGTAGTTCTTCGAAAAATCAAGAAACAAAAGACGGTCTCACCATAGTAGACGAAAAAACTTCAATAAAGAGGGTCGTTAGAACTAAAGTCAAACACTAAGTTGATCGGGTCGTAAAGTGTACTACGTGAGACGTATTTTCTCGTCCCACTGTTATGTGTCGGAATCACATGAGGAAAGGGTTAAACCTTGGTCAGGTAACAAGGTGTAGGTCAAGATTGACAACGAAGAACAGGATGTATGTCCAAAGAGTCCTCTGTCCATTCCACCAGACCATAAGGGAAGAAAACTTCTTAAAAGGTGTCAAACAACATTAGGTGTGTAGTTTCCGAAATCGTATCGGTCACTTCGTCTTAATCTAAAAGGAACCTTAAGGGAACGAAAACGATACTAGGTCGTTTACAACCGTTAAACTAGAGACCAAGGAGACGGAAAAGAATCGGGTCAAACATGTAGACCTTCAAGAAACAAGTGTATTGCAACTTCTGATCGAACTTCCAAAAACTCATATTGGAACGATCGTACATTTTACTCGTTGTAACATACCATCAAACTTGTAAGAAACCGTAACGGGAAGAAACACTACCCGTTACGGGAAGAAAGACTGAAAAAGATCATGACACCCGTGACGACTCAAAAGGTTTAAACTACTGTTATACACATCGTGAATTTGTCGTAGTGGGAAATCCTGAAAGTCATCGAGTCGATTTTAAGGTGGTGGAGATGATCGAAACGAGTATCGTTACAAAGGATTCCGGGTAAACTGAAGTATGAGATATTACAGGTCAAGATCTATTCAACTGGTGTAGTAGTACCAATAGACCAAGTAATTCTAGAAAGAATATATCAAAAAGACACATAAGAACGGTGGAGAAGAATTAGAGAAGACGGAGACAATCCGAGAATGACAAAGAAAGGAAATAGTACAGGTCAGAACGTACTTTACAAGGGAACCATAGAGGTTAAAAGAAATTCTCTAGAAAGTAGAAAAGGTAAGATAACGAAAGAAGATAAAGAAACGTAACAAGTGAATTCTTTTGAAAGAATAGAGAGGAACGATAAGAGACCTGGAGACGTAAGTCGACCCATATAGGGAAAGAGGTAACAAAAAGTAAAGAGAAGAAAAGAGTGGATAAACATTCAGGAGGAGTCTAGTGTCGATACACATAAAGAGTCGGAAGGGGGGTTTAGTATATATATGACCGAGGAGGGAATTAAGAAACCTCGTCAAGGAGTGTCGATAGACCCTCCAACAGAGAGGGTCCGTTATCATGAGTCAATTCAAGGTTTTATTTTGACTTTAAATGTCAAGAGTGTAACAAACCCCTAAAAACCAACAACTGCTAAAACCGTTGGTACTTCCCTGGGTTCCGTATGAAGAGTGGACTTGATATAATATGATCCTCGGGACCAGGATACAAGTAGGAGGAGGAGTCGTTCAGGTCTGGTCACTCCTAAAAGGGTCAAATCTCTGTGACCCCTTTTCACGTACCAACTCTTTGTGACCCTTCTAAACGAGTCAACTTTCTCTGACCTGAACCACTAATCCATCCTCTGTCCGGAATGTAGAAAAGAGTTAAACTGATGGAATTATCTTAAACAGTCTTAATTTCACTTCTATGGTATACTCTCAAGAGACGAAATTTTTTTTTTCCCCCCCCCCTGTGTCGAGAAAGACCTGTTAATACCGAAAAAGGTGCTAACTCTTTAAATACCCTCACCACTTCCGTTCAGGATTATGGTACGTCATCAGGTTACCCCTTTTAGTGAGTAATTAATTTTTGAACGAGTGGGTCACTGTGTGTTACATTTTCAACTGGTTCGTCATGAGATTCGTGGGTACCACCGAAATCTGACTTACTCCCTCTTCGACTCTGTGTATTTTCTCGACTTTACTGAGATCCCACTGTAGATCTCCTCAAGTTGAGTGTTTGTCGTGTGCCCAGGTGGTATATTAAAGTAATCGTTAAAGTAAGGTTGTTTGGTTGAAATTTCACCCATTCAAAGGGTTTGTCACTTTACTCCCCTCAGTCTTTTGGAGACTGAATTATGGGGTTGGTCCAAATACATACAGGTCTACTTTAACTTATTCACAGAGAATAAGAGTCTAGATGGTTAATAACCAACTGTTAGGACTCAAAATAAACCGATACTTATTTTTCCATGGACTGAGGAGTCAATTGTCTGTAACTCCTCCTAAAAGGGTCAAATCTCTTAAATATAAGTGTTCAGGAAAATGTGACACTTAATTTCCTTGAGAACAGGACTTTACCGGTTCTACTCTGAGTAAACTGTAAGGTTTAAATCAAAGATACGTACGTCAATCTCTTTCGACCGTCTTCCATTCTTAAGAATTGTATAGACAGTCAAAGAAACTGGAGACGGACGTTCCAAACGACCTTTAATCTCACCATTTTCAAGAAGAGTAAAGATTTTAATCTAATCACCCTTATTTAAAAACATCTCAATCGAGGAACTTGAGTCACTGAAAACCAAACTTTACACCTTCTCATGAGATCCAAACAATTAGGAAAAGGAGGGTCTGTACCAGTCCAAAAGAACAACAACAGAGACAGAAAACACAGAAACCAGTATACCTCCTTTTAATAACCAGACTAATCCAAAAGGAAATTAGAATATATATAGGACTTTTGAACAGAGATTGTATGTCTTCCACGTGCATGTAAACCGTCAGTGAGTCATATGACCTTAAGGTTTGACTCTTTAAGAAACAGACTGTCTCAGTCGAGAGTCCCCTCAAACAGTATTGCCTAGAGTCAGGTATACGCTGGAAACAGTAGAGTTTGAAACAACAAAGGTAAACATGTTACTTTCAGAAATGAAAGAATCTTGTAGGAACCCGCACTTTAAAGACGTAGAACACTCCCGACGTAGGAAACACTAGAGAACGCCCTTCGGAGGATGTATGAACCAAATCGGTGTTTTTCCGAATAACTCAACTCAGTGATAATTCTAGGATGAGTAGTTATCTGTAGTGAAACGGTTGTTTCCAGACATGTCAGTGTCAATTACTAAAAAGGTCATCAGTCCATACCTACACTTTCAAACTGGTATTTCTTCAGACTCTCGACTTCTTGACTACGAAAACTAAACACCACGACTTTTTCTGAGAACTCTCAGGGAATCTGACGTTCCTCTAGTTTACTCAGTTAGGACTTCCTTTAGTTGCGACTTTCAAATAACCTTCCTGACTACGACTTCGACGTCGAGGTTATGAAACAGGTGGACTACGCTTCTCGGTTGAGTTACCTTTTGAGTAAAGGGACTACGACCCTTTCTAACTTCCGTTTTCCTGTTCTCCAACCGTCTCCTACTCTACCAATCTATCGTAGTGGTTGAGTTACCTGTACTTTAACTTGTTTAAGGTCCTCTATCACTTCCTGTCCTTTTTGACCATACGTACTGAGTGACTGACTTGTTGTAGTTATCTGTTTACTACCTAGGAGTCTTAAACTTTCTGAAACTTTAACAATTTTAAAATCTTTCACGAGTAGAATTTGTGAACATGAATAAAATTAACCATACGTTTCAGGGGTTTCTGAAGATTAAAGGTTTTGTCGAAGAAACTTCCTAAACACCATATTCCGATTACTTACTAATTTTTATATTTTTCATAGACTTTTTGACATTCTAACTGTATCGAGGATGAGGGGAGATAGGAGGAAATAAACTCGTGAGTAAGAATATTAGGAGACATACTTAACGAAAAGGTGAGACTTCTCTGACAATTCGTCAATGGAAATCTTTATCCTGGAGAATTCCGACATCCGTTAGGAGAAACCCAGTTCCCCACTTGACTCCCGGTATCAATTTATTAAGGAATTTACGTCTCTCCTAGGAGTTTTCAAAAACATTTACCTAATGGAAATACCCTCCGGTAACCAGACTGATTTGATCGCTTGTGTCGACTATAAGTGTCGGACTATTCCTTGAAAAACCGGAAGAGGGGGTTCGATTTATATGGGTCTCCCTTTCTTTTCGTAGGGTTGTGTCCACCTACCCATACAGGTAGGAAACTACAAATACTTTCACTCACTTTTAACGAGTCAACACAGACTGAGAAACGTTAGGGTACTTAATATGTCAGGTACCCTAAAAGGTTCGGTCTTATGACCTCACCCATCGGCACGGGAAGAGGTCCCCTAGAAGGGTTGGGTCTCTAGTTTAGGTTAGAGGGAGTAAACGTCCGTCTAAGAAATGGTCGACTCGGTGGTTCCTACACCGATGAGTTAAGGAACTACCCGAAAGGTCCACCGAGTCACCCATTTCTTAAACGGACGTTACGTCCTCTACGTCCGTCTAAGTCCAACCCTTCCAGGCGACGTCCTCCCGTACCGTAGGGTGAGGTCATAAGAACGGATCTCTTAGGGTACCTGCCTCATCGGAAAACCCGATGTCGGGTATCCCAACGTTTCTCAGTCTGTGTTGACTTCACCGACCCGTTTCCTGCGTCCGTGAATTAAGGAACTCCTTAATTTTTTGTCGTCATGAGTTAAAATGTTTAGATGAGAAAGGTCCTGGTCTCCATACCGAACTCTTTGTTAATTTTCGGGTAGTTAGGAAAAAAAAAACCAAAAGAGAGGGAGTTTGTAGACGATCAGAAGGGGCCACCGAGTCTACCAATTTTTTTTTTTTTTTTTTTTGCCAGACGTTACGTCCTATGCACCCAAACTAGGGACCCAACCCTTCTAGGGGACCTCTTCCCTTACCGTTGGGTAAAGTCATAAGAACGAACCTCTTACCGTACCCATCTCCTCGGAACACCAGATATCAGGTACCCTAGTGGTTCCCTACCTGTACTGACACGCTCGTTGTTTGTTGTGATTAATTGGGTTTAAAGGGGATAGATAGAATACTCCAAACATTCATAATTTTCTTTTTTTTAAGACCGGAATGTCCTTGTTTCGGGAAGATCTTCCTAGAACGTAAAGAGAGGGACTCGGAAACTCTACATTTACAAGATGTACCAGAAGAGGTCTTTCAAAATAGATCCGGTAAAAATTCACGTTTAAAATCCTTACATAAAAAATACCTTTCTTTTACTTATTCCTCTATCCAGTAAACCTTGAACTGAACAGTTCCTTTTTATATTAAAAAGTCACAGATCACTTTTTTTCCCAAATCGGTGGATTTATTCACTGGTAGACGGTCTTTGGGTTAAGTTTAGACTGAAAAAGATATTACTTACCCATAACTAAATAACATGGACTGTTCCGACTTTTAAACCTTACCCTTGATTCCCTAGAGACAAACACACACAGATGTATATACACACTTTCAATGTGTCAAGTAGACATTACCTTGTGGTTAAATATGGAACAAGTGTTCCGTGATTTTGGAGTGAGGGTGTGATGTCGCCCTCCCCTGTCCTACCCTATACTTGGGTGCGTACGTCTCGTGTTACCTAATCACAACATCTACACACCATATCAGTTTTAATTAAACATTCTCAGGATAAATCAACCAAATTTCTTTTAATTCGTGAATCTATTTGAGAGTCTTTGTATTTTCTTTGATTTTACTTAAAGTCAAAGTGTTCTAAACCCTTTATAAGTCATGACTTAATTACAAACCATAATTTCTATCAAATCAAGAAATAATTATATCTGTACAGAAATCTCAATAGTCGTAATTTATATTATGAAAACAACATGGATCTAAATATTCTTCAATTTATTCTAGAATAATGGAGACAACTTTTAAACAGTCGGTCTTTTTACTGAAGTATATTATTTTAAAAATTATCATTTAATTCACATACAAGTCTCAAAAATTCACTTGAGAAATTCTTATTAGTACAAAATACCACACAGATGAATTGTCAAAGAGATTTAGAAAAACCGTTGAAGTTTAAAATCTCAAAACGATTAAATTCCATTTACTGTCTTCAAATAACTTATAGATCTAGTAGGAGATTATTTTATGACTTTGTAATTAATGATTTGTATTCGAAGGAAAATGTCTCTTTGATTTCTATAACTCCTGATAAATCATTTATACAAACCACGGTGTACCTCTATAGAAGATATTTTTTCATGTATCAAAATTTTTTAGTATTCGTCATAAATCTTCAAACGGTTAGATGTCTTACGATTATAAGTATTACCGAATGAAGAATCAAAAACGATCTTTACTTCCAAAAATTCTCAACTCTTAAGATTAATTTTATACATTAATTTTGGTGATTTTAATTATTTCTTTTGTAGAAACGAAAGTTCTTTTTTCTATACTCCTTACCTTTGTGTAAATAAAGGTCCTACTATTTCATTAAAACAGAATTTCCATAAAAATTTTCTCTCTCTCATGTCCGAAACCGTCGTGTATATGATTTTAACCTTAGTGTGTCTCTTCTAATCGTACTGGGGACACGTTCCTACTGACCTCTTCCGTTACCGTGGGGTAAGGTCATGAGAACGGACCTTTTAGGGTACCTACCTCCTCGGACCATCCGACATCAGGTACCCCATCGATTCTCAACCTGTGCTGATTCGCTGAAGGGAAAGTGAAAAGTGAAAATACGGAACCTCTTCCTTTACCGTTGGGTAAGGTCACAAAAACGGACCTCTTAGGGTCCCTGCCCCCTCGGACCACCCGAAGGCAGATACCCCAGCGTGTCAGCCTGTGCTGACTTCGCTGAATCGTCGTCATCGTCACGTTCCTACTGTGTGTTTAAAGTCTTCGTAAGATATAAAAATAATTGTCTACGTTTGATAATATATATCTTACCATTTGTTGTCCCAGGATGACAGATCACATCTCTTTATATAAATTATAGGACACTATTTGGTATTACTTTTTCTTGTACATTTTCTTATACACACATGTATATATATATATATACATATATATATCTCTCTCTCCCCCTCTCTCTCTCTCTCTCTCTCTCTCTCTCTCTCTGCTGACTCGCTGACTTGACTATTGTCTATAACTATGCGAGAACTATTATCTAACATTTCACAAAAAAAAAAAACAAAAACAAAAAACAAAAATGGAAAACTCATTTGACAACATTAAAGACATAAACGTAAACTTTAGAAAGTAGTGAAAACCCACCTATTGATTCATACCAATGTATCACTGGATACTAGGATAAACTAATTCACAAAATTTTGGAAAAATTATATCAACTGTTTTAAGGGGATTTAGTTTAAGATTTACTTCAAGAAAACTGGAGATCGATTGAAACTCCAAAAATTCTTGTGGAAACCTCGTACAAAAGAGAATAGTTTCTTTCTGTAATTTGATTAATTCTGAATAAAGTATTCAATTTAATGTACCCTTCGTAACAATTTACTCATCACTATTTGCAAAAATCCAACGTAATATATCTATTTACAGTAATTATATTTACAAGATCTTTAGTTTACTTTAAAGATTTTAAATTTATACAGGACCACACTACAGTAGTTAGTATTAAGATCGATAATAAAATTATAATATACGGTGATGTTATCGTTTAAAGAAACTGTTAACGTAACATTTGTCCAAAAATTGGAACGAAAGATTCAGAAAACAGAAGTTATCTGTCAATAAAAACATGAGACTGCGAAAACGTTTTTACGAAGTAGAAGTTTTTATAAGTATCTTTCTTGAAAAACTGTGTAGTCCAAAGACTATTGAAAGTCGAGTATAGTCACTTGATCAATTCTTTAATTTATTAAGATTACCTTTGGGACTACTGAAGTATTTTGACAATTGTCTTCTAGTACCAGTTGTTCTTAATTAATGTATCCGACTTACAATCAAACATACTGAAAAACAGACTTTGTAATGATCGAAAATTAGAAACAACAGGTTTATATTCCTTTGACAAGGGGAATTTAATTGATACTGAATGTCGTTAAAATGTAAAATTGAAACATTCGTCTTAACATTGTAAGTAGAAAAGAGAGATTTAAGGATGTCTTAAATCTCTGAGAATCACTCATAAGAATAAAAATACCGTTATATTAATAAACGTATTCAAACTATTCTTAGACAAGAATTTTGTCCTGTATGACCCTTGTAACCCCAATATAATGGTACCAAAACTGACCTTACAGTACAAACTCTTTTAGGTATCTTAGTCTATACTGGTCTATCGAAATTTCTTGATTCCACTTGAAATACCTCTGTATTTCGGGTAGTCCTAACATCGAGAACGAAGAAGACAGACGGGAGACTTCTTCTTCCATTCTCCTAACACGTTGGAACGAGGTCATGAGAACGGACCTTTTAGGGTACCTGCCTCCTCGGACCACCCGACATTAGGTACTCCAGCGATTCTCAGCCTGTGCTGACTCGCTGAAGTGAAAGTGAAAAGTGCAAGTACGTAGTCTCTTCCTTTACCGTTGGGTGAGGTCACAAGAACGGACCTCTTAGGGTCCCTACCTCCTCGGACCACCCGACGGTAGATACCCCAGTGTGTCTCAGTCTGTGCTGACTTCACTGAATCGTCGTCGTCGTCGTCGTCGACTACCGTCCCTGACCGACCCCCTTCTGACCCAGAACGAGACCACCCGTCCCGGTACGAGTCATTTAGAAATTAAGCCAAAAGACGACTACCCACCCCGACACGAGAGAGGATCAATCAACAAACCGACTCCTTCGCTGAATCGTCGTCGTCGTCGTCGGGTCATGACCTCAACTGTCCGAAAAGTACGTAACCTCTTCCTTTACCGTTGGGTGAAGTCATAAGAACGGACCTCTTAGGGTCCCTGCCTCCTCGGATCGCCCGACGGCAGATACCCCAACGTGTCTCAACCTGTACTGACTTCGCTGAATCGTCGTTATCGTCGTCGTACCATCCCGATTTCCACTGGAGGTTTTTCCTAAATACGATTGTACGTGGAAGGACCTGACACCACCGGTCTCAAGGACAGGAACGTCGTCCGGTTCAGGCTGGATGTAGAAACGTCCTCTGGGAGTTTGTGAGTGACCGTCCAGACCGAGTCAAAGGACACCTTAGTGACAAGGAAAGGGGACCCAGGACTACTTGTGTTCCAAAACAAACACGGAAGGTTCTCAGAGACTAAGGGGGTCAGGACACCTCCAGGACATTAGTTTAGGGCGACAGGAAGTTTCAGTCTAAGGGACCCCTAAGGGTCAGGGAAACGGTATAGGGGTCCAAACCTTCAGACTATACACCCCGAATCAAGTGACAAGTGAAAGTACGTAACCTCTTCCTTTACCGTTGGGTGAGGTCACAAGAACGGACCTCTTAGGGTCCCTGCCGCCTCGGACCACCCGACGGTAGATACCCCAGCGTGACTCAGCCTGTGCTGACTTCGCTGAATCGTCGTCGTCGTCGTCGTCTTGGAAGGGTTGTCACGTTCTTGAAGAAACCATAATAACAAGAGGTCAAACACCCAATGGTAGGTCGTCCATACTCTAAACTAAAATTGCACTAACGCGGGGAGGATATTAGAGTAACACCGAAGAGGAAACCGGAACCTGTACTCCATAGAAAGAAAGCACCCAAGTTTGTAGGAGAACAACTACCAACAAGTCATCGATCAAAGTTAAAACCACAAGAGTGTCTTCCACTCTCGTGTAGGAAGATGAGACGGTAGAACTCCTAATACTTACTCTATTCAACGATGTGACTCTCGTCTCTTTCAGGTCGTGACGATGTGGATACTTAGAGGGAATCGACAACACTTGTGTGTTACTTGTACCTTCATGTCTATAGAAAAATATAGACAAAAGTAAAAGAAATCTATATATGGGTCCTTACCAAACGTCCTAGTATTCCATGAAGATAAAAAGGAGAAAACTCCTTTGAGGTTTGACACAAGGTATCACCGACGTGGTTAAATGTAAGGATAGTTGTCACGTGTTCCTAAGGACAATAACAAACAATTAAGTGTAATATGAATTTTTAAAATATATTTCAAAGTTAGGTGTGTAAATTTTGCAACAAAGGTGAAGAAAAGTGAGAGAAGACTAAAGAAACTGTAGAAGTCGATATAAGGGACCTGTCGTATAAGTTTTCGTCTCGGTAGTGGGACGACTGTTTCCAGGTGTTTCAGTTTCGACACCAAGGAGGTCAGTAGTACATGTCTACACTGTCGGTCTGGTGTTTCTTCCGACTCGTGACTTCTTGACTACCGGGACTTAACACCACAACCTCTTCTGAGAACTCTACGGGAACCTGACGTTCCTCTCGTTTCGTCAGTTAGGATTTTCTTTTCTTTAGATTTATAAGTAACCTTCCTGACAACGATTTCCACTTCGAGGTTGTGAGGTCGGTAGGTTACGTTTCTCGGTTGAGTGACCTTTTCTGGTTACTCATACTGGTATACCAGTTTCGACACGAAAAAGGTCACCAGTACATACCTACACTCTCAACCTGATACCTTTTACGACTTACTGTTTCTTAGTTACGAAAACTTAACACCATGACCCCTTCTGAGAACGTTCAAGGAACCCGACGTTCCTCTAACTTGGTCAGTTAGGATTCCCTTTAGTTGGGACTTATCAGTAACCTTCCTGACTACGACTTCGACTTCGAGGTTACGAATCCGGTGGACTACACTTTTCGACTGAGTGACCTTTACTGGGACTACGACCCTTTCTAACTCCCGTTCTCTTCTCCCGTTGTCTCCTACTCTATCAACCTACCGTAGTGATTGACTTACCTGTACTCAAACTTGTTTGAGACCCTCTACCACTTCCTGTCCCTTCGGACCACACGACGTCAGATGTCACAACGTTTCTCAACCTGTGTTGACTCACTGACTTGTTGGTGGTATTCTTTCGGGGAACCTTTTTGTTGGACAATGGAATGAATGTCTCTCGGGTCGTCGGAATGGTCCATTTATTCCTTCCAATGAAGGAACTTCAGGTTCTTGGAGTTTTATAAAACTCCTAGGGTTCGTCTCCCCATAAGTGGACTAGATATACATAGATATATAGATATGTCTATATTTATCATGTCCGTCTAGACTACTGTTCAGAAACCATACTGAAAAGACTGGAACTCTCCGGAAAATAATTTTAAGTTAGACTCTAAAGAATACCTTCCAAGGTCGTGTCGGTTGAATTTTTTCGGACGTACTAATCAATATGAATACGTTTATTAGTCCGTTTTAAATGACTTTGGTCTGAAGAAAACGTTTGTTCAATTAGAAGTAAACCCCTATAAAACATCTTTACTCCCATTAAAATCTCTCTTTTACTAACAAAGATACTTGCGACTCAAGATTACAACAATTAACAGAAACTCTAAAACATAAATGACGGGTTCTGAGGGAAGTACTTACAGAAACAATGACAGAACGTAACACTGTTTTCAAATCAGGTTAATAATCTTCCTATACGATTCTAACAAAGACTTCAAATAGTGTACCTAGATAAAAACTTACTTCTGACCCACTGGATACCAGATTTTGGTCCTCTACTACATATTATATTTTCTATAGTAATTTTGTTGAGAGAGATTGGATCTAATTTCCTGGAAACAGTCTAAGAGGATTAATTGAGAACGTGTCGTAATGAATGTATAAATGAATTCATCACCGAGTCAGGACAGACTGAGATACGTTGGGGTACCTGACATCGGATGGTCCGAGGAGACAAGTACCCTAAAAGGTCCGTTCTCATGATATCACCCAACGGTAAAGGAAGAGGTCCCTTAGAAGGACTGGGTCCCTAGTTTGGACCCAGAGGGTGTAACGTCCGTCTGCGAAATGGTAGACTCGGTGGTACCTTCGGGGTCAATACGTGTCGTATTGATTTCTCTTAACTAAGAACCTAAGAACAAAGGGTGAATCTTTCCCGGGGACGTGAACTGAACAGTTATCTCTTCTGACGACTGGAGTTTGAGTGGAATTTTATTATGAGTTTGTCTCCTCTTTGATGAAGGTGAGGTCCTATTCTTCTTCTGTAATCTTCCTCTATCGATACGGGTCTACGACCTAGACTGGGTGTACTAATAAATATCACAACAAAAGTAAAGAAACTGAAAACGTGTATTGAGTTTTACAAAAAGTCCCCGTGTTCAGGGTACATCTCAAATTTTTGATTAGGTTAACAACATAAATACCAGTTAATGGATGTAGTTCTTGAAGAACCATTGTTCGTGCCTTTAATTTTAAGATTAGTCTTGAGAAGGTTGTTTGTTTTCGGGTCCTGGTCTATCGAAGTGTCAACTTAAGATGGTGTTCACATCTCTTCTCGATTGTGGATAGGATGAGTTTGAGAAGGTCTTTTAGCATCTCCTTCCATTTGAAGGTTTGCGTAAGACACTCCGGTGGTAGTGGGATTATGGTTTTGGACTGTTTCTACGGTGTTTTTTTTTCTTTTGATGTCCGATTATAGTGACTACTTGTATCTACGTTTTTAGGAATTGTTTTAAGATCGTTTGTCTTAGGTTGTTGTATAATTTTTTCTAGTATGTAGTACTGGTTCACCCGAAATAGGACCCCTACGTTCCTAAGAAGTTATAGACGTTTAGTTAGTTTCATTATGTTGTGCAATTGTTTAACTTTTTATTTTTGGTATACTAATAGAGTTATCTACGTATCTTTCGGAAAGTATTTTAAGTTGTAGGTAAATACTATTTTTGGGAGGTCTTTCGTTCTTATCTTCGTTGTATGGAGTTGTATTATTTTCGATAGATACTGTTTGGGAGTCGTTTGTAATAGGAGTTACCACTTTTTAACTTTCGTAAAGGGAATTTCAGTCCTTGTTCTGTTCCCACGGGTGAGAGTGGTGATGATCAGTTGTATCAAAACCTTCAAAACCGGTGTTGTTAGTCTCGTCTTTTTCTTTATTTTCCTTAGGTCTAACCTTTTCTTCATTTTGAGAGTGACAAACGTCTACTGTACTAGGAGATGTATCTTTTGGGATTGCTGAGGTGGTCTTTTAATGATCTCGATTAGTTACTTATATCATTTCAACGTCCTATATTTTAATTGTGTGTCTTTAGGGAACGTAAGAATATGTGATTGTTACTCTTTTGTCTTTCTCTTTAATTCCTTTGTTGAGGTAAGTGGTAACGTTGTTTTTCTTATTTTATGAATCCTTATATAGATGTATTTTTTTGATTTCTGGATACATATCTTTTGATATTTTGTGACTACTTTCTTTAGTTTCTCCTGTGATTATCTACCTCTTTATATGGCACAAGTACCTAGTCTTCTTAATTATATCCTTTTACTCATGTGATGGACTTCGTTAGATATCTAAGTTACGTTAGGGATTGTTCCCTATTGGTTGCCATAAAAAGTCTCTTAATCTTGTTTATTAAAGTGTTAAACATGCCTTTATGTTTTTGGAGGTTATCGGTTTCGTTAGAACTCTTTCTTCTTACCTTGACCTCCTTAGTTGGAGGGACTGAAGTCCGAGATGATGTTTCGGTGTCAGTAGTTATGTCATACCATGACCGTGTTTCTGTCTTTATATCTAGTTACCTTGTTTTATCTTTCGGGTCTCTATTTAGGTACGTGGATACCTGTGGAATAGAAACTGTTTCCTCCGTTCTTGTATGTTACTCTTTCTGTTAGAGAAATTGTTCACCATGACCCTTTTGACCAGTTGGTGGACATTTTTTTACTGTGATCTTGTCAAAGACTATGGTATGTGTGTTTATTTGAGTTTTACCTACTTTCTAGATTTGCATTCTGGTCTTTGATAATTTGAGGATTTCCTTTTGTATCCGTTTTGTGAGAGGCTGTATTTGGTGTCGTCCTAGGAGATACTAGGTGGAGGGTCTTATGACCTTTATCTTCGTTTTTATTTACCCTGGATTAATTTTAATTTTCGAAGACGTGTTGTTTCCTTTGATATTCGTTCCACTTTTCTGTCGGAAGTCTTACCCTCTTTTATTATCCTTTACTTCGTTGTCTGTTTCTTTAATTAGAGTTTTTATATGTTCATTGAGGACGTCGAGTTAAGGTCTTTTTATTCGTTGGGTTATTTTTTCACCCGATTTCTTGATTTGTCTGTAAAGAGGTTTCTTCTGTATGTCTACCGATTGTTTGTGTACTTTTCTACGAGTTGTAGTGAGTAAGAGTCTCTTTACGTTTAGTTTTGGTGTTACTCCATGGTAAAGTGCGGTCAGTCTTACCGACAATAGGTTTTCAGATGTTCGTTATTTACGACCGCTCCCACACCTCTTTTCCCTTGGGAGAATGTGACAACCACCCTTACGTTTGATCATGTCGGTGATACCTCTTGTTACACCTCTAAGGAATTTTTTGACCTTTATCTTGAGGGTATACTGGGTCATTAGAGTGAAGACCCGTATGTGTGACTCCTTTGGTCTTAGCTTTCTCTGTGCACATGGGGTTACAAGTAACGTCGTGACAAATATTATCGGTCCTGTACCTTCGTTGGATCTACAGGTAGTCGTCTACTTACCTATTCTTTCGACACCATGTATATGTGTTACCTTATAATAAGTCGATAATTTTTCTTCCGTAAACTTAGTCAAGATTACTCCACCTACTTTGGTCTCGGATAATATATCTCACTTCATTCGGTCTTTCTTTTCGTGGTTATGTCATATGATTGTGTATGTATACCTTAAATCTTTCTTCCATTACTATTGGGACATATACTCTGTCGGTTTCTCTGTGTCTACATAACTTGTCAGAAAACCTGAGACACCCTCTCCCACTCCCACCCTCATATACCCTCTTACCGTAACTTTGTACATTTTATAGTATACACTTTGTTTAGCGGTCAGGTCCAAGCTACGTACTCCCTCCCACGAGTCCCGACCACGTGAACCTACTGAGGCTCACTACCCTACCCCTCTCTCTACCCTACCCCTCTCTCCACCCTCCCCCCAAGTCCTACCCCTTGTGTACATGTGAGTACCACCTAAGTTCAGTTACATACCGTTCTGGTTATGTTATAACATTTCATTTTATTTATTAATTAAAAAAATTTTTTCATGAAGAACCACCTAAAGAGGTTCCGAGATTAACCTGTTGGGATTTAATCCTGAAGGGGAAACCGAGTCTGCCATTTCGGAGACGGATGTTTCGTCCTCTGGGCCCAAGTTAGGGACCCAATCCTTCCAGGAGACCTCTTCCGTTACCGTGGGGTGAGGTCATGAGAACGGACCTTTTAGGGTACCTACCTCCTCGCACCATCCAATGTCAGGTACCTTAGCGTTTCTCAGTCTGTGCTGACTCTCTGAAGTGAACAGTGAACCAGAATCTTTTTAATAAGATCTTCTTTCTTCAATATAAAGACAAACTCGGTGAAAACTATAACGATCTAACCTCCGGAAGTGAACCGGTTGGTTGGTATGAACAAGACTGGTACCAGTATTTATACTTAATGAATTTAGAAGGAATTAGTGGGAACAAATGACAACGAAAAGGACCGTTGGAGGGTATAACTGAGAGGGATGGGAGTTTTCGGATAAAACAAAAATCGACTCCTACCATTAATTCCACTCCCAAGACCGGTAAAACCACTCAATGGTCAAAAAGAACCAGAGAAGGGTCTTTACAATAATTTGGAACAAACTAAAAGAGGACAATTAGAAAGAGGACAGTTAAATTAAGAATCTGTTCGGTCTTCTTACATCTACTTTTCTCCTTTTAAAGAAGAAGGGATTGTCATCGGAAGTTTAGGTAAGTCATGGAACCCCGACCCTCCCCTCCTATCGAGAAACAGTTGAAAAAAAAAAATTTCATTGTGTATTGTGTACGTATATCATTTTTAAAGTTTGACCTACTTTCCAGTATGTTACTTATCGGAAGGGAACTTTCAGTTATTTGTCAGGGAGGGTGAAATAACAGTCAGGTGGTCAAAGAGGGAGTCTCCGTTGGTGACAATGGTCAAAGAAACATCGGTAACCCTGTATCAGACTTATAAGTTTATGTACCTATATGTAAGGGAACATGAAAAAATGTCTCTACTATCGTATGGTACATTTGACAAGACGTGGAACGAAAAATATACAATTTTAAATAAAAGAAGGTTTTAAAACAGGAGTACTTTATACGACGAAGGAAAAACTCAATTAAAACTGGTAAAGAAGTCCTTTGACGGACAAAGGAGTTATAAAAGGTCATCAAAAGTCTCAATCTTGTTGATTGTTTCAAGAAGTATGGGTACCCAGACAATTAGGGTGAAGGTGGTGAATGTTTCAAAGATTCGATAAACCCCGTTCAGGACACTGAAGACTACACCCCATTTACAAGTGTCTCCCATTACTCATATCGTATAATTTGTCATTACTTAGTCAAACCTTTAAAACACTCTACACTAACGTTAATTCTTGTATTTTACTAATGATAAAATCCTCACATCGGGATACGGTGGGGAAGGAGAAGTTGAAAGAAAGGACTCAAAGAGAAGTATCGTATAATAGAGTGTAAGTTGAAACATGGGATAATCAATTTACTCTTTGTGACCGTAAAAATCTGACTTTATTACGGATCCATTCGGTTTGTGACTGAAAGAGTTGTTGACAACATACCGGACAGGAGGAGAATTCGGTCGTGGTTCCGGTAGAACTTTAATCACCGTTTCTCCGGTTCTCTATTCCAACCCACAATATCAACACCAAAAGTCAACCTCTCTCTATTGAATGAAACCTCCAACCGTTCCTTTGTCTTTTCCAATGATTTCCGGAGTCCCTTCGGTCTTCCCTGAACCATTGGACTATTCTCACGACTCCAGTCCTGTCCCATCCCCACCGTAACTCCCACTCTTACCATGACCATCCCTACCACCTCCTACATACCCTCCGACTTCGACTCGGACCCCTTAACATGTATTATAAGAGAACATTGTAAAAAAATTTCAAAGTATAGATGACCGGATTAAAAATTATAATAAGGGTAGTCATAAACGTGTTCATGACTTTTACACGAATCAGACTGTTCCATTTAATATTCTTATAAATTTGTTTTGTCTTGTGTGTGTGTGGAGTAATCAAACCCTTAAAATAGTGTGATGTCGGTGTAAGAAAATGCAAATGATGAACACACGAAAGGATCTAACGGGTTGGTTTTTTATTTTTTATTTCGAGGGATAAAGTGTAGTAGAGGATGGAACAAACAATTTTCACCTTTTGATCATAAATAAACGGGGTTGACCGTGAGATCGTATATAACGAGTGTAGTTGTTACCTACATAACGGACTAGAGTAAAATCGGACCCCTCTCCACTTGACCTCAGACTTTGTGACTCTTTCAGGGCTCTACTCTGTCTTTTTCTCTATCCCTGTACGTCCTCATCAGAAATTTTTCAATGAAATTATAAGTGGGAGAAAGTCGGAACTTGTAGAAGTCATGAACGGGGTCTAGCGAATCCCCGTTGTCATCTTCCTCGTCAACCATCCCTTCCGAAGTAGAAAAATAAGTCGTCGACCATTTGTCAGCGAGCCGGCGACCCCCTCCTCGTCCCAAAAGGGGATTCCACGTCAACACCCCACTCCAACCCCCGCCGTGTGACTCGGAGGCGGACTCTCGGCCTTCGTCCGTGACCTCTCCCTCACCGCGACTCGGCCCCCTCCTCACTCTCTTCCTTCGCCGTCAGGGGACCGTATGCCTCGACAGACTTTTAGTCCCTACTTACAATTTTTCTCTCGCATAAATCGCTGTGAGGACCGGGGCTTCTTTCCTTGACTCCGCTGTGCTTAGGGGACAGGTTGTGGGTCTTCTGCTCTCTGCTCACGGTGCCGGCGGTCGTCGACAATCCGCGAAAAACCACTGCGCCGGCGACGCGCGTCTGCGCGACTGCCCGGCACCGGAGGTGCAGAGTCCAACGCGTTTCCGGACACCCTCGCTGGCCCTCCTCCCGGTCCTACCGTCTTCGCCACCTCAGAGGTCCTCTGGGCCCCTGTTGTTGCGGGTCCGGGGACCACTCGAACCCTAGATGCTGTTTCCCCTGGCTCCCACTCCGTTTCACGGGGAATTCCTTCATCCCATTGCCCGAACATGAACTCTCATGACCTTAAGGAAGGAGGGCTGTCCGGGAAGGACATAGTCTACGGTCTAGGTCAGGGTTGGCACATGGACAAGAAACCCGATTGACGGGGTGGGGGGTAAGGGGAGCGACGGCGGGGGGAGGAAAGGTGCGGAAGAACACTTTGAGAGTTAAGTGAAAGGAAAGTGTCCGAGAGTGGTGAACAGAAGGAGGGGAAGTAAAACAATTTACGACTCGAAGTCCGCTAAATTCATAGAAACGTAGACGACAGGGGATAAAATAGCTCTGAACAGTGATCAGGAGCTCCCTCATCGTCCTAAGACCCTAATTACTCTCTAACTAAGAGTACCCTATAATATTGAACTAATAAATAAACAAGTCACTTGGGGTCAGCAGGACAAAATTAGGGACGGGAGGGAACAGTGTCGAGAACGTCAGGAGAAGCACTCCTAGAGAACGAGGACAGACGTCTCCCGTCTTAAAGATAACGTTCATGATGTTCAGGTTTCGGACTTGTACATAAATTCTTGTGTCCCAAACCTCAATTACAATGAACCGGACCTTAGTGGGTAAGACCGTGAACACACTTGAACCCGTTCAGTAAATTACCTCTCATAAAGAAGTACACACTTTACCTCTATTTTTATGGACGGAGTTTCTCAAAAATCCTTCAACTTTACTGTATTAAATACACTTTACAGATTATTTTAATCATGGTATTGACTCATCACAGTTGAGTTGTAAGACGGGGGTAGGGTGGAGGGTTTGTTGTAAATCAGTACAGGGTTTATCACAAATACTCCTCCACGAGTTATTCACCATGTAAGGAAAAGAGACAAAATTTAACAGTTGTATCATCTCCTGACTAGACCCTCAGTCCACTTTGATTAAGATCAATACCAAGACGAATGATCGAAATAAACAAGTAGAGAAGTAAGAAAACAGTTTATAAATAACTCGTAGGTGATACTAGGTCCGTGAGAAAATCCGTACCACCTAAGTTGTCACTTTCTCTCACTCATCCAGGTTCAAGAGTACCTCATAAACACTGGAACTCCTTTAGTGAGACTTGGGGTCAAAACGGAAAACCTTTTACTATCATTCAGTGGTGTCTCAGTCTCATGATTTACTTGATTATATTCGTATCCCGTACCATACGGTATCAATGTCCTCAAATCTACGAAAATCAAGACAAAAAGCAGATTTGACGGGGTGAAGAGAAAATACTTCGAAAGGGGGTTAATTAAAATCACCAAGACTAATGAGTAATGAGACATAGGTTATGTGAAGATAAGTCGTCACAAGCAACTTGAGGGTGTTTCACATTATATAATACGATCAACGAAATTCTTTATGTTCTCAGGACAGGAATACCACGAATGTCAGACTAAAATCCGTATTCTGTTTGTATGTTACGGTTGTATTCTGTCATACATTCTTTCAATGTGTATTGTAAAATTGTATTAAATTTTCCACGATAGTACAGAACAACTCCACTACTTCGTCCGTTGTACCATCTTCAATATAAACTCCCTCGGAGTTTCCTACCCATCCCACACTCGTATTTCGATACTTACTAACTAATGGACTATACACGGTCCTAACACGATCTGTAGGAAACGTATAAAAGATTTGAAATATCGTTGACAAAGTCAATCCACCAAAAATCTGACACAAAATGAACGTCCACTCCTCTACTCTGAGTCTCTCTAAACTACTAAAGGGATTCCACTGGTCCGACTTTAAACTTGGACCCAGACGAAGACTTTGGTTCTGATAATGGTAATTACGATGTGTCTGAGAGTAGCCACTTCTATGTCTCCAATCCTCTATGATTGCATAAACATCTTGTTCTCTCTCTAATGAAACCAACTTCGTGTCCCTCCATAATCTTTTCTTCGGAATTTTTTATTTCGATGACATCATCTCTCCGTCATATCTTGTCACCGAAACACACGAGACCCCAAGTTTAACAGATCTAAACCAAGATACGAGACAGTAAATTGAGTGACACCCTATAACCCCTTCAATGGTTTTAGAGAGGTACAGAGTCAAAGGGATAGACATTTTACCTCTATTTCATTATGTCCCAACAAGTCACCTAACTTATTCAATTATGTGTATTTTGTGAACCATCTCACGGACCGTGTATTATTAGTACGTTATTCACAATAAAGGAAAATAACTGGTGACACGACCCTCCAAATTGTCCGTTGTTACTCAGTCACCTTTAAAAACTCCTCCCTTTCCAAAATTTAGTACTTAAACTGTTGTATTGTTTCCTTTTCAATGGTACCTTTTTCACACCTTAGATCTTATGGCACGTTAACAACGTCATCAAGACCTTACTTCACTACCGACGGACCTAATATCGTCGTCATCTACACTTCTAAACTCTTTCCGTCTTAGGAGCTCCTAAACGTCGCGATCCTTCTTACACAGAATCACAAAAAGTTTGAAATTGTACGATCGTTAGTAGACCCCTTAGAATAATTTAACGTCCAAGAGAAAATTATCCAGACTCTACTCCGGATTCTAAGACGCAAAGATTATTCGAGGGTCTACCACGACGACGAGGGCCATAGTGTAAAACTTTTTGCTCCGATATCTATTCACCCTCCTTTTACTATGGGACTTGTCTTTATGTCTTCTCCTACTCTCGGGATTTACAACTAAGTAAGTGAAAACCTTTACAAATCAAGGTCTATAACTAACCGTCCGGTAGGTCATCTATAGGTCGTCCATCAACCTGTGATTTTAGACCTGAAGTCCCGAGTGTTCTCCAGTCCTGATCTCTCTAACTAAACCTTAGTAGACATATCTCAACTCTTATATCTTAGAACCCATTACGAACAGATAACGGACAGATAAATTCCTCGTCTTTTTTCTCGGTATTATTAGCGACATCGGATCCCAGACCTTCCTACAACCAGGATCCACCTGGTACTGTGATTCGGGGATGGGCGGACGAACCTGGTTCAACAAAAGGACGAACTAAAGTGGGTGGGGTCGGGTGAACAACTGGAACAACTGAAGAAAAAGAGAAGTCTTAAAACCAGCCATCAACCAGTAGACAAGGGTTGACGAAAGAATTCCGACGTCAGGGGTGTAAATGACACACAAGAACCGGGACGGAAATGAACGAGGGGAGTAACCGGGTTCAGTCCGTCGTTTCACACGCGTACACAAATTTACATGTATATACATACATACACGTGTTCGGCCGGTCGTATCTTCTTCCCCTCCTTGTACTCCAGGTTCAGTGGAAAATAGGAGTGGTTCCCCGATCAGTCTCTCATTCCAGGTGATCGACTCCCGGACCATCGTGACAGAGTATATACCCCGACCTCTCGAAGTCTAGGACTGAGTCAAGTGACTCGTTACAATCACTCAGAGACCTCTTCTCTCTAACTCCTTCCCAACCCTACTCCCCACTCACCCTTAGTGTACCGTGAAATTACTGATGACGACGACGACGATTCAGCGAAGTCAGTACAGACTGAGAGATGCTGTGGTATCTGTCGTCCGAGACGGTAGGGACCCTAAGAGGTCCGTTCTTGTGACCTCACCCAACGGTAAAGGAAGAGGTCACGTACTTTCACTTTTCACTTTCACTTCAGTGAGTCAACACAGACTGTGAAGCTCTGGGGTACCTGATGTCGGATGGTCCGAGAAGACGGGTACCCTAAAAGGTCCGTTCTCATGACCTCACCCAACGGTAAAGGAAGAGGTAATCACTGATGTCAGTGAGGGTTTTGGTTTATTGACCTCAATCCGGTTTGAAGGGGTCAATTCCCGGGTCAGAAGGTTTTATAACCGGTGAAGTATATGGTCGGTGTCCAAACCTCCAAGGGTCCTGATGGGAGTGAAGACTTGATGACGGATGTTGAAGTACCAGTCCGAGACATTAAGTAATCTTACTGAGTATCTTGAGTCCTGTTACTATGTGAATTTTAATGTGAAAATAATATCGTTTTCCCATGTCAGGTTTGGTCGTTCTCCCCCTCTACACATCCAACTCCAGACTCTATCAAGCATTATGTTTCGAAGGAACAGAAGAGAGACACCTCATTTCCGTCCTGGAACAATGGGAGGACTATGTACCTACATACTGTCTGTCATACATCTTATAACGGTTGGTCCCTTCGAGTGAGTGTATAGATCAAAAATAACTCCAAAGTAATGTATCCACACTAACTGACCTAGCAAAAAAGAAGGTAAGGGTTCTCTGGTCCAAACATAGTGTCATGAGTTCACTTCAACGAGACAGCATAGAATGAGAATCGTTGGGGTACCTGACTTCGGATGGTCCGAGGAGGTAGGAGCCTTAAAAGGTCCGTTCTCATGACCTCACCCAACGGTAAAGGAAGAGGTCCCCTAGAAGAGTTGGGTCCCTAGTTTGGGTCCAGAGGGCGTAACATCCGTCTGCGAAATGACAGACTCGGTGGTCCCTTCAGGAGTGTCATGAGTTTGAACTGAAGTTAGGAGATTAGAGTGCAAACCAGAAAATCCTCACCAATCGGGGGATACGAGCCTCTTCCGCTACCGTGGGATGAGGTCATGAGAACGGACCTTTTAGGGTACCTGCCTCTTCGGACCATCCGGCGTCAGGTACCCCAACGATTCTCAGCTTGTATTGACTCGTTGAAGTGAAAGAGAAAAGTGAAAGTACGTCACCTCTTCCTTTACCGTTGGGTGAGGTCACAAGAACGGACCCCTTAGGGTCCCTGTCCCCTCGGACCACCCGACGGTAGATACCCCAACATGTCTCAGTCTGTGCTGACTTCACTGAATCGTCGTCGTCGGAGGTCCTCTTAACGTGGGAATTGGTTCCGAGAGGTGTACGGTTTACAACTCGTAACTAACACACAATGTACTGAACGTCCACAATGGATTAAGAATATCGTCACAACAAAGGTTCCATCCCGGTAAGCCGAAGTTTCGGGTAAACAAGACGTGACGAGACGGATGGGATCGACATCGTCCGTTGTTCTATTGAGTTTTGTGCTTTAGGACCTCAAACTTTCCTGTCATAGTATCATCACTTCTCTCTTATTACTGAAGTTTTACTCCACCAAATGTGTAATTCACGTCTTCTTATAAGTCTTCTGTTTTGGCTCTTTCTTAAGAATATAAAGGGAAAAAAATTAACACCTAAAATAAATAAATAAAAACCGGTGTTGGACATCGTACATCCTAGAATCAAGGGACGACGATGACGACGATTCAACGCAGTCAGTACAGGCTGAGACGCGCTGGGGTATCTGTCTTCGGGTGGTCCGAGGAGACAGGGACTCTAAGAGGTCCGTTCTTATGACCTCACCCAACGGTACAGGAAGAGGTTACGTACTTTCACTTTTCACTTTCACTTCAGCGAGTCAGCACAGGCTGAAAATCGCTGGGGTACCTGACATCGGATGTCCGAGGAGACAGGTACCCTAAAGGGTCCGTTCTCATGACCTCACCCTACGGTAATAGTTTGGGTACGGAGTACGTAACCTTCATGTCTCAGGAGAACTGACGGTCCCTATAGGGTCCTAAGTATATAAAGAACTAATACTCCAGTAACAACCGTTACAGTCATTTCAACACCCTTGTGGTCATGTTTAATTTTTCCTAATTCGTTCATTCTCTCACTTCGCGTGAAACTAGTCTCTTCTCCTCTCGTCAAACTCTACCACTGTCTTCATTCCTTCACTTTATAAAATGGTATAAATGAAAATAAAAAATTTTACAAACAAACGAATGAATAAACAAATAAACCGACACTGTCCATAATCAACACCGTACACCCTAGATCAAGGGACTGGTCCTTACCTTGGGACCCAAGGGATAAAACCCTCAGAATAGAATCGGTGACCTGGTGGTCCTCTCAAGAAGTTTATAAATTTATTTTATTCCTCATCATATTATTTAGAGTATATTGAAAGTCGTAAGAAGACAACAAAGTAAATAAAGTAGTGAAAAAAAGATTTTATTGGAAAAATAAAACTCGATTAAAATCTGTCTTTTTAACGTTTTTACCGTGTCTCAAGGACATATCGGGAGTGAGTCGAAGGAGATCACCATTGTAACATATATTGGTGTCATGTTTCTAGTCTTGTTCCTTCGATTGCAACTATGTTGTGATAATTTGATATCAAGAATAAACTTAGAATAGTCCTAAAGGTGTTTACGGGAAAAAACAAGGTCCTAGAATGGGTCCTATAGTGTAACGTAAATTAACAATAAAAAGGAATCAAAAGAAGTCAAGCATTACCAACAAGTCGTAAAGGAACAGAAAGTACTAGAAAATACTCATAAAATTTCGTTTAGGGTCTACATAAGGAAATGGGTATTTATGAAGTGATACAAAGAGATTATCCATTCCTGACAAAAAAAAAGAAACCAATAGTGTGTATTGTATTATTATTAGTGAGGAATTATAGTAGACTAGAGACAAGTGGAAGGTTAAAAGATTTTTTTTTTTTACACAAAAATGTCAAACACGTTTAGTCCTATGTTTGTTCCAGTTTAACGTGAACCTATTATGTACAGAAAATTATATACACAGGAAGAGAAAAACTACATTAAATAAACAAATTTCAGTAAAGAAAACATCTTAAGAGGTGAAAGACATAAACCGACACCATAAAAATCATCCACGGAGACAGGTGTATAAAGGACATTTGAGAATTCTAGATCTCTAAACAAATATAAATCCAAGTAAAACCGAACCCATCCCCTCCGTCTTTCTTTTTACTTGAATCCACCGGGGATTTTAATCCTTAAAAAACAAATAAAAAATTGAAAGACAACTCTTTTCAAAGTTTGTATATGTTTTCATCTTATCATTTCACGTGAGAACACATGGGTTTGGAAGTTATTATTAATGGTTAAATACCGGTCAGAAGAAAGAAGACATCGGGATGGGTAAAGGGAAGATATGATAAAATTTTGTTTAGGGTCCGTAGTAATGTAATTATTTATAAATTATACATAGAGATTTTCTATTCTTAAGACAAAATTTCTTGTATTGGTGTCATAGTAATCATGTACATTTTTTTAGTTATTAAGGGATTATAGTTTACAGAACAGTCACAAGTTTAAAGGTCGAGAGAGGATTTACAACATAAAAATATTAAATTTTAGACTGGGTGGTGGATAAAAATATTTATTTCAAAGTAACCTTGTGTCGACGTGAAGTAAAAAAATACATAAACTGAAGAAAGTACCATGTCTTCGTCTCAACTCATCAAGGTTATCGTTGGTAAATCGAGAGTTTTGGATTTTATAAATGTAAACCTAGAAAGTGTCTTTTTCAAACCACTGGAGACGAAATCCGTCAATAGAAAATCTTAGTAATTTTTATTCTTTGTCACGAAAAATACAACTGAAAGTAAATTTGGTGAAGACCTCTCGAAGTAAAGGAACACATTTAGGTTTGAAGGAAGACTATGGTATAAGGAAAGACTTCTAATAGCAAATTGTAAAGAACCTTACGTACAAAGTCGAAAAACGAGTAGACTCTTTTCAGATAAAACGGTGGAAAAAACCCCCCCCAATAATATTCTGAAAGTAAGTCGTTTCTGTCACAATGGAACTTTCAACCAATCGCATACAAAATACACATATTTTATTATTAAGTACAAAACTACGACAATTTGAAATTAAAATAAAGTAAAATAAAATCCCTCGTCCTCTCCAAATGTGAAAAGAAACTCTTTGGTTTTCCCTTTCGTCAAGAGGGAGTAGGTTCCGTCCTTTATCAGTCAGTAACGAAATGTCGTCGTAACAGCAAAGTTTCTTCAATTTTGATCAGGAAATTTACCGAAAAATTAAGTTAGTTACAATGATGTCATATTACGGACAAGCCATTTTAAGTGGGTAAAATTCATACATCTGCCAAAAGTTTTCCATGAACTAAGATTCTAGTATGACCCTCTTACTTATTTTCACAAACCTCAAACGGCAGGACTCTTCGTAGAAACAATAGACACTAAGACCAAGGAAACGTACCGTTTTAGTGTATACGGACTTTTCTGTCGACAGTAAAGTTGAAAGTAACTACAGAATAAGGAACCCTGTAGTCCTTGTCCTTCAGTGCCTATAAGACCTTCCGAAGTTCAAAGACCTGGAAACGCAAATCATACCTACTGGAGTCCCGGAAAAGGGAGACGAGGTAAAAAAAGGAGAAAGACCTCCTCTCCGGTTTCCGTGTCCGCCTACACAGAACGTGCCTCGGGGTACCAGGTACCTACATCGACCACCAGAGGGTACTTGGACTCTGTTCATAACGGAAAGTAAAAATTATCGATAAAAACAACAAAAAACTTAACACCCAACTGTCAAAATAAGTAAGTCGTGAGATTTCCACACAAACAGAAGAAAGAATGTAATAAAACTCACTCTACAGATAACACAAAAAGAGGACTAACGTTACAGAAAAAAAGAGACCAACAGAGATTCCAAAAGGAGAAATAGAAACCAAAAGTCACACTTACACAGATCCAAACACCTAAAAACGAAAACAAAACAGAAATCCATAAAAAGAACTGACGTCAAAAGACCCGAACCTAGATAGTAAACTCCAGAAGACAGTAAGACCTTTTATTAAGTCGGAAATGGAAAAGTTTATACAAAAGTCTAGGTAATAGAGAGAGTACCCTAAAGTTATTATATGTTTAATCTAATAAATTATAGTTGGGGTGTCAAGAACGTACGACATAAGACAAACCCCACCAGAATACAAAAAATAAGGACAAAATAACTTTATAACCGTATATTACAACATATTTAAATTCCATATGTTATCTTACTGAACTATGTACAAAAAAATTAAAAGGTCGAGAACAAAGACAAATCGATTAAAAGTGACTGGATAGTGACTAAAGAAATAAACTGGAACAACTCAGACAATGACACAAGAAAATAAAGATCGTAATGGTAAACTGAGAATGTCAAAGATAGAGAAACGTCTTTAAGTGGTAGTAAAAACGTATATAGAAGATGATCTCGGAAAATTGTATAATTAGTATATCATTGAAAAGACGACTTTAATATTGTAGACTCAGTGGAGTCTCAAACCAAATTAACGAAACACAACAGTCTCACACAACAAAAAGGCACATACACAAATACCCCTTCCCCATTAAAAAATAACTAACGACCGATAGTATAAATCATCATCTCTGACGGACCTTTACCGTGTAGAAAAGACAATTCAACAATGATATCCCTAATTCAGTCAGATCATTCCTCAACTTGGACATAAACCGAAAACAGGAACTATCCCCTTGACAGTTTACGTAGTAGTCGAAGTTTAAAGAGAGGATAATGAAACACGTATCCCTCCCGTCATCCAAACGGGTCACAAAAAGAATTACAAAGAAGAGGTACAAAGAAAAAGACGTAAGACAAACGGAGACGTATTTTATCACCCAAAGAGAGATTCGAGATCGGGGAGGGAATCGTGATCTAACGACCGAAAACAATGAGGTATTAACATCAGACCACCACCTCTGGACCCTCCATCCCTGAAAAACAACAAAACTAGGTGGGAGACGGGACACAGGGACTCAGAGGACCCACTCTGAAAGAGTCACTAGACAGAGAAAGGGATCGACTTTCGTTTTCGACGGGTCAGTACAAGTTGAGACGCTGCGATACCTGATATGTCAGATACCTTAAGAGGTCCGGTCTTATGACCTCACCCATCGGAAAGGGAAGAAGTCCCCAGAAGGGTAGGGTCCCTAACTTGGGTCCAGAGGGTATAACGTCCGTCTAAGAAATGATCGACTCGACGTTCCCTTCGGGGATCGACTTCCTCTGAGATTATCGGACCGTAAACCTACTAAAGGGTAGGAAGGGGGTCCTCATCGCTCCAAACAGAAAAGGGAAAGGGGTCGGTGTCACCCAGAAGTGGACACGAGACTTTTGTTGTCCAAACGACTAGAAGGGGGTCGTCGAAATTCCGAGAAAAAGACATCCTCTCTTCCCATACTCGACCCGAGAGACGAAAAGAGTCTTCTCCGTCGACGAAGGGCGGCGGTGTGGACCTAGTCACCTTCAGACACCTCTTCTCGGACGTTCACCTACACTTGAGGGGGATACAGATTACGAATTTTCCCACGATAGGACAGTATTGTCAGGTGTACACCAGAAATCGTCAAGTAAAATTCAAAATCGACATAAGAAATGGTAGACACTACGGGTCACAACAAGAGTACGAAACGACGTCTACTCGGTCACGAGTACAGGGTAGAGAAGAACCTTCACGGACAAAAAGGAATCTAAAGAAAGTACTATGAACCAACGGGATTTTGGAGTCGAGACTGTCCAAGTTCCTTTTAATACTAAAACATTAATTAGACCGAAAAAAGTAACAAGATCACCTAAGGTCGAGTAAGGTCGAAAGACATAGGACTAATCTTTAGTTTGATGTCACAAGATTTGAGTGAACTCTATCAACGAGAAACACACCAATACATAAATTAAATCGTCCAAGTAAACAAGGTAAAAAGAAAGTCAAAATCCCTGATGAAATTTTAAAATTAAAACAAATTATTAAGACAGTATTTATGTTCAGTATTTATGTCTTGTCACACATAAGATTCTTCGGATTGAAGAGAGGAATAAAGGAGGTGGAAAAGGGGAGGAAAGGATTTATCCTTCGAAATTTTTTTAGATATTTATGATGAATGTAATGTACACTGAATTCAGTGAAACACACACGTACGAGTCAGAGAGTCAGTAAGACTGACTGACACTAGGTCACTTGACATCGGACGGTTCGAGGAGACATGTACCCAAAGAGGTCCGCTCTTATGACCTCACCTAACGGTAAAGAAGAAAGTTCCCTAGAAGGGTTGGGTCCAGAGAACTTAACATCCGCCCAAGAAATGACAGACTCAGTACTCCCTTCTGATATAAAAGTCCCTAGTAAAGATTCAGTATAACGTACTAAATAAAGAATAAAAATTTTCCATTGTAAGTCTATACACATACACATATATATATTATATATAAACATAGGGAAAGCATCTACATCGTACATATGTTTGAAAAGAAGTGTAAGAAGAAATTGTGCGGTATTATAACTCCACCACTTTTTCGAACAAACCAAAATAGACATTCTACCGACGTTCTTCACGAATCAAGAGCAAAAAAAAAAATTAATACTTTCATACTATTGTGTAAATATTCTCTGAACCTTTTATGTTTTGTTCAAACGTATAGTCAAGTCAAGTCAGCGAGTCAGCACAGGCTGAGAAACGTTGGGGTACTTGACGTCGTGCGGTCCGGAGGGACAGGTAGTGGTTGAGGGCCTCAAGTGGGTTTGGATACAGGTAGCTCAGTCACTACGGTAGGTTGCTAGAGTAGGAGACAACAGGGGAAGAGGAGGACAGGAGTTAGAAAGGGTCGTACTCCCAGAAAAGGTTACTCAGTCGTGAAGAGTTTCATAACCTCACCGGTTTCATAACCTCAAAGTCGAAGTTGTAGTCAGGAAAGTTACTTGTGGGTCCTGACTAGAGGAAATCCTACCTGACCAACTTAGAGGAACGTCAGGTTCCCTGAGAGCTCAGAAAAGATTGTGGTGTCAAGTTTTCGTAGTTAAGAAGCCACGAGTCGAAAGAAGTGTCAGGTTGAGAGTGTAGGTATGTACTGATGACCTTTTTGGTATCGGAACTGATCTTCCTGGAAACAACCGTTTCATTACAGAGACGAAAACTTACACGAGAGATCCAACCAGTATTGAGAGGAAGGTTCCTCGTTCTCAGAAAATGAAAGTACCGACGTTAGTGATAGACGTCACTAAAACCTCGGGTCTTTTTATTTCAGACTGTGAAAGGTGACAAAGGGGTAGATAGACGGTACTTCACTACCCTGACCTACGGTACTAGAATCAAAAGACTTACAACTCGAAATTCGATTGAAAAAGTGAGAGGAGAAAGTGAAAATAGTTCTCCGAGAAATCAAGAAGTGAAAGACCGTATTCCCACCACAGTAGACGTATAGACTCCAATAACTATAAAGAGGGCCGTTAGAACTAAGGTCAAACACGAAGGAAGTCGGGTCGTAAAGAGTACTACATGAGACGTATATTCAATTTGTTCGTCCCACTGTTATATGTCGGAACTGCATGAGGAAAAGGATAAACCTTGGTAAGACAATAAGGTACAGGTGAAGATTGACAACGAAGGACTGGACGTATGTCCAAAGAGTTCTCCGTCCAACCCACCAGACCATAAGGGTAGAGAAAGTCTTAAAAGGTGTCAAATAACACTAGGTGTGTCAGTCTCCGAAACCGTATCAGTTATTTCGTCTTTATCTACAAAGAGACCTTGAGAGAACGAAAAAGGTACTAGGTCGCCTACAACCGTTAAACTAGAGACCAAGGAGACGGAAAAGATTTTGGTTGAACTTGTAGACCTTCAAGTGTCAAGTACATAACGACTTCGGACCGAACCTCTTAAAACTCGTAATGAAATGATCGTACACTCTACTCACGTTAACACGCCATCAAACTCGTAAGAAACCGTAAGGGAAAGAACCCCTAACCTTACTTTTGACTGGAAAAGGTCAGGACACCAGTGACTACTCAAAAGGTTTCAACGACTGTATAACTCATGTCGTGAAAGTGTCGTAGTAGAAAGTCCTAAACTTTGTCGAGTTGACCATAAGGTAGAGGAGGTGATCGAAACAAACATCACTACGAAGGATTCCAGGTGAACTGAAGTGTAAGGTCCTACAGACCGAGATCCACTCACTAGTGTGGTAGCACTAATAGACCCAGCACTTCTAGAAAAAGCATCTCAAGAAGACACATAAGAACGGTGGAGAAGAATTATAGCAGACGAAGACAATCCAGGTATGGTAAAGACAGGAAATAACACGGACAGAAACGTACTTTACAAGGGAACCATAGAGATTAAAAGAACTTCTCTAGAGATCAGAAAGGGTAAGACAACAACAGGAGATAAAGAAACGTAACTAGCGACTCCTTCCGAAAGAATAGAGAGGAACGATAAGAAACCTTGAGACGTAAGTTTACCCATATAGAAAGGAAAATAGGAAACGAAAAGCGAAGGGAAGAAATGTGTCGATAAACATTCCCGAGGGGTTTGTCGGTAAAACGAAAAAACGTAAAGAAAAGGTCCCCCTACCAGAACTAAGGACAGATGACATGTTACAGGGCTTGGAGGTAGGTATCAAGGTAGTCTGTGACAGATAGTCTAGATCAGGGAATTTAGATAAAGAGTGAAGGTGACATATCAGAATTCCCTAAACTAAATCCAGTATGGACTTACCAGATCACCAAAAGAGGTGAAAAAGTTACAGTCAGACTTAAACCGTTATTCCTCAAGTACTAGGTTCGGTATCCGTCGAGGACCAGAACAAAAACGACTGACATATCTCCAAAGGTAAAAACCGACGTTTCTTATATTAGTTAGACTAAAGCCACAACTGGTAGACCACTACAGGTACACATCTCAGAAGAGAACACAACAACCTTCTCCTACAAACGATACTGGTCACGCAAGAGAACCGTCTTGAGAATAATCGGAAACGGGACGAAGTAAGACATAAGGTTCCGGTCTAAACGGACAATGAGGTCCACAAATAACTGAAGGATGAAAACGTAAGGTCAGGGGATATTATTTTTTCCTGTAGAAAAAACCCACAATCAGATCTTCCAGAACATCCAGAAGTATCTTGGTAAGTTGAAGTCGAAGAAGTCGTAACGACCAACCCCGTATCTGAACTTAATGACAGTATAACTTACCAAACGGAACCTTTACTCGTCTCTAGTAAGACAGCAAAAACTCTAACGTAGATTCATGACGTAAAACCTCAGAAAAATGATACTACCGATGAGGTAAAGAAGATTCCCTAAGGACGGGTGTCATCATCTATATTACCAGTAGACTCAATTTAAGTGGGTAAGGTCAGGTAAAATCAAGTGACTAAGGATTTTACAACTACAAGTGAGAACAGTAGCGGACAAACTGGTGAAGGTTAAACAGAACTAAGTACCTGGACTGTAAGGTCCAAGGATACGTTATAACGAGAAATGTCGCAGCTTGGGACGAAGGTAGTGGTCAGGGAAAGTGTTGACCCATAACAAAAACGAAACCGAGGTAGGGAAGTAAGAAAGACTTTAATAAAGAGGTGACTAGAGGTCTCGTATAACCCGTGGATGACTGGACCCCTCAAGTAGAAAGTCACAGGAGAGAAAAACGGAAAAGTATGACAAGTACCCTAAGAGTTCCCTTCTTATGACTTCACCAAACGGTAAGGGAAGAGGTCACCTGGCGTAAGACAGTCTGGAGAGGTGGTACTGGGTCGGTAACCGTACCGAATCAAAGTAACTCAATCTGTTCCGACACTAGGTGCACTAGTCTAACCGAGCAACAGACACTAACATTAAAGACAGACGGGAGACTAGGGGAGAGAGTCACGGATGACAGAATTGAACCCAAAGAGTATGGAACCTGCACCCCAGAGAGAAATGCCGACGAGTTCGTTTCACGTCGTATATATCGTTTCCAACGTACACCAAGGTAACATATAATGTTAATAAAAATTCATCTATTTGATTCTAAAAATAAACCTCAAAGTTATAGTTTGAGAGTTATTAATTATTTACTTATATGTCTCTTCATCTTCCTATATCATCTAGACTTTTCGTGACACTTGGTCAAGTGTGTTGTCATCCTATGTTTAAGATAAGTGCAAGGGTATCTGACATCTGAGTCTCTGTGACCTTGTATAGGTCCCTGTATTTCACGTTTTAAAAGTACTAGATTTCCATAACTTTAATATGTCTTAGACAAGAGAACACGAGTTAATCAACACCGAGTGAGAAACGTTAGGATACATGAGAGGTCCGAGAAGACAGGTACCTTAAAAGGTCCGTTCTCATGACCTCACCCAACGGTAAAAGTGAGTGACACCCTAATACAATCTTTAGTTATAGTTTTCTATGAACTTTTATTGGGTGTAAAAAGTTCACGTAACACTGCAAATGGTCCTCTCTAATGAATCTGAATCGGTAGTTTTCGAAGTTATTCCAATCTGACTTTTTTTTGTCTCTCCCACTAATGACTCTTCTTTACGAATCAACAGAAATTGAAGTAAACTTGGTCAAAACAATCGAACACTGTCGACAGTATAGTGTAACTAAAAAATTTTTGAATGGTTTTAACCACTTAAAAACACATCGGTAAAAATTATAACTTCTACCCTCCGCTTTTTCGTTGTAAAAACCGTATAGTACGAAATAATAAAGTTCTTCTCATTTTTGCGTTGACTTTGTGTTTTTCTAAACATGTCATATACCTCTTTCACGACACTGCCTATCTTGTACAGTTTTCACGAAACCCTTCAAAACACACGACCAATTACGAGATACCAACCCATCTTGTCAACTTCAACTATCACTAGTTTAGTTATGTAATTAACTCTTGTTAGTTTCAATATAATAGTCCGCCCTTTAGTGGCTGCATGAGTTTTATATGTATACTTCATAACTTTTAGTAAACGTGGTCGAACCAATACAATTAACTACAAACTCAAGGTATATTCAATTCGTCCTTTTTTGGGGTTTGAAGAACTGGTATAAAAGTGTACACTAACAGATGACTTTGTATTGCTTTTGTAAGGTAAAATTTTTTGTTTAACACAACCCGTTATTTTTCAAGGTGTGACGACCTGTCATAGGTATCTTCTCTAGTACCCCGTTCATCCAACTTGGTGGTGGTTGGTGTGATTTCCGACCAGAAGTAGGTTTCTTCTACTACACATGTACCACCCTAACCTTCCCTCAGGAAATAATACTCGAGGAAGACCTTTTGGTTGTCTAATGAAGGTTGTTCATGACGAGGGTCACTCTGGTTGACTTTCGTCGTGAACCGCTTCACAGACCTTAATCAGTTGTCTTTTATGTATCAGAAGGAGTCCTATTGTGTTCTGGAGTGCAAACAAACTACTGGACCGTTTTTGTATTATCGAACCGACCCTTCAAGACTAAGTAGGTGACATAAGTGGTCTGTAACGTGGAAGTCTAAAGGTAAATAAAACCAGAAATATTTTAAGAGAATTACCTTTTTTTTTAATTAAGGGATCTTCTAACATTTTCCGTGGATCTTATCAAGAAACGAGTTTTTCTATTTTTCAAAACCCTTCTACCTTAATGCATCAACGGACTTTTTACTGTCTTCCATCATCTTGTCTACCACTCATGTAACAAGTCATTTCAAGAACCACTTCTACTTTTTACACAGAAAATAAAAATGAAATTTTGACTTCCTTGAAAAACCGGTTGGTCTACCAAGAAATCTCTATAGGAGTAAGGAGAATGTCGACGTACCGTAAGGTAATACTGTATGGTACGAAATAAGTTGATCAAGAGACAACTACCTGTAAACCCGATAAGTGTCCAAAAACAACAACAACAACAAAAACAAACAAAAAAAAAAAACGAAAATGTCCATCATAACATTACTCCTCGAAACACATACACAGAAAAACATATAAATGACGAAATCTGAGGATTTTTACCACTCGTTAGGTATACATTTAAACGATCTATAACGGTCTAAGTAGAAGTCATCCCGGATCATGGTAAAACGGAAGGGTGGTTGTCACTCACGAGAAAGGGGAGTCGAAATGAACGTCTCACACAACAGTTTGAACCCAAAAACGGTCAGATTACCCACCTCTTAAAAGTTCATGAAAATTATTTTGACACTAGTTTTTCAACAAAAAATAATTCAAAAGACTTGTTGAAGTAAAAAAGATTTTAAAATAACATGACAGAACAAAAAGTAAATGGACGTTGGAAAAGTGTGATTTGTAGTCTGGGTAACCTGGTTCTTGGCATACTCCTCCCTAACGAAGAGAAAAGAATCCTTGAACTTCTAAGATCTCAAAGTCAGTGTTATTAGTTTAAACTGTATACTTACATTCTCAAATTTTCAAACGTTAGAACGTCAAGTGAAACCTTTACAATAAACAGGACACCAACGGTTGTTAGACCATTTTCTTTTGTTTTTCTCCTATTTATTACACGAAATGACAAAGACACAAGAAGGGTTAAAAGAAAATCTAAAATGTATTACAAGGAAGAATCGGTCGTCTCCGGTGATCTCGGGTGATTTCTCGTCTTCACATTTTCTTACTGTCGCGATTCTACACTAGTGACTTTCCAGTGACAAAAAGTTATCAAGACGTTAGAATGATCGATACAGGACAATTCTAAAGTACGAACTTTCTTTGATAAACTCCGGTTCTTTTATAGATAACAACAACAAAATCAACGATTCAGCAGAGACTAAGAAAACACCGGGGTACCTGACTGGGGGATGGTCCAAGGAAACAGGTACCCTAAAGGGTCCGTTCTTATGACCTTACCCAACGGTAAAGGAAGAGGTCCCCTAGAAGGACTGACTCCTTAGTTTGGGCGCAGAGGACGTAACCGTCTGTCTAAGAAATGGTGACACGGTGATCCTTCCGGGTATTTTATAGACACGATAAATGAAATATTATAAAAAGTAGTATAAGGTAGAGGAAGAAATTTTCTTTGTTCATAAACTCTTAAAATTAAGTGACATGACAAGTCACAAACCACTTGTGGAATGAAATTTTTGACATATTTTGGGATATTTTTCTATATCAGGACGAGGGACCCTTTACTACAGAAACCCCCTTAGGACGTCAAATAATGTTCGAAATTTAAAAAAAGGGATTGAGAAGAGTCAAACGTCCGGAAAGACTATATAGATAGAGTGTTCTGTAGGGACACCTTCCTCTTTAGTGGTAAGGACACTCTAGCGCGTAAGCCCTTAAACTGTCGAGGTGTAATTTACTCAGACAAGTCTTATGGTAACATTCAATCTACTCAACTCTCTTAAAGACAAGTCACAGTACCCGATTTATTGATTATCGTGAAACATTATAAAAACAAACCAAGTGATTAAAAGTCACATAAAATAAATAACTTTAAATTCTAAGAGGGGATCTCTTATTAAAAACCTTTAGTAAAACCGACATTACCTATAATTCCTTGAATTTTGCAAGTGTAAAAAAATTCCACTATTAAAACAAAGAGATCCATATTATATTCCTCTTTTTTAAGTTATGTTTCTATTAAAATTTTCTTTTTATAAATATGTTTCTACAAACAATGTCGTCAGAAATATCACCCCTTTTCAACTTGTCCTCATTAACCGATTCATCTAATACAATGTCGATACACCATCTTACCAATTGTTGGTAATTTTTAGTACAAAAGTTCATTGATAATTACTGTACTTCTTTAAAAATCCACTTTTTGAATCCTGTCTTAATGGAGTTGATATAAAACTCTTCAATTTATTGACATGGGAAGAAGTTTACAGAACTAAAAATTTTCAGACTGAAGATCCTAAGAAAACGGTCTTACTTACCCTTACAACTTTTAATTAACTAAAATGTATAACACTTCTCACACCATCGAATCCTCGTCCGGGAAACCGAGAACACTCGAATAGTACAACTTGACTTTCAATCTACGACACAAAACGTCTTGTCTAAAATGATCACGATAATAAAAGTAAAGAAATTCATCGTATAATTCTCCCGATATAAAGAGAAAACGTCTCAAATTTTTTAGTTTTAGTTGTCTTGACTACTTATATCATTTTCAATCTACAACCGAAATCCTCAATTTCCTTTTCAATTATCTTTTTCCTCAATCATGTTTTTGGGGTGGAGAGACCAAACAAACATACCACTTCCTCAATCTGACCTCAACCTAACTTTAAATTTTTTTTTTAACTCGTTTAAGTTCCCCGATGAACCATCGGAACCAGTAATGTCATATCGTATAACAAAAATAGAAAGTCTACGCACTAGATTTTCGACAACCCTTTTTTAAGTACGTACAAAACATGGGTTCCTTTTCATTATGAGAAAACTCTCTAACATTCATACACACCAAAAACTCCGAAACGACAAAAAGTAGTATGGAATAGTATTCGTAAATATTCCGAAACACCATTATTTTGACTATAGTAAAACGTCCTACTTTTTATACATTCACTTATATAATATCTCCTTACAAAACTTTTTTCAATTTTTAACTCCTACCTTAAAGTCTCTAACCTTCTAAAACGAATTATATAACAGGAGTAGTTATTTATATCTGACATATAAAAGTGGACGACGTTATCTGTGACGTTTTTTATAAAGACATTTACCGTTTGTGTATCACTGAAACAAGTCGGTTCTTTGAATTACTAGAGGTTCCCTTTCTGTTTTACAAATTTACAATGTAATCTCATTATCGATTATGGGTAATTCCTAATTGTTTAATTATCATGAAATAACTGTAAAGATAAAAGTCTTATTAGTAACAACTGACGAAATTCTTAAGGTTTTGTCACAAACGTCTTTTAATACGATAATAAATCTTAAATAAGAGTTTTAACAATCTGAAAATCAAAAAGAAAAGTTTGTAAGAACCGAAAAGAATCTTGGGAAATAGTTTTTTTTTCTGAGTCAACAAACTCTTATCATTGTCACTACAACCTATACTCACATGGAAGATAAAACCGTCGTAAAGACGACATTGTATCCCTACAGTCTATACACCGTTTACACGGTAGTGACACACCACTAACCTACGTCACAGTCTTACGAAAAAGTCGTTTCATGTAACACCCAACTTCGACTGTCTACTAAACGACGACGACGACGACGACGATGATGATGATGATGACGACGACGACGATTCAGCGAAGTCAGCACAGGCTGAGACACGTTGGGGTATCTACCGTCGGGTGGTCCGAGGAGGTAGGGACCCTAAGAGGTCCGTCCTTGTGACCTCACCCATCGGTAAAGGAAGAGGTCATGTACTTTCACTTTTCACTTTCACTTCAGCGAGTCAGTACAGACTGAGAAACGTTGGGGTACCTGACGTCGGATGGTCCGAAGAGGTAGGTACCCTAAAAGGTCCGTTCTCATGACCTCACCCCACGGTAGCGGAATGTCGACCATATATCACCTTTCTCGTACCTGTTTAGACCCAAAACTTATCACTAAGGTAGTGATCGACACACTAAAACCTATCACTAAGGTAGTGTTCGACACACTAGGACCTATTCTGTCCATTGAAAAGACTCCGACTTCAAAGAAGGAGTGTTTTCGACAGAATAGGTTACTCTACGGTGAAGTCTAGGTAATCCTACCGAGCATAGTTTCCTTACCTCTTATTGTTTATAACCATTCCTACATCTCTTTAACCTTGGAAACACGTGACGACCACCCCTACATTTTAGCATGTCGGTGACACTTTTTCTCGCACCACCAAGGAACCTTTTAATCCATCTCTTAATGGTGTACTAAGTCATGAAGGTGAAGACCCATATATGAGTTTTCTGATCTTTCGTCCTTGAGTTTCTCTATAAACATATGGGTACAAGTATCGTCGTCTACTTTTGTTGAGTTTCCAGATAACCACCTACCTACTCATTTACTTCATACAATATATGTGGTACCATACATGGTATATACTTACCTTATAATGAATAGGAAATTTTTCTCACTTTAAGACTATGTACGATGTTGTAACTACTTGGAACCTCCTGAAATACGATTCATTTTATTCGGAATGTGTTTTCTTATATATAATAAGATGAATCCAATCCATGGATTTTATCACTCTAAATATCTCTGTCTTTCATTTTACCAACAGTCCCTGACTCCCCTATAACCCCTCAATGACAAATTATCCAACCTCAAAGTCAAACCCTCTACTTGTAAAATAACAAATGGATCATTTGTATCAGATAATCTCACAATCCTAAAACTAAAAAGAAAAAAAAAAAATGTAGAAAATGTTTGAAAGGTGTCACCACAGTTTTAATGAGAAAGTCCATTTCAATACACGTTCACTTCAATTTCAATCTTCATCATACATGGAAAAATGTATAACAAACTCCTTCTATTAACACGAAATTCGAAATACAATGACTTGATAACCACATAATTAGTGAGTTGTCGATAACCAACTCTTGGTGGTACGAATCTGGACTATGACCGTCTCGTAAATATCAAAAGTTTTTCAAAAGTACAATAAACAATTATAAATTGGGATACTTTAATGGTTACAACCCGACAAAAGAGTGAAATATTCTTGTTGTCAAGACATGACCAAGTCACATCATTAATACTTTCCCTTCGACACAACATCTCATCTTTCCTGAAATATCATTCTTAGTCTTTTAAGACCAAAACAAAGATCCAAGACCAGGATGGGGGTGTCAATTGACAAATATAATTGAACCCGTGTAGCGAAGAAGAGTTGAAGTAAAAAACATAAAAACTCTACTCGGACTAATATGAACGGAACAGATTGCATCAGAGTCTAACCACTTCACTGAACCGAAATCAGAAGAAAGGCTGACACGTCCCACCCCGTAAATTCAGAAGACTGAGGAACGGATAACCAGAAATTACTATCGAACGACCTTACACCGAATCATCCACCACACACACAATCAACGAGTCGGCACAGACTGAGAGACGTTGGGGTACCTGACATCGGGTGGTCTGAAGAGACAGGTACCCTAAGAGGTCTATTCTTATGACCTCACCTAACGGTAAGGGAAGAGGTCTCCTAGAAGGACTGGGTCCTTAACTTGAGACCAGAGGACGTAACGTCCGTCTAAGAAATGACATCATCGACTCCTCTCCCCACTAATCACAACATACTTTACTCGTTTTAAATTTCCTATATACTTCGTAAGTCTTAACCCTTCGTCTCTTCCGGTGATCTCCCTATCCTCTCCACCTTCCAAACCCGTCTGTCTCTTTCGGAACTACAGACTTACGGTTCTGACCGTCTTATTTTCTGTCTTTTATGATATACGGACACAGAATTGTTAAAAGACAGAAAAGAAAAGAACATCCCCTAAATACCCCGGGAAACTAGGAAACACACTGTGAACGTAACATTCATGAATATAAAGGAAAGAAACAGTAAACTCTATCTGATTTGAAAAAAGTACCTCAAAGTTTTAACTTCCCCTAAAAAAAAACCTATGAGGCTAAAAATAATTGTCAATGAATACTAAGTACCATAGTTTTACTAAATAGTTAGAACAGGTATCTTCTGAAATTGAAGTTGACGTAATAATTAAAGATGACGTAAAGTAAAAGTCTTAAAAAGTAAAACCTGAAGAAACTGTTTAATATGAGGAATACGTAAATTTAGATTTTTCAGTTCATCGAAAGATCTAGTCAAGTTTCTCACTACCTTAATTTCTATACTTTTAATGTGAGGGGGGGTAAATAGTCACTCAAGAATGGGACAAAATCAGTAAAGATATCAGTAATGATACAAAATCAGTAAAGTCGTAAATAAGTGTGAGTAAATGGAGGGGGTAGTAATTCGATTCACTTAATTCATAGAATTTCAAAATTCATGATTTGTTAATTTCATCATAAATAAACGTTTGTATTAAGAAAGTCTTAAAATGATTTTCATGTTCACTCTAATTCAATCTTCACTAACTCAAGTTTCGTTCTAGTGCAAAGTGTTTCACAATATAAAAGGTATGAGTAACATACATTTCTCCTTCTCCTGCCTTCTTCCTTTCGTCTTCAAGACGACCTCTCCCATTATATTGGTGACCATCTCATCTTTTTTATGATGTGATCCTAGGTAAAGACCCAAGACTAGGATTGAAACGATAGTCGTCTCACTGAGACCCGGAGATTTTTTTGAAAATTTATGGAAGAGAATAGGGGTATTGTTCTTCACTTATAATAAGAGGAGAAAACTGTCTGTTCGAGTCCAAGTTTCTCTAACTCCTGACTTGATTTGTAGTGTATTAGTTAGTCACCATCTGGACCTTAAGGTGAAGTCCAAAGGAACTGACGGGTAAGAGATGGAGACACTAATAATGTGTAGAGAAGGATGGATTGGAGAGATCCAAAGGAAAAGGTATAGATATTTTCATCTACCAACACCCAGGAAAGGTCCGGATTGGATAACACTAACATCTAAGTTTAAAGAATGACCGAAGAGATTGGGAAAAATTTACATTTCAGTTCGCGTACCATTAAATCCATTTTTACACCTCACGAGATAGAATACGAAAATTATTGGTATAGTTCCCTGTATTAGGTCACGGAACTACATTCACAAATATAATTTTCGAGACTCGTATAGGAAAAAATCAAAACTTTCTAATCTCTAATACCTTAAATTAGGACGAATAAACGTCTCTTCTTTTAGCCTCAGGATTCTGTAGTTCACTAAACGAGATCAAATGTATAGACCACTGTCTTAATCCTAGTTATAGACTCAGAGGACGGAAGGTCAGGTCAATTAGGAGAAAGATAGTATGGTACGACTTTATTATCCTCAAGGTCTCTTGTTCACTAGTCCCGATCGTAAGTAGAGTAGTTTAACAGTCCTGAACCTTACCTCATACGTCTTGGTATCTTATGTTTTCGGACACGACCGTTTATCGTATCGTCGCGTTCTGAATGCCACACTAAACAGAGATGAAACATTATTCTTCTCCAACAATTTTTTCTTCAAAACTCCACTACAATGAGACAATGACTTTTTTTACTGTGTCTCATGTTCACATTCAGGTTTTAAGTTTTGTCACATACACAATTTAAGAATTATAAACTCACTGACAAGTTAATGAGTCAAAGTTTCTTTCGGAAAATCACTATAAACATACGAAACTAAAAATTTTCTAGTTGTTGATATGTCTATCCGACAAACGTAAAAATTTACGGTCTCGATATTGGAATTGGGTTCTTAATGTTTAAGTTTACACATATAAGTACATAACGTTTAACCACTGGTTTTCGGGAACACTTCCTTAGACGACGACACAGTGGACGTGGACTAATAACGGTACATCTTTACGTCCGGGCCACTATCTTGGAGAAGACTAAAAAAATTCTTTTAGGTCTTTATGTATAAAAATACACTTTAGAGGGTTAAAATTTTATTGTAGTTGAACTTAAATTTTGGAAAATTTTTATAATATATCTGGTCGTTGGAGTACAGGCACTCAGTGTGAATCGGGAAGTCAAATATAGGAGACGAATTGGTTTTTTCCAGAAGTCATTAGGTAAATTTGTAAGGGTGTTCTAGTTTCCCTCGTAGGGAACATCAGGACTCCCTAAACCTTAAACTTTATTCCCTCGGAACGGTATATGAACTCCGTAAAAGGAAAACATGTGGGATATTCTCTAGAAGTCCATTCTATATCTCGTCGTGGGACTAAGTTTCAAACTCTTGGGCATGGAATTGACACAACGAGATTTATTCCAATCCGTTAAGAGTACGGTAAAGGAACAGTGTCTTACGAAGTTTCTCCGAGACATCTATCGCTTTTTCTACCTCCCGGGGTCAAACGTCTTCACAAACAGTAACAGACCAAACCACGTCAATGGTAGTGGGAGTTGAGTTTTGAAGAACCTCCTTTGTACACTCATAATAAATTTACGTAGGAAAAAGGCAAAGGTCCAACGTATAGAATCTAAAAAATTCCTTCAGACCGAACAATATATAAAAAGTTTTTCTTTTTAGTTTTATTTACTCTCGTTTTTCTTTTAAGACAATTTCTGTGACTTGTCTTTATTGGATCAACTTAATTAATACAATTTAATAGACCCCAGGAAACTATTCGAAGTCTACAAGAGAGAGGCCGGGGACTTTACTACACGTCTTGTAAAACACAATCTTCTAATGTAAACAAAAACCCTTGTCTACGGGGTATCGAAAGTTGTTTACGAGTTTATCCAGATATTTGGTCTTTTCTAATTCTTTGTTTTAGAATCACCAAATCACCCTCTTTCCCCAGAGATCCTTAATCTCATCTAGTAGATCCAGGATTTACCGACTGACAATTCCGTAAATTCATCTCTCCTCCTCTCATACCACTCTCTTTTTGATTCCGTATACAAATTATGTCTCCAGATAGGAGTATTTTAGTTGTAATCCCATATCCATTATAGATAGACCTTCTTTCATTACTAGGTGCTATGTATCTTTAGACATATTATTTAACATAGTACTATATCTAGTTGATATAAATACTAGAAATACCTATATACAACAAAAATCTAGAAAAAAAGTCTCGGAAACACACGACCCTATGACATATGAAGGGGACTGTTACCGTGACGACCAAACGGCCGACCATGAAAACCGACTCGGTCCTGGTTATTTGAAGTACCAGGCCGAAAAACACCACTAGTAGTACAAACGGACCAGATATCATCCATTCTTACATGAATAGAGACACCATCGTCTCGTCTGACTTTTATACCCAATCTCTGTTTCTGGTCTACTCGTCACATTGAATATTCAGTGCAATCACTATACTCAGCACGATTACAATAGGTATCTTGGTAGACGAGAGTCATCCCTATTACAGGTAGAATAGACTCAACCGATAGACCTGAAGACTCTACACTTCAGTGTAGAAAGAACAAAGAAGTTAGAAATTTATTACCTATCCCAACCCTTTCCTCTAATGTGATCTGAATCGAATCAGGACCGTATATCCTTCGTATCCACTGAACGCTTTACTGAACTCGGAAAAGGTCTGTTTAATTAGTACTATTATCAATTGTAAATGACTAATGAATAACATCCGGTCCGTGACAGCCTTCATGAACTATATACGGTAGAGTAAATTGGGAGTGTTGTTGACATTATTTATTTTTGACACAATAATAACCAGGGTACAAATATCTACTCTTTGTCTGTGTCCCTCCAATTCGTTGAACGGGATCCTGTGTATTGATCTCTTATCCCCTCAGTTCACACTTTGGGTTCATCTAGTGTATGGAAAAATCTTGACATGATATCGTGGTGGGTCATATCCAACAATTTATAGTAATGTATCATAACAAGACGAAGTCATCTTTTAAGACGATTTCTAATTCCTCTCGGATATCGTAACCGTTACTTACGATAAATAAGTAATAAACATGTAGGGATTTTAAGAGAACTTTAGGGGGAAATTTGATTTTCACAAGTGATCGAAGAAAAATTACCCTATCTATCCGACGGATTATAAAAACACACGTCATTGTAGAGAAACAAAATCTTTTACCAATTTTCGGTTCTTCACTAGGTTTAATTCCAAACCCTTACGGTCTTAACGAAAGGGTTTATGATAAAATTTTGATGGATACCTTCTTGAGGAGTAAGGGAGTGAATCTCAGACTACTAAATGACATGTACATCAAGATTTATCGAATCAATAGGTCACAGGTCCGGGTGTCCCCAAGTCGTTCATCTTAGAATCTTCTCTCTCTCCATGGATATTAAGTCGATTTCACATAATTCGTTTTTGATACACAGTCCGTGACACGATCCGTACCACAGATAGGGGACTCAAGTGTCAGATCCGTATATTTGTGAATTCCCGGTATTTCACAAGGTCCACCCGTTACCTTCAGACACGGTCCATATCACCCCTGTGTCTTCTCCATTCACCCGTCAAGATGGACCCCACCATCCTACGGTCTACCAACAAGTCCTTTCTAGAGGAACTTCCTAGTAATAACTTATTTTTCTACTCATCCATAAAGGACTTACCAGTTCTCCCAATTGTAGATTTTCTCGACTATCCCTCAAGAGATCACCAGGTCACCAATTCTGAAGTACGAGGTATACGTCCCTCGAACCCCAAACTAGGGACCAGTTTCTTGTTTTAAGGTGTACGGTGTTGAATCTCGGACGTATCACACTGATTTCTCGGGTGTACGATGTCACTTCTAGGGTGTGCACCGTTACTTCTAGGTCACACGGCGTTAATTCTGGACCCTGTCGGTCTCTTTATCTATTTATTATTTTGTCAACTATTATTCTTGTTAATGAGTTTTTCATGTTGTCACACTCTGGTAAACGGTATCCTTGAAACATTAGGAAAAATTATGTCAAGTCATCGAAGAGTATTTTCACATTCTTTGGGGAAAATCTTTCTAAAGATAGATTTTACCATCCTTTCTTCGAAAGATATGAATTTGGTTCGTCGAGAGTCGACGACGGTTTACGCCAAAATTCCAGTGTTTATATTGACTTGAACATCATACATTAAGACACAGGGTCTGATACGGTTCGTGTAAGTTCAAATCATTTACAATTATCAACACTGTAAGCATAATTTATAAGGAAAACAAAACAAAACAAATCGAAGATGTCGAAAAGAACGACTATCGGTCGGAGGTTTGGCGTTTCGGGAACGACAAATAGGACAAAAGAACAAAATAAAACAGTAGTCAACCTACTAAGAGTGGAAGTGAGGAGTCATTTACCTTCAATTTTTGGTCCCTTAAGTTTTGAGTAGAGTCTCTACGTCAAGTGGTACTTCGAAACGGAGACCGGGAGAAAACAGACAAAACCTCAATGAACCATTGACCCACACACTCCACTAATATTTCCTCGGTATTTCGTGGCAGTGGTAAATACATTCCTTGATTACAAACTTTTCGACAGGAGAGGGAGAATTACAATAAAGAAATTTTATACACACGTATCATGTGTTTTATATTACGGAGGATTCCGTACTACCCTAGTGACACCAAGTAAACCCACTGTCGGTTACTGAACCTTTCGTTGTACCTAAGTAAGACGTTCAACTTATCTCAACCATTGATATAAAAGTCAAAACTCTTATGGTCAAGTCCACGTCGAGAATTTGTATAACGGAATACTGATAATCTTATAAGAAGAGAAAAGTATTTATTCTTCCCTATCAGACAGATAAAATGAAGAGAATTCGAATTTTTCTGTTACTGTCTCCAACCCTTCCCCCAAGTATCTACACCCTCCTCTTTTGTACGTGATTGGTTTTAAGTCTAAAACTAATCTCTGTTAAGACTTGAACAACGAATTTTTTTTTCCTGTAGATTTCGTATTCAAAAAAACCAGAAAGACATATCAGTGGAGAGACGGCACAATTTATCCTCGAGTCACTGTGAAATTAAAAGTCAGAATGAGGGTTCAAGACGTAAACGTTCGATTCTATAATCGTCACTTGTACATTAAAAAGAAGATGACTTCGAGAATCACCTGGTTACGAACTTGAATGGGTTCATCTTCTGGAGTCTTTAAATCTAACCATCCAGGGACTACGTATAATAGTACACCCGTGAAAGATAAGTCCCATCTTACTCCGTCAAACCTATGTTGTATCGACATTCCTTAAAGAATGACAAGACACATCAGACCGGAGATTGATCTTTGATTTCGACTTAGTCTTCTGACGCGAGTCGGTATACTTGTACCTCTCTAAATCACAAGACTACCGACTAACTGTCTTGTCGATCTACGAATTTCGTAATGTATCCTACTCAACTCAAATGTCGACGGTGGAAAAGATGATTACCCGAATCGTCAAAAAACTAATCCACACAAAAAGTCCAACCCTTTATCGTCAAATAAAAGAACCAAAATCTGAAATAAACATTTTGGTCAATCTAAATGTCGATGAAAAAACGTGTACACGTGGATGAACATAAGAGTCGACAAATACGTGTGTTCAGACTTCCCTCGTCTCACAGACTCTGTCCGACTAAGACTCGATTGACCCCGAGGAAATTCCATTATACTTGACGACGGAAGACATTTAACGTGTCACTTCTTGAGAATTATCTGTTTCTAATCCTCAGTCCGTCTTTTGTAAGTAACATTTATATGTCAATGAATATTTCTATCGTTAAAGAATAAGGTGTAAAAAAGAAATAGTACCTTAAATTTATAAATAAGTAAACATAAACTTCTACCGGATGTGTATCTATACATTAACATTTTCGTATAAAAGGGGTAGGGATCTAATTGGTTCTGGTTCACTTGTCATGATCCTGTTTCCTCAGGAACCTTACTATAAGTTAATGTCTCGTAACGTTTCAACCGAGAGATACAGGGTCAGAACAGGTCTATAAAACCAATACATAAACAAAGTTAAAGGGAAATGTTAAAGTTTTATTTAGGAGAATCCTGTTTCGGTTATAAAGTAGGAACTTGACTATTTATAAATATAAAACTTTATAAACTTTGACCAAGATTCAAACTTTAACCAGGATTGAACAGTAGACAAAGGTGACAGACTTTAAAAGATTGAAGAGTGTTTTGTGTGAGAAGGTTTCAACAAAACATTAGACAGGGTAACTAATATTACATTTTAATTTCTTTATTAGTACGAAGAATTTTCCCTTAATTTATAAATGACTTAAAATGAGTCCGATTTATAAACTAGTCTTTAAGGATTCCGGTGTCGAAACCACCCCCAGACACACACCAACCCCCATCTCCCTCCCATAATGTGTATAACCCACAATTCCATTGAACAAGACAAAATTAGACAACCAAAACCCACTGAATCCCTTATCAAAATAAACTTTAATAGAAAGACTTTTACTCACCAGTCAAACTCCCATATTTATTTATAATTATATACGTTTTTTTTCACGTAACGAAAGACAGTGTCTTCTGGACTTATAGACTTTCAACATTGGGAGTTTTGTTGAAAGGGACTAAACGACGTCTCCGTGTACCTATTAATATCTCTCGTTCTGGTCTTCCCTTTTCCTGAGCTTGTTTCCTTTGAGACAAGGTTCTTAACCTTCCAAAGTACAAAATCTACTTTAATTTCGCACATTCGTAGTAACGGATTACACCACGTAATGACGGTAACACCAAATAGTGAACGACGAGGATGAAGACTCTAACTGACCAACAGTATAAGAAAATCGTTATCCTTTCTACTTGTGACCTAAATTAACGACAAGTCTAATCTTTTTTGAGTTAACTACGTTTATAGAAATGTGTCATCACAATTTTAAGTCAGTGATTAACAGTCTAGAAAACGGATTCACTGAATAACGTACTCAACTCAACATAGAAAAACAACACAACCCCTAAAAGAAAACTCGTTCCACTCCCCTTAGTGTCCCGTACCATTTGTAAAATGACATAAACAAAAAAATATTTCACAAGGGGTTTTTCACTAATCTTCCGATCATTCGTATATAAACTTTCAAATTGTCACATGTGGTGTATTAGATTCGTGAATGACACAAACCTGAAGAACAAATAAGGACCTCTACTTTTACTTTTAGAGGGTAGTAAAGTCTAAGAACCAATTGTAGTTCAGTAACTTTAAATGGATTTTGGATAGTGCCATACTAGTCTGTAGGTAACGTACGTCAACAAAGTAAGGTCTCATCTTATGACTTTAACACTAAGAATTAATTTGACAAGTAAAGAGTCTGTTAAACCTATCTTTATTTACACACCTACAATTAGGTATATAGTATATACATTTTATCTTTATGAAAAGACCTAAGACACCCGAAAATAATTTTTATTAAAGATCCCTAAATAAACTCGGTATCCTACCGATTTATTATTACACTGTTATTATAATGATCATTATTATCGATTGTAAATAACCCGTGAATGACACATGGTCTGTGAAGATAAAAAAATTCTTAAAAATATTGTAGAAATAACCCTATGTGAAATGGTGTTTTAAGTGGAAAAATTTCATTACATGTCAAGTCACTAAAAAGGCATATAAGTGTATTATCATGTGAATAGTGGTAATAGAGTAAAATCTTGTAAGATACTAAGGTGTTTCTTTGGGGTATAGGTAATCGGCAGTGAGGGGAAAAGGGAAAAGGGGTGGGGGACCGTCGGTAGTTAGAAAGACACAGACAACTAAACCGGTTACGCAGAGGAGGTCAGAAGTTGTATTTCACCATGTTAGGAGTAAAACAACAACAAGTCAGTGGTTTATCATAAGCTGAGAAGTAATGGGGTACCTGACGTCGTACGACCCGAAGGGACAGGGAGTGGTAGGGGGCTTCAAACGGGTTCAAGTACAGGTAACTTAACCACTACGGTAGATTGGTAGAGTAGGAGTCAACGGGAGAAGAAGACGGAAGTCAGAAAGGGTCGTAGTCCCAGAAAAGGTTTTAGGACTAAAATGACCATCTTTTAACTCCCTGTCTTTCTAATTCATTTAACAGGTTCCAGTGTGTCATTTAACTAAATTTTATCTTTTTGTGTAATAGACTCTAGTATCATCCTGTTATCAAAACTTAATGTAACAATACGTATACTTTATTTATGTGGGGAAGGGGTCCCATACAAGGGGTAATAATCGGTAATGTTGGATGTCGATATCCACCAGTTATTGAACAAGAAAAAAAAGACTCATGATCTCGTCATGTAATCGTCGTAGACTCTTTGTGTGTTCTCGTCAACATGTAACCCTTCTCAATCCAAACGACGGGAGTGAGGAACTCGGGGAGGGGAGGAGCGTGGTGGTCTGTGTATGTAGGGAGGGGTAATTCCCTAGAATTCTTAGAATTCTTAGTTCAGAATTCTTAGTTCGTCGAAGACGGAGAAACAAAATAAAGAAGATCTCCCTATCAATTGTGTAGTTTTAAATTGAACAGATAAGTACACAAATATCAGTTCTCTACGACGACCAGTGTATATCATGGTCGATATAAGGATTCTGGAGTCTCTCGTCATCATCATACTCTTATCTTACGAAAAGATGAACTCATTTGATCCACCCTCCCTCTTTATTGTGTCATTTATTTCCAAAACGGAATTACTTCAATCACAAGGTCGGAGAATCCTTCACCGGTGTAAGACGAAAACAAGTGAGACAAGAGAAAGTCTCGGAAACATGAGACGTAGTAGTGACGACCATAAAGAACCAGGAAAAGTTATACGACAAAATTAGGAGTAGAAAGGATATTTCTTGGACACTTTTCTTATTTAGACATTTTACTAAACACTTATAATTTACATGTTTATTTTTTGTGACCTTTTCCTCTTAAACGTACACGGAAAGAATACGACTTTCCGTCCCCCTATAAACGACGATCATAAAAGTCTATATGACAGTAGTCTTTTATAACTTACGACACATCCTAACGTGTCGGTCGTTCAATCTTTCCTTCAGTGTAAATGACTCGTTTCTTATAAATGGTCCACGACAAAAAAACAACAACAACAAACAAACAAAAATTTGAAAAACGGTGAGGTACCCGTACACCCTGACTAAGGGACTGATCCCTACCTTGGATACAAAGGACGAAATCTTCGTACATCAGAATTGGTGACCTAGTGGTCCCTTCAAGGTATTATCGACAAATGATAACAAGGGCCACTTCAATTCCAAGAACGGAGTAACGTTTTCTTAATCCTCTGTTCGTCCCTTCAATTCTTTCGTTTCACTGAAACTCGTTCTTATGAGAGTCCTCTTCTCACCCGTCTGTCTCGACAACGAGAGCCAAAGAAACCGCTCGGTCAATACTCTCCATGTGTTTACTTCCCTACCTTATTAGTGACCCCTTTCTCCCCAAACCCCCATCATCAGGGACTAAAAGTAGGGTCGAAGTAGAAGGTCTCCCACCCTCCCTAAAAACAGGAATAAATCAAACATTAACAGTACCACAACCGAGAACTACCCAGGAATACATATTCCGGTCAAAATACATTACTCTCGGATTACTCGTCGTCCAGTGTAAACTTGTATCCTCTAAGGGGTGGAAAGAAAGAAACGAAGGGGTTGTGAATAGTGGGTTTTCAACACCAAAGTACAGTCAGACAAAACAGACAGGTACCTGGGGACGACAAATGTTCGACGTACTAGAAAACGTGGGACCAAGGACGGGGGTAAAGAGACGAGTATAGATCGATGGACGGACGACGGTGTCATAGAAATTAGTGTCGTCAGAAAACTCCAACTACCATAATAGCAATTAGAGTGTCAACTCCTTTGGCCCTGAGTTCCTCTACGTCCTATGTCCTACGAGCCCGGACAACGTGACCCTACTGGGTCTCCCTACCATACCCCTCCCTCCACCCTCCACCCAAGTCCTACCCCTTGTGCACATGTGGACACCGTCTAAGTACAACTACATACCGGTTTGGTTATGTTATAACATTAATCGGAGGTTAATTTATTTTAATATAATTTTTTTTTCAAAGGGTTTCCCTATATCACCACGTTGGTCCTAAGTCTGAGTGCAAAATACTGAGGTATCGGGGGATATAGTCAAAGAACGGTTTGATTTCACAAATGGGTTAATTTGATTTGGTCTAGTCAGTACGTCGAATTCTCACACCACTTTTTGTCGAAAGTCGAAACACGACATCTGATAGGAGGGAGAGTCAAATGTCAGACACACCTTTTTGATATAGAAGATGAGGTGACTGTGTATAATATCAACTTTATGTACCGCTAAGAATAAAAACCATGGTGTATTCTACAGTATCAGTAGTCATTCTTATCCTCTTTCAGAAACTTTATAACTCTTACAAAGTAGGTTCTCCTCTCCTCCTTCTCGTAAGGTCTACCGTCTCTTATGAGTACTCATTTCCACTCTCCCTCTTCCGTTCGGACATTTCGGTAGACACACGTGCACACTCACACCGTGTACCAGGACATGTGTCAGTGTCACGAAACACTGTGAAAAGATCGACAGAAATATGTAGAAGGAAGTGAGACACTCCATCCATTTTGATTCGAAGAAAACATCAATTCCTTTATCCGAACCCTTTACTTTATTATGCGGAACCCAATGTTTCGGTCGGTCAGAGAATTCTTGTGTTAACCTTTCAATAATTATGTCACTAAAAAAATTATTGAGTATATTACTTCACTTAAGTTGACTTAACCCCTTTACTTCAATCATCTTATTCCACTCCGGTTTAATAACTTTTATAACTTTTCATCCTTTAGTATTCGATCCAGAGTACCATTCTTTAGTCCGTGGAGGCTTACAAGACTTTACCATTATAGAACTACTCTCACTGAAACTTCCTTATTCACTCTTGTACTCTTTAACCTAGCCCTCTTTCTATCTTCTTTCACGGTTCTCGTTCTTTCTACGAGAAGACATGCATACCCTTTTACGGTACAAAGACTCTTGTCAACATCTCCACGGTCCAAACCGATAGTTTTACCAATATAGGACCTCTGTTGACCTTTATCCTCAGACCTCTCAACATCTTTAGTATCTATACATCCAAACTCGACTGTCTACACTACCGTACAACTCTCTTACGTAACAGAGTCAGAACCACTGTTCGTATCAACTATCTCCCGTCCCGACGGTTTTCTTTCTACTCTTCCTTCCTTCTCAGAAAAGTCTGTGTCTTGTAATCTGTACTTTTCTTAAATTCTCCATTGACTAAAGTTAAACGAGTAAAATGGTCACTTTTCAATTCAGGGTCTCTCCCTTTCAATGAATAGGTTACAATGACTTTCCTTAGTCTTATATTGGATCAAAAGAAGCGAAAACCAGGAGACAAGAAAGATATTGTAGTCTCATCTTATGGATTTATCCTGACATTGGACTATGGTTTTTTCTTTCTTTTTTCCTTTGGTTGTGAAAAAAAGCAGTCACCTATCCACATATAAATTGTTACTTTATCCTTCCTCGTGTACTCTCAATATCCGAGGTCCCTTTTCCCAAATAACTCCCTCGTTGTGGCGTTTCTACTTTTCCTGAAACTAAGTCTTATATCAACTATCCAATTCGAAATCTCGAACAGTAGGTTTGAAGAGTTTTTTTGAACAGATGTGAGTGTACATTGATTGTTTGTGGAGTTGATTGACATAGACCGAAATACGAGTGAAATCACAAGAGTAAGGATTAACGGTTCAGGAATGTGATGAGAAGACGTAACTGTGATAGGTAGTGAGGATTAAAGAGGACCTTTATTAAAGGAGAACAGGTACTATAGTTTGACACAAGAGTATTAGTAGATAAAGAATAATTACCCGAGGAGAAGGAGAGACGGAGGACGAGAAGAGTTAGATGTTTGAGGGATGTATCACTTTAGATGAGAGTATTAAAGTTGACGGTGTCATCCGAAAACGGACAAGTTACACGCAAAGATAGGAGAAAGATCAAGAAAACTTCTTAAGGAGGGAATGACCATAACACTCCACAGTAGACACCACGAGTATAGGAGGGACGGTGTCTTCATCTGAAGTCTGGACACACGTGAACGACTCAGTGAAGTCAACACAGGTTGAGAAACATTGGGACACCTGACATCGGGAGGTCCGAGGAGACAGGTACCCTAAGAGGTCCGTTCTTAAGACCTCACCCAATGGTATGGGAGGTCCCCTAGAGGGACTGGCTGTTAGCTTGGATGCAGAGAATACAGAGGACGTAACCGTTCGTCTAAGAAATGGTGATCGTGGTGGATCCTTCGGGGTTGACTCGATTAGTACAATAAAGGAAGAGAAGTTGTGTCATTAATTACCTTCCTACTCATAGACAGGTTCAACCGGATTAGTCTCCGGAGGAATCAGAAGACGATCTTTATTATCCTTTCTGACAGAAGGAAAACCTATCACTCAACATTTCTATGTTCGGATCCCACCAGTCACCGGTTGAAAAAGAGGTGGACCTCCTTTGTCGATTTCTCATACTCAATATCTTTCTCTTAGACTGTTGACTTCTTGTGAAGTCCTCCGAACTCGGGATGTAAATCAACACAGGTTTGTGTCGTTCGAGATGAGGACCTACCTACTCGGTTATTAATCAAACTCTTTAAGACTATTGAGACTTTAGAATAGGTCTTGAAACTACACACTATATATTGTACTGCATCTTTATCAACGGAGGACCTACCAGTGAACTTTCAGGGTATACCAGAGATTCGAACAGTACAGAATTGACCTAAACTGACCAGGAGGTTTTCGGACGAAGAGGATACAAGGAATAACATCTCTTGTAGTAATGGTAATATAGGTCAATGGGTTCAATTTTTAGATTTTTAAACGGGATTTGAAGGGATATAAATAAGAGTTGTTATAACGATCAAAATGAGTGACTTGGGCCGAGTTGAGGTAGAGAAGGAGAGATAGGAGTGAATGTCAAACCAAAGTCAGGAGTAAAAGAGAACAAACCTGATATCGTTCTTTGGACATACATCAACTGGACGAGTTTAGACAAACAGTATGACAACAGTCTCAATGGAGGAAACATCTAAACTGGTGTAGAGGGGACGTTTCTCTACCCCTTTGTTACCTGTGTCACTGTCTGAAATAAAAGAACCCGAGGTTTTAGTAACACCTACCACTGACGTCGGTACTTTAATTTTCTACGAACGAGGAACCTCCTTTTCGTTACTGTTTGGATCTATCGTATAATTTTTCATCTCTACAATGAAACGGATATTTCCGGGTACATCAGATTCGATACCAAAAGGGTCATCAGTACATGTCTACACTCTCGACCCGTTATTTTCTCCGAAAAAAGAGGTCTCGAGATCTATACAAAGATTGCTTGTCAGCAAATTTTTGTTGACCTGATATACTACTAGAAAATGAAAATAGATCAAAGTGTAAAAAATAAAGTATAAGTCACGAGGGTAAAGTAAATCAAATATAAGAGGTTAAAGAGGTAGAGAAAAAAATTACAAGAAAGAGTTCGGAAATAGTTCATATCATTTTGTCGAAAACATATGTATCTATATTTATTATATATAAAATCTTTTGAATACTTAAAAACGGATTGATTTTTTAATACTGTAAAACTAAGATGAACAAACTGAATCAGACTTATCTTACGATCCAAAGATTAATTTTTTATATATAAGTATTCGTTGTTTCCAAACGATATATCGTATCCCTTGACATCAGTTATAGAACGTTATTGGATACTACCTTTTATTAAAGTTTTTAATATATACACATAAATATATTAACTTAGTGGAACGACACATGGACTTTGTAACATTCAGTTATATGAAGTTATTTTATATATATAATTTTTTTCCGACTCACGGTTTCTTAACTACGGAAACTTGACACCACGATCTCTTCTGAGAACTCTCAGGGAACCTGTTGTTCCTTTAGTTTGGTCAGTTAGGATTTCCTTTAGTTGGGACTTATAAGTAACCTTCCTGACCACGACTTCGACTTCGAGGTCATGAAACCGGTGGACTACGTTTCTCGACTCAGTAACCTTTTCCAGGACTACCACCCTTTCTAACTTCCGTCCTCCTCTTCTCCTCCTGTCCTACTCTACCAACCTACCGTAGTGGTTCAGTTACCTGTACCCAACCTCGTTTGAGACCCTCTACCACTTCTTGTCCCTTCGGACCGTACGACGTCAGGTACCCCAACGTCTCAGTATGTTGACTCGTTGACTTGTTGAGGAGTCAAATTTAGAGAGGTGACGGAGGGATAGAAGAGATCCTATTTCGACTTTCAGAAATATTGTACTTAATATTCCAGAAGACAATAGACTGGGTCGAAAGGAGAGATCGAAGTCAAGGACCGGAATTTAAGATACGAGAACGTTGTTACTTGATGAACAGGGGTTTATGGGTGACACGACAAAGAGTGGAGACACGATAACGAGTACGACAGAGGAGAGGTATGGGCGGAAAAGGAAATTTTTAGTCGGTCTGGAATGAAGAAGGTCCTTCAATTGATGGGAGGAGGACCCGTCAAAGATTAGGGACGGGATAAGGTGGACCAAATCCATAACAGAAGACACGATGGTATTATGGGAAGTAAGGTAGTTATTTATAAATAACTCACGACTAATTTAACTTGTTCTATCGGAGAGGGAAGTACCTCCATTGTAAAAGAACGGAACACCATTTCAAGAACAGTCAGTGACGTGAAATGTGACTTAATTCGACTTAATATGAGTGGACAAACTGAAAAGACGATCTAGTACTCTATAGTTTCCTGTTTTTAGTACCGGTTAAATTGAAAAATAGAAATCTTGGACCGGTCCTTTGACCGTGTACTATCTGTGAGTTATAAACAGCTGACTAAATCTGAGTCCTCCCAGTAAGGTCTTATGTCCATCCCCCCTTTCTCCTCATCTCAATCCAGACTAGAGTCACCCCTGTCCCTTTCTCTCCGACCTCTCTCTCTATTTCCCTATTTACACTGATGTTACACCTTTCGTATAATCATCTCCGATACCCTCGGGTCTCTACACAAAAATAGGTCATATAACTTCGTCAACCACTGGGTACTCCGATAAGTGAGACATACCAATCGTCAGAAAAGACCCTTCCCCTTTCGGACGACGGAATGATTTTCCCTCTCTAATATACGACTGTAAGTCACATACGAAAGAAACTCAGGAGGGAGTATGATCGGGACGTTTGACACAATCACGGTAAAATGATTACTCTTTCGTCTCTGAGTCTCCACTTTAATAAATAGGTTCCGGTGTGTCAAATCATTCACCGTCTCGACCCTGAACTCGGGTCCAGACTAAGATTTGTTGTATTAGTCAATAATAATCCATGATGACATATATTATCCTTTTTTTATGGTCTATTCTTACATAATTTATTCTATCTCCAAATAAAGGGAGAGTATATGTTTTCAGATCTTCACCCTCCAGACCTCAACCATACCACTAAGGGACCGTGGTGGATCCTGGATTCGAGGTTAAAGAACCACGGCGGTAGGAGTCATAATCAAAGGAAGGACCTCCAATGGAGTACCAGATTCTGCCGACGACTCGGATCAGACGATATATACGTATAGTCCATCGTCAATCTTCGTCCCCTTTTGTTTTCTCATTAAAAAAGGGGTCCGTTCAGTCGAGAGAAATTCGATAGAAGACTCTTCAATTTGTATCGTGAAGACGAATATAGAGGAACGATCCTTCGAATATAGTCCACATATATCGACCCCACCCCTCCCCTCAATCTCTTTACGTGAGAAAGTCGATTCACTTAAACGACGGGGTTTATTTCCACCTGATAACGATAATTTCTTTTTCTCCCTGATCCATAACTCACGTGGTTCGTTAGAGACATTTTTATAACAAAGTCATGTAAAATCCTTATTGAATGTATATTATTTCCCGAGTAAAATTTACACGTTCGACTACTCAAAACTGTTTACATTCGTCAACATATTAGTCGTGGTGTTAGTTCTATAATTTATAAAACAATAGTAAAGATTTTCCGGAAAACACAGGGGAACATTTGTTACAGGAGGTTAGTGACCAGGGTCTATTAGTCGCTAAACGACAGTGAAATCAAAAAGGGTAAGACAACCCAACCGGTTTTCAAGTAAACCCTTTCTGGACTCACTTGAAAAACCGGTTGGGTCATCTTAAAGTACATCAGAAAACACAGACTAGAAAGTGAGACGTACAAAATATTCAACTAAGAAAAACAACATACATAGGTATCAGACAAGGAAAAAATACCGACTCACCATAACATACCACCTCTTCCGTTACCGTGGGGTGAAGTCATGAGAACGGACCTTTTAGGGTACCTGCCTCCTCGGACCATCCGACGTTAGGTACCCCAGCGCTTCTCAGCCTGTGCTGACTCGCTGAAGTGAAAGTGAAAAGTGAAAGTACGTAACCTCTTCCTTTACCGTTGGGTGAGGTCACAAGAACGGACCTCTTAGGGTCCCTACCCCCTCGGACCACCCGACGGTAGATACCCCAGTGTGTCTCAGTCTGTGCTGACTTCGCTGAATCGTCGTCGTCGTCATAACATACCATATTTATAGGGTGCCAAAATTTTTGGGTAAGAGTCAGTTCTACCGTCTTATCCTTCTACGTCATAAGTCGAGAGGAATGTTTATGTAGTTCTTATGTAGATGTTTACCTTTTTAAGGAAACGTTGGTCTATCCTACTTTCTTTCTTTTTTTCCTCCTTAACCCTTCCCTGGTCGTACGGACCGTCCTTCGACTTCTACTCCTCTCCAGAGACGTGAGTCTTTTTGAGGGAGTGTCACCCCTTTAGACGACCCTGGAAAACTCCTAACCTCCCCTTATGTCACTTACGATACACCTTCCGACCCGTTTCATCCCTGACACACGTACCAGACCCAGTGTCGGGTCGTGGGGTCGGACTCAGTACACAGAGGAGAATACCTCCCCCTGACCCACGACCTTTCACCCTGAACCTCACGTTTAGGTCCCTCCCCTGTCGACAACCCACACTTTTCTGTCGGACGTCCCTGTTCTCACTCCTCGTGGTGTCGTCCTCTTCAAACACCTTCTACGGACTTTGTGGTATCTCGGTTCCGTAGTAACAACTCACCGTACGTTCCCAACCTCGGTGGTAACGTTGGGGGAAAGGGTGGACGACCGAAGACGGAGACGTCCGTGACCTTTCCCGTGAGTAGACTCGTCCGAGTAGGTGGGGAGTTCGTTTCGGAGATGGGTACATCTGAGACTCCAGGACTCATGGTGGGTACGGTTTCTGAAGAGTCTTTAGTCGGGACCCTTTGAGTCGGTTACGACCTCCCCTGACTCACGATTTCACACCCCAATCCTCTAGTTTAGACCCCTTCTCTGAAGACAACCGACGTACCTATGTTGTCTCCCTTGTCCTTACTCCCCGAGACACCGGTCCTTACGAGGATCTCCTTCACACCAGACGGATCCTTTGTTCCTCGGTAACAACTCACCACGTGTTTCCCAACCTGGTGGTGGTGGTTGTGTACGGTCGAGGACGGAGACACCCGAGACCTTCTTTGAAGGTGGTCTCTCTCGTACGGGGTCAGACAACGTTGACGTACGGTGACAGACGACGGTGACCGTGATGTATGTATGGAGTCAACACCCACAGTACGGGGAGGACTCATTCATTCACACGGGGTTAGTCGGGGACCAAAGTGAGGGAGAGTCGATCCACCCCTTGTCTGGGAACTCCCATCACGTGTACGTCTCCACCCCGGTTTTGGTTTCTATTCGGGTCCCGAGTGTCAGATTCGGTGGGGTGTTATGGGTGTCGTCCAGGTCTCCTGATCTATCTCCATAACCTCTCGGAGGACCCCTCTACTCCCAACCGACACTGAGTGACACCCTCGTTCCTGTGACTATCACCTTCGGTGTCCTTTTATAATAATGATAAAAGACTAACCAGAACAAGTCAACAAAATAAGAATAAGAAAATTTCTATAAATTATACAGAAAAATTTTACACAGAAAATACAAAGAAAAATGAAAAACCAATAAAATACAAAAAATATAAAACAAAAACAATCGAATGAGAAATAACTAACTAAAGTAAAACCTCCAGTCCAAAACCAACAAGAGAACCCAAAAAAGAACCTAAAAACAAAACAAAACAAACAACTGAACAAACAAAAAATATTAAACAGAACCCGAAACAAAGAAATAAATGAAAAAAGGGAAAAGAGGTTGGTACGGTACGTCGAACGTCCGAGAACCAAGGGATCCGTCCTCAACCCGGAACCAGAGGTCCCACCCTTGTGACTCAGATTCTATGACCTCACGACCTCTTCACGGACTGAGTCCCTTATAATTAACCGTACACGAGGGACTTCCATAAATAGAACTGTAGTGATGGGTCGAGGTTGACAGACGTCCATGATCACGACCTGTGGATTGAGGTTCGTTGGTCTCTCTATTATTGTGTCAGGGTTGGTAATCGTCTGTCCGACGGATTTCAACATCATTCGAGTGTCTGTGGGGTCTTGTGTGTGGACTACGTCGGGACAGGGGGTCTCACGGCCGTGGTCAGGGAGGGTGGTCCTTTGGATAGGTTCGGAGACCTGGTTAGAATGGGTGGTCCCCCGTCTGTTGTCTTCGTTCTCCTTGATGTTGGGATGTTGAACCTCTTTCCTATGGTATTTGTCATCCAATCTGTTTTATTCTACTTTCTCTTTATACAAAGTCTACTTCCTCGTTCCATTTTTGGGTGTTCTTTTTTCATTTACTTCCACTTTTTCTATTATATTGACTTTTTTTTTAGTCTCATTACTCTCATTTCTACTGAGTTCTGGAACCTTTATTTTACCTACATACCTAGTTCTACTAGGTTCTTTGGATGTCCCTGTTCCTGGATCTTCTTGTTCTCTTGTTTGTTATTGACTTTACTTTTTATGTGATCTTCCTTAGTTATCCTCTTATTTACTCCTCTTTCTTGTTTATCCACTCAAAATTCTATCTTACCACTTTTATCGACGTCTACTCGTCTTATTTGTTCTCACTTTTCTTTACTGTCAGAGTCTCTGGAGATCTTGTTATAATTTATATGGTTGTAAACTTCATACCAGACTCTTATATAAACTTATCTAATATCAACTTTTGATTGTACCCTTTCCTTTATCAGTGGGTTCAAGTTCTTCGTGTCTTTCCGGATATGTCCTATTTCGGTTCCCCTTTGTGTGACTCTGTATTTTAGTTTGATAGTTTTTACTTTATGTTTCTTATTTGTTTTTCTTCGTTCCCTTTTCGTTGTTTATTGTATGTTTCCGTAGGGTTATTCCAATAGTCGACTAAAAAATCGTCTTTAATACATCCGGTCTTCCCTTACCGGACTACATAAATTTCACTACTTTCCATTTTTGGTTGTTGGTTATTAAGAGATGCGTCGTTCCTAGAGTAAGTCTAAACTGTCTCTTTAGTTTTTGAAATATCTGTTCGTTTCCGATTCTCTTAAGTCATGATGGTTTGGTCGAAATGTTGTTTACAATTTCCCTGAAGAAATCCGTCCATTGTGTTTTCCTATACTGGATGTTTTTGTTTGGTTCTTGTTAATTCTTTTATCATTATCGTTGTATGTATAACTATTTACATTCACCTAATGTACGGGGTTGGTTTTCTTTGTCTAACCGACTTACGTATGTTTTTGTTGTAGTCATTTATACGACAGATGTTCTTTGGGTGAAGTCTAGATCCCTGTGTATGTCTAACTTTCACCTCCTTGTCTTTTTCTATAAGGTCCGTTTTCTTTCGTCCTCATTTTTATGATCATAGTCCGTTTTATCTGAAAATACTGATAACGTTCTCTGTCCTTCTTGTGACGTATCGGTAGTTCCCGAGTTAGGTTCCTTTTCTATTATCATTTATAAGTACGTGGGTTACATCCTCGCGGAGTCATGTATTTAGTTTACCATTGTCGGTATTTTCTCCTTTAACTGTCATTGAGTTATCACCCCCTAAACTTGTAGGGTAAAAGGTTGCCTATCTTGTAAGTCTGTCTTTTACGTAACGTCCGTCTAAGAGATGACGACTCAGTGGTCCCTTCGGGGTCATTCCTTTATGTTCGGTATTTCCTGTGTAATATGGTATCTGAATTAACGATAAATATCCTATAAAATAGGTTTTAATCGTTTTATGTCAAAGAAGAGTTCACTTGTACCTTGTAAGAGGTCCTATCTAGTGTAGAACCCAGTGTTTAGTTAGGAACCATTCGAATTCTTTTAACCTTAGTATAGTTCGTAGAAAAGACTGGTGTCGTATTACTCTAATCTTCATGTAGTGTCCTTTTTTTTATCTATTGTCCTTACGTACCTCCGATTTATTTGTCACACGATGATTTATTAGTTACCTAGTAACTACTTTAGTTTCTCCTTTATTTTTTTATGGATCGTTGTTTACTGTTGGTTATGTAATACTGGATTTTTGGATACCCTACGTCGTTTTCGTAATCAAATATCGTTATATTAGGATGGAGTTCTTTATTCTTTTTATTTGTTGGGTTGGAATATGGATTTAGTTGATCTCTCTTCTTGTTTTCTGGGTTTCAATCATCTTCCTTTCTTTATAATTTTTAATCTTGTCTTTACTTCATTTTTGTTTTGTTATCGTTTATAGTCACTTTGATTTTCGACCAAGAAACTCTTCTAATTGTTCTAACTATTTGGAAATCGATCTAAGTAGTTCTTTTTTCCCTCTTCTGAGTTTAATTATTTGAATTTTTACTTTTTCCTCTTTAATGTTGACAGTAGTGTCTTTATGTTCACTAGTATTCTCTGATGATGTTTGTTGATATACGGTTATTTTACCTGTTGTACCTTCTTTACCCGTTTAAGAATCTTTTCATGTTGGAAGATTCTGACTTGGTCCCTCTTTATTTTTTTATACTTGTCTGGTTAGTGTTCATTACTTTAACTTTGGTAGTAATTTTTAGAAGCTTGTTTGTTTTCAGATCCTGGTCTACTGAAGTGTCCGATTAAGATAGTTTTTAAATCTTTTCTCAATTGTGGATGGATAGGAAGAGTTTGAGAAGGGTTTTTTAATGTCGTTCCTTGTGAGGGTGTAAATAAGATACTCCTGTCGTAGTGGGACTATGGTTTCATCTGTTTATGTAGTGTGTTTAATGTCCAGTTATAGTGACTACTTGTATCTACGTTTTTAGGAGTTGTTTTATGATCGTTTGTCTTAGGTCGTTGAGTAATTTTTCTAGTGTGCGGTACTAGTTTACTCTAAATAGGGTCCTTACGTTCCTAAGAAGTTATATGTGTTTAACTAGTTACACTATGTGACAATTGTTTAACTTCTTACTTTTGGTATACTAGTGGAATTATCCATTCGAAAACTGTTTTAAGTTATGGGTAAATACTAATTTTTTTTAGAGAGGTCTTTCACCTGTATCTTCCTTGGATAGAGTTATATTATTTCCGAAATATACTCTTTGTGTATCGTTTGTAATAAGAGTTACAATTTTTCGATTTTTGTAAAAGAGATTCTAGTCCTCGTTCTGTTCCCACAGGTGAGAGTAGAGATGACAAGTCGTGAGAGTGGAGATGATAAGTTGTATTAGCACCTTCAAAATCGGTGTTGTCTCTTCCTTTTCTTTCTTTTTCTTAGGTTTAACCGTGTCTTCTTCATTTTGACAGTGACTAACGTCTACCGTACTATGATATGTATCTTTTAGGATTTCTACGGTGGTCTTTTGATGATCTAGATTAGTAACTTAAATCATTTAAACGTCCTATGTTTTAATTGTGTCTCTTTAGAGAACGTAAGGATATGCGATCGTTGTTCTCTAGTCTCTCTGTTTAATTCCTTTGTTAGGGTAAATGGTGGTGTTGTTTTTCTTATTTTATGGAGGCTTATTTGGATGGATTCCTCCGTTTTTTGGACATGAGACTTTTCACCTTCTATGACTACTTTCTTTATTTTCTACTGTGTTTGTTTACCTCTCTATATGGTAGAAGAACCTAATCTTCTTAGTTATAACACTTTTACTGACATGATGAGTTTCCTTAGATTTTTAAGTAATGTTAGGGATAGTTTAATGGTTACCGTAAAAAGTGTCTTAATTTTGTTTTTTAAAAACGTTAAACATACCTTTATGACTTCTGGGGTTTATCGGTTTCGTCACAACTCTTTCTTTTTGTCTCGACCTTCTTAGCCCGAGGGACTGAAGTCTGATATGACGTCTCGATGTCATTGGTTCTGTCATACCGGGACCGTGTTTTTGTCTTTATATCTAGTCACCTTGTCCTATATTTCAGGTCTCTACTTGGGTGTGTGGATACCAGTTACTTAGATGTCGTTTCCTACGTTTTTGTATGTCACCTCTTTTCTTACAGAAGTTATTCACCACGACCCTTTTGATCTATCGATGTATGTCTTCTTACTCTAATCTTGTGAGGGATTGTGGTATCTGTTTTTATCTGAGTTTTACTTAATTTCCGGATTTACCTTCCGGTCTGTGACATTTTGAGAATTTCCTTTTGTATCCGTCTTATGGTAAACGTTCTCACAACTATTTAGAAACTATTTATATAAACTATTTAGTATATTTCTGGAAAAAAAGCAGATGGAGGATCTCATTACTCTTATTGTTTTTATTTGTTTACTCTATTTTTATTTTGATTATTTTAAGTTTTGGAAAACGTGTCATTTTCTTTGGTATTTGTTGTGTTTTTCTGTTGGGAGTCTTACCTTCTTTTATAAACGTCTACTTCGTTGACTGTTCCCTAATTAGAGATTTTATACGATTGTCAAGTGTGTCGAGTTATAGGTTTTTTTTGGTTTTTTGGGTTAGTTTTTTTTACCCACTTCTGGGTTCGTCTATAGAGAGGTTTCTTCTATATGTCTACCGTTTCTCCGTGTACTTTTCTACAAGTTGTAGTGATTAACAAGTCAAGTCAAGTCAGCGAGTCAGTACAGACTAAGAAACGTTGGGGTACTTAACGTCGTGAGGTCCGGAGGGACAGGTAGTGGTTGAGGGTCTCGAGTGAGTCTGAGTGCAGGTAGATCAGTCACTACGGTAGGTCGGTTGAGTAGGAGACAGCAGGGGAAGAGGAGTACGGGGGTCAGGGAGGGTCGTAGTCTCAGAAAAGGTTACTCAGTTGAGAAGCGTGCTCCACCGGTTTCATAACCTCAAAGTCGAAATCGTAGTCAGGAAGGTTTCTTGTGGGCCCTGACTAGAGGAAATCTTACCTGACCAACCTAGAGGATCGTCAGGTTTCCTGAGAGTTCTCAGAAGAGGTTGTGGTGTCAAGTTTGCGTAGTTAAGAAGACGTGAGTCGAAAGAAGTGTCAGGTTGAGAGTGTAGGTATGTACTGGTGACCTTTTTGGTATCGGAACTGATCTACCTGGAAAACCGTTTCATTACAGAGACGAAAACTTATACGATAGATCCAACCAGTATTGAAAAGAAAGTTCCTCATTTACAAAAAATTTATGTTTAGTTTTAAAGTTACTCAATAGTGAAGTGTACCCAGTCTCACTGGTAGTATTTTTTTATATGTTTGTTTACGACCTCTCCAACACCTCTTTTCCCTTGGGAGAATGTGACAACTACCCTTATATTTAACATATTTAACTATCTCAGAGATACCTCTTGTAATACATTCAAGGTATTTTTCTTGATGGTATAGTAGATCCTAAGGGTGACGAACTGTATATGGATCTCTTTTGGTATTAAGTTTTCCTACGTACGTGGGGTTACAAGTAACGTTGTGATAAAGGTTATCGGTCCTGTATCTTCGTTGGATTCATAGGTAGTTGTCTCCTTACCTATTTCTTCTACACCATGTATATGTGTTACCTTATAATGAGTCGGTATTTTTCCTTACTTTAACACAGTAAACACCTCTGTATCCACTTGGATCTCTCACAGTATGTGTCACTCCATTCAGTCTTCCTCTATTTATAGGATATAATTAGGTATGTACATCTTAGATCTTTTTATCACATCTACTTGAATAAACGTTTCGTCTTTATCTCTGTGTCTGCAGTTCCTATTTACATACCTATGTTTCCCATTACCCCCCTCCCACCTCTACTTAACCCTCTAACCCTAACTGTATATATTCGACGATACATATTTTGTCTATTGATTACTCTTGGATGACATTTCGTGTCCCTTGGATGACATTTAGTGAACCAAAAGATACCACTGGATTTACCCTTCCTTTAGAATTTTTTCTCAAGGTCTTTCGGTTCTTCAAGTAGGAGAAGAAAACCATTCTACAGAGATCATCCCGAATGAACAAAAATTGTAACATTGTTAAAACAATCTTACGTCGACAATTCAGTCGTACGTAAATTTTTCAATGTTTTAAATCACTTAAATTATAACTTCTACCTTCTTTTTTCGTTGTAAAACCGTATAATACGAAATAATATAGTTCTTTCAATTTTTACGTTCACTTTGTGTGTGTTTTTTACGAGGTACATACCTCTTCCACGAGACACACTAACTTGTACAGTTTTCACCAAACCCTTCAAAACACGACTCTAAAGAACACACTGTCAAAAGGTACCGACCCATCCGTCAACTTCAACTATCACTAGTTCTGTAATTAACTCTTGTTAGTTACAATACAGTACGTCCTCTAGTGACCATATAAGTTTTATAGGTTTAGTTCGTAACTTTAGTAAAGGTGGTCGAACCAATACAGTTAGTGAAACTACAAACCCAAGGTGTATTCGTCTTTTTTGTTTTGTTTTGTTTTGAAGAACTGGTATAAAGGTTTACACTAAGAGATGACTTTACATTGATTTTATAAAATTTAAACAAAAATTTTGTTTATCACTGTTTTTCACCTATGACATGTTATTACACCTTGTCTTCTCTAACACCCTGTACCCTTGGTTTCTGTCCAGACGTAGGTTTCTTTCACTACAACACATGTACCACCTTAACCTTCCCTCAGGAGATAATACTCAAGGAAGGTCTTTTGGTTGCCTACCAAAGGTTGTTCATGACGAGGGTTAATCTGGTCGACTTTCGTCGTGAATTACTTTTCACAGACCTCAATCAGTTGTCTTTTGTGTATTAGAAGGTGATCCTATTACGTTCTGGAGTACAAAGAAACTACTGGTCCGTTTTTGACTATTTAGAACAGACCCTTCAAGACTAAGTAGACGACATCAGTGACCTGTAACGTGGAAGTCTAAAGGTAAATAAAACTATAAATGTTTTAAAAGAATTACCTTTTTTAAAGTTAAGGAACCTTCTGACATTTTCTGTGGACCTTGTAAAGAAACGAGTTTTTCTATTTTTCAAAACACTTCTACCTTAATAGTTTAACGGACTTTTTACCGTTTGCCATCACCTTGTTTTACCACTTATACAACAAGTTATTTCAAGAACCTCTTTTACTTTTTTTTTCACAGAATAAAAATGAATTTTTGGTTTCCTTGAAAAACCAATTGGGTTTTCAAATACATACTGACTAAGTGAAACGATATGTCATCTTTGATTGTCATGATAGGTGAACCTCGTTGATATGAGGTTATTTTGTTATGATTATTTTCGATCGTATATATCTTTTTTATTTGTTGAAAGAACATACACCTTAAAAAAAAAGTTTAATTTTTATTTATTTTAGGTAAGAGGACAATTCCTTGTAAAGTAGACACGAGATCTTAAACAGTGGTTTAGGTGTAAAGGGTGTCCCACGAAGGACGTTACTCTCACACTATACTTATGGTTCTGTCCAAGTAAGGACCTACTACCCTGAAAAGACTACTCACTAAAACCAAATTCCTGAGGACCTGACCGAGTGACATGACAAGAATCTTATCGTGATATCAGTTTTTACGAAAGTCGGTTGGAAGGAAGAGAGAGAGGAAGTCAGTTATAGTCTGGATGTACTACTAGACTACCGAGAAGATTAGAGGGAATTGAGACAGGAGTAAAAAAGAGAGCCCTAAAAGGGACTATGTATAGATCGTGTAAAACGGGTCGGGATAGTCTCCTGAGTCTGAGTGTGTCTACTGAAAGTAACAAACCGATAAAACTTATCCTATCGATACTAGTAAAAACAAGTGCAGAAAAATACTCGAGAAGAGAGTGAATGGAACCTATTTATGGATCCTTCCTTTAATAACTAAATGTACCGTTTACGTACATAAAAATTGAAACATTTTTTTACGGTTCGTCAAAAGGGTTTACCCACACACTCTCAAGGTAACAAGACGTAGGAGGACTTGTGAACCATAAAGAATAAAATATTTGAACCACAATTATTAAAATGGATAGACTCACGAACACATCGTCACAAAGTAACTGATGGTAGAAGAATAGGGAATGTATTGGTGTCAAACTGGGATCTGTACAGACTCATTTTTCGGACACGAAAAAGGTGGTAGACTCTACGGATCGTGATCTTACCTTCTGCACTCTTTTTTATAATTCAGTAATCCATCTTTTTCCTTACTTTAATTATGACATTCCTTACGATTTATTTACCTCTACATTCACTTGTTCATATATTGATTCTATTCTGAGAGTTTATTTTTATCTTTGTAATAAGTCAGTACCCTTTCCTTACTTCATGACAATGTACCATCTTGCACATGGAATTTTGTAATATACTTTATTTTGTCCGTGTTTTCTATTATATAATACTACGGTAAATGTACTTTATAGGTCTTATACATTTAGGAACCGAGAGATACTTCATTTATCAACCATTAAAAAACATCGTCTGTCTAGGGATCATCCTGTTCTTACATTTTTGGACGGGACGAGACGGTCCAGAGGGGAGGTGTGTGGAAAAAAAAAAAAAAAAAAAAAAACTCCGAAAGTAGATTTAGGTATGTCTTTACGACCCTTTTATTCGTTTTATACCAGAAGTCTACTCCACTTATCGTTCTCTTTTTTTTAAGTCATCATAAACTAGATATAAACAATTAAATCATATAAATCCCCTCTACCAACCCCACCTACCTTTAAATTTATTGTCATAATTACAAATAAGTCACCGTCGATACACGGTCTGTGACCTGATCTGTAATATATATATATATATATTAGAGAAATTAAAATGTTATAAGTATTCGACCAACGTTCATTGTCTTTCAGTTGATTGAATTCAATATATGTATAAGTGAATGGACCTTCAGGTCTCCTGACCGGATTGAAGACCGTGTTGACTTAGTAGGTGTACGAGTTTGTTACAGAAATTCTGAAACAACACACAGAAGTGGGGAGACAGTCGGGACCCCCAACTAAAGTAAGAGACTATCTGACATAAGTATATTAACGTTTATACAGGAAGTCGACGAGTGTTACACGTACCAAGAATCTCGAGTTTAGTTCGAGAAACTTCCTGCCCGTAAAAGGGAGTATCGTTGTTCCTACTTCGACCGGACCCATTGCACGTGAGGGAACCTTGTGACACAGGTCCCGTTATCTCGTTAGGTTAATTAACAAAATTCACAGAGAGAAACACCACCACCTCTACCTGAGGACGTGTAACTATTGACAGCCGTCAGTGTGTCACCTACTGCCTGTCCAGGGGTTATCCTTCTCTGCACTCCTCATCTTTTGTATTATCTGCAGTGAAGTAGATACAGTTCACTCGTAATAGTAGAAGTAAAATGTTTAATTCTGTGATTCCACTTCACTACACGGGACATAATGTGTGGATTTTCCAGTCTTCAGACTCAACCTTTTCCGTCGTACTTTTCACCTGTTTCGAGACCTGATACCTAGTCTATTTGACCTAAAGTGGGACCGAAACAGGTAACTGATACAATATATATATATGTATATATATATATATAAACTATATATCTGACCGATATATATATATATTAACAAATATAATAACATAATATGTATATATATATGATATATTTGTTGAACCTCCCTCAGTTAAGGTGATTCAGTGTATAAGGGGTACACACTTTACCCTTATATAATAGGGACAAAGACTTAAGTAGCACTCCAAATTCACCTGATATGATACACTTTCGTCAAACATTATTTGACACTACTTTAAAACCTCATATAATGAAACAGATCGTATAAACTGTTTCCCTTGTCTATAAAATGTCAACGGTCCAAAAAAAAAAAAGGTGAGTGTCATTATAACTGGAAAAACACCCCACATGTCAAGATACTCATATGTATCTTTATTTAAACACAATAGTCTTATATCTTATAAAGGGAGTTGGTTTTATATAGAGGTATCACGATATGTAAATATCGGAGACTATGGGAGGGGGGTGGGTTTGTGACCGTTGATGACTCGACAAAAGACAACGATGTCAAACAGAATGTCTCTTATCATACATTTGCCTTAGTATGTTAGATAGTAGAAAACTTTGACCGAAGATAGTAACAATTGTATTATAACTATGTAAAATCTAAGTAGATTCAACACACTTACACATCAAGAGAGGAAAAGTAACACCTCATGGTGGAGTAACATTCATAATATATTGTCAAATAGGTAGATGGTGTACTTTCTGTAAACACAACAAAAGGTCAAAACACGATAATTTTTATCTCGACGATACTTATAGGGACACGTTTAGAAATACACTTGTATTCAAAATTTAAGATATCGTAATGAATCCTTTCCCTAACTACTGAGTATACCATTTACATGACAAATCAAATATTCTTTGACGACCTGACAAAAGGTTTTACCGATATTTTAACACGTAAGACTGGTCGTTATATCCTCTAAAGATCAACGAAACGTACGATAGTCGTGGGACACAACAGTCATAAAAAAATTAAAGTCAGTAAGATCATTCAAACATCAATGTCAAGTACACACTGAAACAAACACAAAGTAATTCTCGTTTACTACAAATTGTAGAAAAGTACACCAATAAACGGTGAGTATATAGAAGACACTTTACAGTTACATAAAACGGACAAAAGATCAACCTAACGAACATAAAAAAAGACAAGTCAAAACTCTCAAGAAATATATACGGTCCGTTTCCAGTGAACAGACTATATACTAAACGTTTATAATGTAGTACTAGAGATCGGACAAAAAAAAATAAGACAATCGTCATAAAAAGTGTCTCGTTTTCAAAAATTAAAACTACTTCAGGTTTAATAGTCTAAAATTAAAATACCTAATATGAAAACCACTGTACAGATTATGGATAAACCTATTGGGGTCCAGTACTTATAAATGAGGACATAAAAGACGAAATATAAAATATAGACATAGTCACCAAGAATTAGTCCCCGTTAAAACACACCAAGTGTTTTAAGAATAAATATAGATACTATCTAAAATTTAATTAAAACAAAAAGGGTCGAAATAAACCGATATTTACTACTTAATTAAAACATATTCCACAGTCAAATTCAGTTAGAAGTCAAAAAACGTATACCTATAGGTTATCAAGGTATATAAATAACTTTCCTGATGGAAAATACCTTAACGACAATATTGAAATAGTTTTTAATTAGTCGGTATAAAGACAATAGATAAAGACCAGAGTGAAATTAAGACAACTAAAAACACTGAAAGGAAAACGATTATGTTGTGTTTAAAGTACTGATATTGGGAGTTTAATTCATCTCACTGGTACTGGTTCACCCTAAATAGGGTCAGTTCAACTAAGTTGTATGTTTTCAGTTACATGACATGGTATAATTTTCTTATTTCTTGTTTTTAGTACAGTTATTTGTATGGGTTGTTAGGTACTAATTCTTTTTTATGTTGGGTTATTTACTCCTCATCTTCCCTTGTAGGGGTTGGACTATTTTCCGTAGATGTTCTTTAGGTGTCGATTATGGTATACATACTCTCCCATTGTCCGTCCTTCTGATCCCTGGGGGTTTGTCTCCTTTGTCCAACGACCACTCCGGGAACTTCAACAAAGTTTTGAGACTTCTGGTATGGAAAAGAAAATCACTGTTCGTTTAATTTAAGACTGGGATACCCGTTCGAGTTTCGTCCTCGAACGTCCTTTCGTCAGACTTCTCGGAAGTTTCGGAAAACTCATAGACCTCTGGTTTAGTCAAATAGCCAAACCCGAAGCACTTAAAATCAATATTCAAATATATTTCCGGTCCGTTAAAGGGGTATTGGGTCTTAGGTTTACGTCGTCATCGGACACCAAGGGGGTTTGGGAGAGTTACCAGAGTTTTAGTATCCATTCCCTACTGGATCATATCCAAATCAAGAGAGTCCCGGATACCGGGATCAGAGAAGGCTATACTAGTCCGGGTCTATAAATGGTCTAACAACTGTTTCGACTCGGAAAAGGGAATTACGGAATATTGACATCGGTCGGTTTTTCAAATCCTTCAGAAGACTCCGAACACTCGTTCTAAGGAGACAGAGTCGTGTCTCGTCTTATAGTAGATGTATAACATCGTGGTGACGGACCCTCGATAATTTCAAAACATCTAGGGTACTGTTTGAAACGGGTTTATCCACCCCCGACAGTACTTTATGGACCCCGTTTTGACAAGTCCAATTGAATCTTCGACCGACTCATCCCAGAAGTTTCCGTTTATTTTTAACTGAAAGGAGATGGTTGCCATGTCTTATCTTCCGTAGAAAATTTAGTTAATGACTCTTTATAAACCCAGCAAGTCCTTAAAATCTGTTATCTCATATTCCTAGTCCGTGGTAACCCACATTTCCTTGATGTCGGAGTAAATAGTAAACATTTAGAACTGGATCGTAGGTAAATAGTAAACTAAAGAAATGTGGGTTTTATCCTCACAACGTACCTAACAATGTCCCTTAATTATCGGGGACGAGGAAATTTAATAGTTACTACCCAAAGTTGGGAAGGAATTGGAGCCCAAAGTCTCCTATGACGAAAACTACACCTTTACTCACACCCGGAAACTCGAACTGTTGATGTCCTTATCGTAAAACACGAGCTGGGTGTCAACAAGGTAGTCGGGTGCGAGATTCTAAATGTAAAACAAGTTAATTACTCTCTCTTTCCCTTCCGAGGTATAAGAACTTTTGTCTCCGTACCTGGAACGAGTCATATAGGGAGGGGTTTACCCCACTCCCTCTTAGACCGTGTTAGTCTTTGAGTACACTTTTTATCGTGTCTCAGGACCAACGTCGAGTCTCCTGCTGACTTTATTATTACAAACCGAGTGGGTCTATCAGGGTAATACCTTCGCTTAGTCCCTCTTTCACCCGGTCCCCGAAGTCATTCGTGTCTCATTTAACGGAGTCACAGGTTTTCCTTTAGTTGTCTAAGCGGGGGGTATCAGTAATTATGGATCCCAAGAAGTCCACATTAATCCTGTCCTCGAACACACCCCTGGGGGTCCGTGGAAGTCAAGACTAACAGAGTTCTCAGGCTGGGGACCCTGGATACGAAGACTCCCGTCAGAGAGAAGGTCCCATCAGGGAACGTTTGACCCGTACCTTGGTCCCTGCCGAACTTACGGACTCCCGTTAGGGTGAACTTCACGGGGAAAAGGTGTCATTATCGTTCGAGTAGGGAAAAGTGGATCCAGGGAGGACCGTAAAAAGAGTCCGACAAATTCTTTCTAAGACTGTCGGTAATGTTCCCGAAGGTGGACAAGAACCAGAAAGAGACGGAAAGAAAGAAAGGGAGTATAAGGGATGACATTATCTGACCCGGTCAACTTTGTCTAATAGATTTCTGACTAAACCAGGTATTCGGACAAAATCATCGAATACCGTCTATAGACCTCGGCTGACTCACTCTTTAGATAGAAAATTCTAGTGAGAAGGGAGAATTGAAAACCTTATTTAGAGTCACTTAGACGTTTCCCGAAGGGAGTACGATAGAACTTCTTCCGTTACCGTGGGGTGGGGTCATGAGAACGGACCTTTTAGGGTACCTACCTCCTCGGACCATCCGACGTCAGGTACTTTAGCGTTTCTCAGGCTGTACTGACTTGTTGAAGTGAAAGTGAAAAGTGAAAGTACATAACCTCTTCCTTTACCGTTGGATGAGGTCACAAGGACGGACCTCTTAGGGTCCCTGTCCTCTTGGACCATCCAACGACAGATACCCCAGCGTGTCTCAGCCTGTGCTGACTTAGTTGAATCGTCGTCGTCGTCCGATACATCCTTAAATAGTCCTCGAAGGAAGAGAAGGACAAGATACAAACGGTGAAACCGTATTTCAGAACCGTGTACGAACGGACTCAGGAAGTTCTTGTGTAGACTGTTTTACTGAGACTAGGGTAGAAGGAAATCGGCACCATATCAGGGTTAGACCAAGATATCAACCCTGGTGGACTAAGGGTCCCACCTCCCGCCGATAGAATAGGAGGGAGAAGGGATGGCTAAATAATGGTTTGGTAAGTAGAGGTATCCGTTGTCGAAAGGGGTTTTAAGATAAAAAAACTCAGTCCTCAATCACAGACAGGGTCCTATATGTAGTGAAGGAAGGTTCATTCTAGTATTTCGTCTCATCCTTCGACTTTCAAAGTATGGGTTTAGATATGGGAATCCTGCATTTAGACCGAACAGAGTGTCTCTCTTTTTCCCGTTGTACATACGATGAAGATGGGTAAAGGGAACAAAAGATGTCTTGGACAGATTAACATTTTGTCATAATATTAATTCTCTGGGAGGTTGACCGGTGGCAAGCGGTAGAAGGTCACCTATGACACCGGTACGTCATAGTGTATCCACAACTCCAGGAAATTACCTGGTCTTGGACCACCAGACCTGAGCTTCTATTCTTTCATTTTCTCTCTCTCTTTCTCCGACTATAAGGAACCAAATACGTCTTTTGGCTATTTCGGGAATTATGTCCCGAACGTGACGAAGTGCATCCGTGGCCCACGGGAGAGTTCGCCCACTTCCGTGTCACGCGGAAGAGTTCTCCCAGAATCTTCGGGCCCGTTCTTTCACTCGAGTCGCCCGAAGACACGAGGTTTCTTAATCAGCCTCTCTCTCTCTCTCTCTCTCTCCCTCTCTCTTTCTGTCTGTTATCCTGGGTTCGAGACTACCTCGTTTCCACAAAATAAGTTGTATCACACCCATATGTATGACAGAATGTTCCATCGATAAAAGTCGTTTCTATTTTTAGTTTTCAGGTCTGAATGTTTAATAGTATTCCGTTAGGTATAGTTTCTCTCTCCTAACATTTATTGGTGAAAATGGTATACCAAGTATTTTTCCTTCTCCCAGCATTTAGTGACATACCTTTTTGATTGCTTCCTTTACGTACGTAAGGAGTCGGGGCCCTCGTCAAACGGTTGAGGAGAATTATAATTATTCCCTGTCCTCTAAGTACTGTCTAGGTTTTGTCGTGTGTCCTTCGGAGGACAATTTACGAAGGACTGTGTATCCTTCTAGCCCGTACAGAAGAAATTGGAGACCCCTAGTTTAGATAGGGTCAAAAAGTCCTGTGTTAAGTTTCCTCACTCCGACCTTAACAATCGAGGGTAGATATTCTCTCTTTTTTTTTTTTTCGCTGGTCGCGGTAGAAAGATAACCTCCGTAGGGAGGGACCAGATCTACTCCCACCTCTGTCCAGAAGGTGGATTCGAAGGAAAGGACCGGTCTCAATTGGACAGAGAATGACTGTGTCCATACGGTGATGACAGGGAGGGGCAATATGGTGACCCTACCCCACCTCTACACAGTCCCCATCTGGACTATAGTAGGGTCTGATTACAGGTCAAGGAGTAGTGATTTTGGAAACGAATGGAGACTACGGTGGGCTCTACGTTCGTCTCAATGGAAAGTCTTACGGAGGGTTTGATTCTGACGATCCCCTTTCGAAACAGAGGACCCACGGACACGTGTTGGAACTCATATAAGGACTGGTACTATTCTGGCCATTTAGTATTTCTCTGTTTGTATCTTGTTTCTACAAGGAAGACTCGTAATGATGTGGTCATATTCACTATCGTTTTCTTTGTCACTTCCCGACTGGTCACTCCTTTTTCACTAAAACCAGGAGCTCAATAATCCCGGTCAGAAAGGTCAAGTAAGGGTGTTTAAGGTGTCTTTCTTATAGATTTCTCAACCCTGTTTTGGTGACATCTCGGAGGAGACCAGATGATTCTCGATCACAATGATTTCCTTCTTCGGGTGACATGAAGGATGGACTCATTTGAAATTGGACTCTCTACGACAACCTCGATCTGTAGGTAGATCGAAGCCTTGAAAGTTGAGGATCACTCCGATGTGTGAAGAACTGATGGTTAGATCAAACCCTGGATTCATTATCATGTGTCATTGTCGTATCTAGTACTCTGAGAAGTTTCAGATACTAGACAGTCTAATCCAATTATCAAGATTAAGGGTCTTTCAATACTTTACCAGTTTCTCTAACCTTTCAAACTGACTCTTTCCTCTCAAGTCAGGTGTGTGAACCAGGTAGAGACCGGTGAGGGGGCCTCCTCTGTAACCCATGGAGAACTGTAATAGTCTAACCATATTAGGGGACTGTCCCAAAGACGGTATTCGGTATACTCCAGTGGAGACTTGGTGTCTAATACTGTGTCGATGTCCCGAAGGGAACACCGAGTCGACCATTTCTTAGACGGACGTTACACCCTCTGGACCCAAACTAGGGACCCAACCCTTCTAGGGGACCTCTTCCCTTTCCGATGGGTGAGGTCATAAGACCGGACCTCTTAAGGTACCTGACATGTCAAGTCCCCTAACGTCTCAGTTTGTGCTGAAAGTGAACCAATCGTGTACACACAGAGAAAGTCAGTGTGTGTGTTCGTGTGGTATCTCAATCATTTCATGTCGTCTTTTGCACAAGTGATCCTCTTGTTTCTTGATCTCGAGATTCGTAGGAATGGAACAGGACTTCTTAGGGCCTACTCGGAGGTTCTACTTTCTAACAACGACTCGACACTTTCTGTGGTACTAAGAACCGGAGGTCTCCTCTCCTTAAGTTAGACCCAGGTCACTACTCCGGACTAGCGATCCTATAAAACGAATTATTTCCAAATAATTTCATATTTTCTCTATCTCTTCCGAAGACTGTATCTGTAGTCTTCCCCCGTCTTTCTCACGGGGGGATCATCAAAAATCACTCTCCAATATATGGATGATTGTACGACGATTAATCTCTTTCCTTTACAGAGTTTTGAGTCTCGTACCGTGGTCCGAGGAGTGGGTGTTGTACGTAAAACTCTATTGTAACCGTGTTCCACTCAGTAGGGCCCGGTATTTTGTTAACTGTACTTAGAACTTCTTTTCGTCCAAAGGTTCGTTTATGTATCAGAGCAATTGTATCGAATTCTCTTGTAAACGTACTCATTTTGTATGACCACCCAGTTCGGTCGAGACTCAGAATCCGTCTTGGTTGAACTTCTTTCTGTCTCCGATTCCATTTATACATCAAGTAATTGTATCGAATTCTTTTTGTGAAGGTATTCTTTTACGTAACCAATCGAGTTCCAAACTCTTTTCAAGTCTATAGTAGTACCGTTGTGTCTTAAAATTTTCTTTGAGGGAAAATTTAAACATATCTCTTCTCTTTTTTTAGACTGAGAACATCAAACAAACGAGAACGACGAATTCTCTAATTTTTACAGACTGTGAACGTCGGATAAAGGAGACAAAACCCCGGGGATCGGAAGGACGGACAATGGGAGAACTTTAACTTCAGCGAGTCATCACAGGATGAGAAACGTTGGGGTACCTGACATCGGATGGTCCGAGGAGGGAGGTACCCTAAGAGGTCCGTTCTCATGACCTCACACAACGGTAAAGGAAGAGGTCCCCTAGAAGGGTAGGGTCCCTAGCTTGGGCCCAGAGGACGTAAGGTCCGTCTACGAAATTGGAGACTCGGTAATGAATGACTATTTTCTGACTTACAGGGAGACGGTAGAGGGGAGGGATCTCTAATCCTCGTTCTTTTTCTAAAGACGAGAACGGTGAATGAAACCGATGTGGGTGTCGTACCTCCTAGAATCAGGGAGTTAGTCCCTGACTTGGGGCTCTGGGAACGTAACCTTCGAGCCGAAGAATTGGTGACCTGTCGGTCCCTTCAGGGACGAGAACGGTGAAGATAAGTTGTAACATGACCTCCTTAGATCCCTTCTTTTTTTCCTTTTTTGTAGGTCTAACTTTAGCTTCTTCATTTTGATGTTTCTTAGTCGTTTTTACATAAACTCTATTATTTGTTTACGTCTAACTACTACAATAAATCGAGAAAATATAAGAACTCCTAAAGACAAATGATCAGAAAAAATATGACAAAAAATTTAAAATAAAAACCAACACGACCCAGAAGTAACGACGGACACCCGAAAGAGAGATCAACGAAACTAATTACAGTATCTCACAAGACGGATCCAAAAGGAGATTCTCAAAATATCAAAGACTAGAATGTAAATCCGGAAATTAGGTAAAACTCAAATTGACACATACCACAATCCTTCACAAGACTAAAGTAAGAAAATGTACATCGACAGGTCCAAAGGGTCGTCGTGAATAACTTCTTCGACAGAAACGGGGTAACATATAAGGACGGAGGGAACAGTTTTTATTCCATGGGTAATCCACGTATCCAAATAAAGACCTCAAAGATAGAACATAGTAACCAGATATAAAGACAAAAACACGGTTATGGTATGACGGAACTACTGACATCGAAACATCATATTAGACTCCAGTTCTTCTAACTCAGGAGGTCGAGGCAAGAAGAAAGAGTTCTGACGAAACCGATAAGTCCCAGAAAACACAAAGGTATACTTAACACTTTAAAAAACAAGATGAAGACACTTTTTACGGTAACCATTAAACTATCCCTAGTGTAACTTAGACATCTAACGTAAACCATCATATCAGTAAAAGTGTTATAACTCAGAAGGATGGGTCCTTGTACCTTATGGAGAGGTAGACAAATACAGTAGAAACTAAAGAAAGTAATAACAGAATATTAAAAGACACATGTCAAGAAAACAGAGGAATCCATCCAAATAAGGATCTACAAATTAAGAAAAACAATGTTACCACTTGTCTTAACTAAGGATCTAAAGAGAAAGACTAAAAAGTAACAATCATACATCTTTACGTTCACTAAAGACACATAACTAAAACATAGGACGTTGAAACGAGTTAAGTGACTAAACGAGATCATTAAAAGACTATGATAGAAATCCCAAAAGATGTATGTCCTAGTACAGTAGACGTTTGTCACTCTCGAAATGACGAAGAAAAGACTAGACCCAAGGAAAATAAAGAAAAAGAAGAGACCAACGACATTGATCTTGAAGGTCTTGATACAACTTATTATCACCACTTTCACCCGTGGGAACAGAACAAGGACTAGAATCCCCCTTACGAAAATCCAAAAGGTGGTAACTCTTATTACACACGACATCCGAATAGTAAATACCAGAAATGATACAACTCCATCCAAGGAAGATACAGGTAAAAACCTTCTCAAAATTAGTATTTACCGACGACTTGAAACAGTTTCCGAAAAAGACGTAGATAACTCTAATAGTATACCAAAATTAGAAAGTCAAACAATTATACCACATAGTGTAACTAACTAAAGGCATATAACTTCTTAGGAACGTAGGGACCTTATTTGGGTTGAACTGGTACCACATACTCCAAAAACTACACAACGACTTAAGACAATCGATTTTAAAACAACTCCTAAAAATGTAGATACAAGTAGTCACTATAACCGGACATCAAAAGAAAAGAACACAACAGAAAAAGACCAAAAGACCAAAACCGTAGTCCCACTACCACCGGAGCATCCTACTCAAACCTCCACAAGGAAGGAGACGTTAAAAAACTTTCTCAAAATCTTCCTATCCGTAATCGAGAAGAGATTTACAAACTATCTTAAGAGGAAACTTCGGTAGACCACGACCCAAAAACAAAAAACCCTCGAAAAAAAAAAAAAAATGGTGTCGAAGTTAAAGTCACGAACATTAACCCAACAAGTATTAAAGATAAAGAAGAAGCAAGTCAGAACCTTCTAACTCGAAAAGATTCCTAGACAGGTAAAGAAGGTCCAACGGATAAAATAACGGTATATCAACAAGTATTATCAGAGAATATTAGGAAACATAAAGACGTAACAGACAACATTGGAGAGGAAAAAGTAAAGATTAAAACAACTAAACTAAGAAGAGAGAAGAAGAACTACTCAGACCGATTTCCAAACAGTTAAAACAAAGAGAAGAGTTTCTTGGTCGAAAATCAAAATAATTAGAAATGATAACAAAGAAAGTAAAGTGAAAGTAAATAAAGACGAGTCTAGAAATACTAAAGAAAGGAAGACTATTAAAACCCCAAAAAAACAAGAAGAAAAAGGTCAACGAAATCCACATTTGAATCCAACAGATAAGCTACAAAAAGAACAAAGAACTCCATCCTAACATAACGATATTTGGAGGGAGAATCTTCACGAAAACGACGTAGGGTATCCAATCGAAAACTCAACACCACAAAAGGAACAGTAAACAAAGATCTTTAAAAAACTAAAGGGAAATCTAAAGAAGTCGTTGGACAACCAATAAATCTTTACACAACAAATTAGAGGTGCACAAACCTAAAGAATGGCGAAAAAAAAAGAACATTAACTATAGATCAGAGTATCGTAACACCAGTCTCTTCTACGTACTATGGTAAAGTTAAAAGAATTTAAATGACTCCAAACTAAACACTGGGTTCTACACCAGATAGGACCTTTTACAGGGTACACGTGAACTCTTCTTCCACATAAGAAGACGTAAACCTACCTTACAGGACTTCTATAGTTACTCTAGGCAGAGTAGATTACTTAGTAAATTCTGAACACAAAGGAATAATTAAAAGACAAAACCACTAGACAGGTAACCACACTCACCCCACAATTTCAGAGGATGATACAACGACAGTTAGAGAGGAAAATAGAGACAATGATAAATAGAATACATAACTCCACAAGGATACAACCCACGTATCTATAAATGTTAACAATATCGAAGGAGAACCTAACTAGGGAACTAGTAATACATCACAGGAAGGAATAGAGAACATTAGAAGAAATAACATTCCAGATAAAACAGACTATACAGAGAGGAAAGGGTTACAACTTGGTCAGTCAATAAGGTACAGGTCAAGATTGACAACGAAGAAAACGAATAGAACCTAAATTAAACGAGAAAAAATACCAAAGGATTCCACTTGTAAATCTAATAATTAAAAGTCAAGTCAAGTCAAGTCAGCGAGTCAGCACAGACTGAGAAACGCTGGGGTACTTAGTGTCGTGTGCTCCGGAGGAACAGGTAGTGGTTGAGGACCTCAAGTGAGTCTAAGTACAGGTAGCTCAGGTACTACGGTAGGTCGACAGAGTAGGAGACTGCAGGGGAAGAGGAGTACGGGGGTTAGGGAGGGTCGTAGTCTCAGAAAAGGTTACTCCGTTGTGAAGCGTACTTCACCGGTTTGATGACCTCAAAGTCGAAATCGTAGTAAGGAAGGTCTTTTTAGGGTCCCGACTAGAGGAAGTCTTACCTGACCAACCTAGAGGAACGTCAGGTTCCCTGAGAGTTTTCAGAAGAGGTTGTGGTGTCACGTTTTCGTAGTTAAGAAACCGTGAGTCGGAAGAAGCGTCAGGTTGAGAGTGTAGGTATGTACTGGTGTCCTTTTTGGTGTCGGAACTGATCTGCCTGGAATCAGTCGTTTCATTACAGAGACGAAAACTTATATGATAGATCCAACCAGTATTGAAAAGAAGGTTCCTCATTTCACTTCACTTCACTTCAGCGAGTCAACGCAGACTGAGAAATGTTGGGGTACCAGTGGTCCGAGGAGGTAGGTTACCTAAAAGATCCGTTCTCATGACCTCACCCAACGGTAAAGGAAGAGGTCCCTTGAAGGGCTGGGTCCCTAACTTGGGTCAGAGGGTGTAACATCTGTCTGCGAAATGGCAGATTCGGTGGTCCCTTCAGTTCCTCATTTGTAGAAAATTAAAGTACCGACGTTAGTGGTAGACGTCACTAAACCCTCGGGGGTTTTTATTTCAGACTGTGACAAAGGTCATAAAGGGGTAGATAAAGGGTACTTTACTACCCTGGTCTACGGTACTAGGAGTAAAACACTTACAACTCAAAATTGGGTTGAAAAAGTGAGAGGAGAAGTGAAAGTAGTTCTCCGAAAAATCAAGGAGAAACGAAAGACGGTATTCCCACCACAGTAGACGTAGGGTCAGTAGAACTAAGCTCGAACACAAAAAAGGTCAGGTTATCAAGAGTACTACATGAGACGTATCTTCAATTTATTCGTCCCACTGTTATATGTCGGAACTGCATGAGGAAAAGGATAAACCTTGGTCAGACAACAAGATACAGGTCAAGATTGACGACGAAGGACTGGACGTATGTCCAAAGAGTTCTCCGTCCAGTCCACCAGACCATAAGGGTAAAGAAAGTCCTAAAGGGTGTCAAATAACACTAGGTGTGTCAGTCTCCAAACCGTATCAGTTATTTCGTCTTTATCTACAAAAAGACCTTGAGAGAACGAAAAAGGTACTAGGTCACCTACAACCGTTAAACTAGAGACCAAGGAGACGGAAAAGATTTTGGTCGAACTTGTAGTCCTCCAAATGTCAAGTACATAACGACTTCGGACCGAACCTCTTAAAACTTGTAATGAAATGATCGTACACTCTACTCACGTTAACACGTCATCAAACTCGTAAGAAACCGTAAGGGAAAGAAACCCTAACCTTACTTTTGACTGGAAAAGGTCAGGACACCGGTGACTACTCAAAAGGTTTCAACGACCGTATAACTCACGTCGTGAAAGTGTCGTAGTAGAAAGTCCTAAGCTTTATCGAGGTGACCTTAAGGTAGTGGAGGTGATCGAAACAAGTATCGCTACGAAAGGTTCCGGGTGAACTGAAGTGTAATGTCCTACAGACCGAGATCTAATTACTAGTGTGGTAGTACTAATAGAACCAGCACTTCTAGAAAAAGCATATCAAGAAGACACATAAGAACGGTGGAGAAGAATTATAGAAGACGAAGACAATCCAGGTATGGTAAAGACAGGAAATAGCTCGGGTAGAAACGTACTTTACAAGGGAACCATAGAGATTAAAAGAACTTCTCTAGAGATCAGAAAGGGTAAGACAACAACAGGAGATAAAGAAACGTAACTAACGACTTCTTCCGAAAGAATAGAGAAGAACGATAAGAAACCTTGAGATGTAAGTCTACGAATATAGAAAGGAAAAGAGGAAACGAAAAGCGGAGAAGAAAAGTGTCGAGAAATATTCCGGAGGGATCTGTCGGTAAAACGAAAAAACGTAAAGAAAAGGTACCCCTACCAGAACTAGGGACAGAGGACATGTTACAGTCCTTGGAGTAAGGTATCAAGTAGTACGTGAGATAGATAGTCTAGATCCGGGAATTTAGATAAAGAGTGAAGGTGACATATTAGTGTTCCCTAAACTAAATCCACTATGGACTTACCAGATCACCAAAAGGGATGAAAGAAGTTAAACTCAGACTTAAACCATTATTCCTCAAGTACTAGACTCGGTGGTAGTCGAGGAACAGAACAAAAACAACTGACATATCTCGAAGAGGTGTAAACCGACGTTTCTTATATTAGTTAGACTAAAGCCACAACTGGTAGACCACTACAGGTACACATCTCAGAAGAGAACACAACAACCTTCTCCCACAAACGATACTGGTCACGTAAAAGAACCGTTTTGAAACGGGACGAAGTAAGGCGTAAGTAACAGAAACGGGACGAAGTAAGGCGTAAGGCTCCGGTTTAAACGGACAATGAGGTCCACAGAGAACTGAAGGATGAAAACGTAAGGTCAGGGGATATTACTGTCCCTGTAAAACCCCCCACAATCAAGATTTTCCAGAACATCCAGAAGTATTTTGGTAAGTTGCAGTCGAAGAAGTCGCAATGACCAACCCCGTATCTAAACCTATTGACACTATAACTTACCAAACGGAACCTCTACTTGTCTCTAGTAAGACAGCAAAAACTAGAAATTATAAAATCTAGAAACAATAAAAGTTTATATATAAGTCATGATATTTAATGGAAGATTCTTGACGAAAGTGATGTAGGGAGTTTAAAACTATTCAACACAAGACAAAAATAAATTTGTAAATTTTTCTAAGACATCTCTAAAGAAGAAACTGAGAACGACATAAATCTTTACACAACAAATGAGAGGTAGTTTTGTCAAATATCAATAAAAGGACAATATCCAAAGATCAATGAAGGTGACACAAACTTCTTGCCTATACCTACTGAAAACAATGAATTTCTAAAATTTCACACAAATTACCGGATCTTACACCAGAGAGAACTTTAGACTTTCATCCCTTTTGGTTACCTGGTAAGTCCATACTGGATTTAATTTAGGGACTGCTAACCTTCCGTTACCTTCACCGTTCATCAAAGTTCCCTAATCTAGACTGTTTGTCTCACGGACTACGGGATACCTACCTCCAAGTACTGTAACATGTCCTCTGTTCCTTGTTCTGGTAGGGGTACCCTTTCTTTACGTTTTTCCGTTTTACCAATAGACTCCTCCGGAATGTTTATCGACACTTTTCTTCTCTTCGTTTTCCGTTTCCTCTTTTCCTTTCTATATGGGTAAACTTACGTCTCAAGGTTTCTTATCGTTCATCTCTATTCTTTCGGAAGGAGTCACTAGTCACGTTTCTTTATCTCCTTTTGTTATCTTACCCTTTCTGCTCTAGTGAAGTTCTTTTAACCTCCATGGTTCCCTTGTAAAATACATTTCTACCCAAGTGATTTCCTGTCTTTACCATACCTGGATTGTCTTCGTCTTCTATAATTCTTCTCCACCGTTCTTATGTGTCTTTTGATATGTTTTTTTTAGAATTACTGGGTCTATTAGTACCACCACACTATTCAGTGGATCTCGGTCTGTAGGACCTTATACTTCAGTTCACCCGAAATCTTTCATAGTGCCACTTGTTTCGATCACCTGCACTATCTTAAGGTCAACTCAATAAAGTTTAGGATCTTCTACTACGACACTTTCACGACGTGAGTTATACGGTCGTTTAAACCTTTTGAGTAGTCACCGGTGTCCTGACCTTTTCCAGTCAAAAGTAAGGTTAGGGTTTCTTTCCGTTACGATTTCTTATGAGTTTAATGACGCATTAACGTGAGTAGAGTGTACGATCGTTTCATTATTTGTTTTAAGAGGTTTGGTCCGAAGTTGTCCTTCACTTGGCACTTGAAGGTTTACAAGTTCGACCTAGATCTTTTCCGTCTTCTTGGTCTCTAGTTTGACTGTTGCAGGCAACCTAGTAACTTTTTCGTTCTCTCAAGGTCTTTTTGTAGTTTAAGACGAAATAACTGATGTAGTTTTGGAAACTGACACACCTAGTGTTGTTTGACACTTTTTAAGAATTTCTCTACCCTTATGGTCTGGTGGACTGGACGGAGAACTCTTTAGACATACGTCCAGTCCTTCGTTGGCAATCTTGACCTGTACCTTGTTGTCTGACCAAGGTTTAGCCCTTTCCTCATGTAGTTCCGACATATAATAGTGGGACGAATAAATTGAATATACGTCTCATGTAGTACTCTTTTTGACCAGACCTACTTCGTGTTCGACCTTAGTTCCAACGGTTCTCTTTATAGTTATTGGAGTCTATACGTCTACTGTGTTGGGAATACCGTCTTTCACTTCTTCTGGATTTCTCGGAGAACTACTCATTGTCACTTATTCAACCGAATTTTGAGTTGTAAGTCTTTTGATTCTATTACCGTACACCAGGGTAGTGGAGTACGTTTATCTACCCCTTTGTAACCTTCGCCAGTGTCTGAAAAAAAACCCCCCCCATCCCCCGCCCCACGGTTTTAGTGACGTCAACCACTGACGTCGTTGAATCTGTCGTATAATTTTTCGTATAATTTCGGTTGTTTCCAGTTCGATCAGTTTCGATACCAAAAAGGTCATCAATACATGTCTAAACTCTCAACCTGATGTTTCTTTCGACTCGTGACTTCTTAACTACGAAAACTTGACACCACAAGTTCTTCTGAGAACTCTCAGGGAACCTGACGTTCCTCTAGGTTGGTCAGGTAGGATTTCCTTTAGTCAGGACTTATAAGTAACTTTCCTGACTACGACTTCGACTTTGAGGTTATGAAACCGGTGGACTACACTTCTCGACTGAGTAAACGTTTCTGTGACTACGACCCTTTCTAACTTCCACCCTTCTCTTACCCTGCTGTCTCCTTCTCGACCAACCTACCATAGTGGTTGAGTTACCTGTACTCACACCCATTTGAGTCCCTCAACCACTACCTGTCCCTCCGGACCGTACGACGTCAGGTACCCCAGTGTTTTTCAACCTGTGTGGACTCGCTGACTTGACTGACTGACTCACAACAGACACAATCACTTACAAGGTACACTCGAACTCTTCATACATATAAGACGACAATAAGTTACTTCATCACCTATCTACAGTCAATATAGGTCAACTGACTACCATAAAAACACAAGTATCGAGTCAACCATTTCTTAGGCGGACGTTACGTCCTCTGGGGCCAAGTTAAGGACCCAGTCCTTCTATACGGTCTCTTCCCTATCCGGTGGGTGAGGTCATAAGAACCCGAAAGGAACACCGAGTCAACCATATCTTAGGAGGACGTTACACCCTCTGGACCCAAGTTAGGGATCCAACCCTTATAGGGGACCTCTTCCCTTTCCGATGGGTGAGGTTATAAGACCGGACCTCTTAAGGTACCTGACATATAGGTACTCGAACGTTTCTCAGTCTGTACTGACTCAGTGAAAGTGAAGTAACAACTCAAGTCGATAAAGGAATGACTAATAACAGACGACATAGACAAGTAAAGACTCTCCTATAACTACGTAGGCTGATACTATTACCTAAGTAGATAAAGAGGAACTCCAAGATGGTCAAAAGGGGAGTTGTTAAACTACAAGACAACAATCCTTGTAGGTACATTTCTTAAAATACACAAGAACCTCTCACCTGAGGAAATAGTAATGTATCACAGAGAAGAATAGGGACTATTGAAAAGAATGAAACTTCACACAAGACGGAGTTTAATTATATTGATAAGGACGAAAGAAAACTAATCACAATGACACCGTATAAAAAGAGATAAATGAAAGTTACACATACACAGAAGTATAAATTTCACAACTCAAACACCAACCCAACCCCAAAAACTAGATAAGACTGTTAGACAGAAAATTAACTAGGTAAATATGGTAACTGTAAGTTTTACTAATAAATACATCAACCTTATTACAGATAGTATAAGTAATGGTAAAAGATAAACAACGGGAAGAAAAGGGGGATTAAAATCGAAAGTATGAAAAAGACAAAACAATAAAAAAAAACATACACACCAAAATTAGTTCTTAAAATATACTAAGGTAAAAGAGAGGAGAGAATTATATAATCAATATTAAGAGAAAATTTGAAAAGAATCACCAACGGGATCTCAAACGTTATATACAAATATCGATTAGGTTGAGGTGAAAGTTTATTGTAATATCGTGAAGTGTCCATCACACTTAAGGAATCTTAATGTTTTATTAGGATTAAAGAAGGTAGGGAACATAGTAACGACAGTAAATAGAGTTAATATATATTCGTATGTATTTACATACATGTACGTGTACTCTGTATATGTAGTCATAGATATTGTCTCAGATAACAACGATAATAATATAATTTGTATAACAATAGACAATCTAGTTAATTTTTATTCTTTTTGCTTTTAAAATAAATTGACGGTAAATAAGAGAAAAGTCACGAGAAGGAAAGAAATGTACCGAAAGGAACATCGAGCCAACCATTTCTTAGACGGACGTCACGTCCTCTGGGCCCAAGTTAGGGACCCAACCCTTCTAGGAGACTTCTTCCTTTACCGTTGGGTGAGGTCATAGGAACGGACCTTTTAGCGTACCCGTCTTCTCGGACCACCCGACGTCAGGTACCCCAGTGTTTCTCAGTCCGTACTGACTCGTTGATTGTGAATGAATGAAGGAAAGAAATGTATCCAGACTTAAAGGCTGGATATAATAAAAGAAAGAAAGATTTCTTGAAGATTATAAAGAACGTACCGTGAAGAGGACCGTTGTTTAAAGGAGTATAAAAACAAACAGACTCTTTCGGAAGTAAAGAAAGTAAAACTTCCTAGCGAAAGGTCCCATGTCTTTATATCCAACCACCAAAAAATAGAGATTTATAAACTTATAAAATAAGATGAGAGAAGAACGAATGTACCAAAAACTCCTCTTTAAGATACATTAAGAAACAAGACATCAGTTCGACCAAAAGAGGAGACTGAAGAAAACCCTAAATTTTTAAGTAGAAACTAAAAGATATTTAACTTTTACTATACGTATCCACATTAAACAAACAAATAACGTAAATAGAACGAACCCAAGAGGCTCGAAGGACTTAGACACCAAACCACAGACTGAAATTAAACAACTTTAACAGTCGTAATAACAGAGTTTATAAAGAAGACAAGAAGAAAGAAGAGGAAGACCATAAGGGTAATGTGTATACAATGTGTAAAACATTAACAGGGTGTCAGCAACCTACCAGACAAGAAAAAAGGGAGTCAGAAACAAGAGAAACGAAAAGACATAAACTCCTAAGATAACTATATAGAAATCGAGTCTTTTAAGAAAGAAGTTGGTACAGGTCAAATCATTATTTAGGGAGTTTCAGTAAGAATTAAATACAATGTCAAAAAAAACAAACAAATAAACAAAAATTAGAGACCCTATAGAAAAACCGACAATCCTGAAGGTAGAGAGTCCAATGTCACGGTTAGACAAGGACTTACAATACATAAAATAGGTAACCGTGGGAATTATATATAAAAATGGTGTTTTTTACAAATAAAGAGCGAGTGTGAATATAGAAAACGTCCGGTAACCACCGCGAAGAGATGACATAGAATTAATCTCCGAGTCTGACTTCCTCGAAAGGAACACACCTTACAACAACCAGAACACACTTTCCCTTTTCTATTTCACCTTGCTTAGTGGGTCACCGAGGACCATTTGTCATAAGAATCTTCACCGTGTACAATGAAAATAAGGAAACCGTTCAGGCATCTTTCGTAGTCTAGTCACCTCACCTTTACACAGAGAAGCACATTGGAAATTGTATAATTAGTATCAACAATTTTAAGGAGTAGACTATTAAGGTTGTAGGGAGTTACAGACTGAGAGTACGAACGAGACAGAGAAGTATAACACAAAAACGGAAAACCACATGAATATACAAAAAGAACTATCGGTCTGTACTACATGGTCCATATTTTTTTTCTTAACGACATTTATCTGGAAATCATTACACCATTTCACTCCCTTCTCCCCTTCGTAAGACATCAGGATACTAACCCAGAGTCAGAAATTCACTCGGACACGAAGACTTGATATATAAGGTGTTCACAAAGAGTCAAAAAAGGAGGGGGAAAACCACCGTGTCCAACCAATGTCAACCGACTTCAACCCATAAAGGGAAGGGAGACTGTTAACCCGGGAGTATTACGGGGTCGACAAATCCGAGATCAAAGGGGATTCCCGTCCGGAAAGATTCACGTCTCAGGGGACCGATAAAAATTTACAAAAGAAAAAGGGAGGAGAACGATCTTCGGACTCTAAAAGGGGAATTATAAACGGAGTCCGAGTTTATATCAAGTCATATCTTGAGTTATATCCTCTTCCCATGCTGTCTCCTGGTCTACCAACCTACCGTAGAGGATGAGTTACCTGTAATCAAACTCGTTTGAGACCCTCTACCACTTCCTGTCCTTCCGGACCGCACGTCGTCAGGTTCAACCAGGGTTTTTCAGTCTGTGCCGAACTCACTGAGTTGTCGTTGTTGTCTTGAGCAATGGGACATAGATGAATTTGAGACAATCGGAAATGGGACGAAGTAGACCACTACAGGTACAGTAGAGGACCCAACAACCTTTTCTGACAAACGAACCTTGTCACACAAAGAGGACTTTTTTTGAAATAATCGGAAACGAGACGAAGTAACACATAAGGTTCCGGTTTGAACGGACAATAAGGTCCATAGAGATCTGAAGGATGAAAACAAAAGGTTAGGGAATACTACTTTTCCTATAGAAGAAACCACAATCAAGATCTTCCAAAACATTCAGAAGTATCTTGGAAAGTTGAAGTTGAAGAAACCGTAGTCACCAACCCCGTAACTGAACCTAACGACACTACAACCTACGTAAAACCTTTGTTTGACTCTACTAAGACAGCAAAACCACTAACGTGGGTTCATGACGTAAAGCCTGAGAAAACAACTGATACTCCCAATGAGGTAAAGAAGATTCCCTATGAACGGGTGTCATCATTTATATTACCAGTAGACTTAACTTACGTAGGTACGGACAGGTAAAATCAAGTGACTAAGGATTCTACAGTTACAAGTCAGAACGGTAGAGGACGAACTGGTACAGGTTAAATGGGACTAATTACTTGGATTGTAAGGTCCGAGGATACGTCATAACAAGAAATGTCGTAGTCTGAAATGAAAGTGGTTGTCTGTGTAGGTGTTGACTCACAACAAGGACGAAGTAATAAAGACCTCTATAATCATTAACGGGAGAAAGAGAAGGAGTCATCGTATAACCTGTGAAAGACTGGGCCCCACCCCCCTCCCGAGTAGAAGGGCACAGTATAGAAAAACGGAAAATTACTACAGATACCCCAAGAAGTCCGTTCTTATGACGTCACCCGACGGTAAAGGGAGAGGTCACCTGGTACAAAACAGTCTTGAGACGTAATACTGAACAAGTAGAACCTACCGGGACGAACCGTATCGAGTATCGAAGTGACTCAATACGTTCGGAGAAGTGCTCCGACACTAGGTACTTCCTCCTCAGAGAACATCCCTTGGATATAAACTCAGTACGAAAACATAGGTAAGTCGGTGAGATACAGAAACTAATATCGTGAGTTAGGTAGCTGTAAATTTTATTAAAAACTATCCATACATGAATAACGGTAAAATTTGAAACAAAAGGTTAACAAAAATATTAAATGAAAACGAGTAAAATTTGAGAAAAACAAAAAGACAAACTGCAAACTACTAAAAGAAAACATCATAAGAACTCAAGGAAAGAAAAACCAAAAACACTTGGACAACACATAAAAAAATAAACACCAATGGTACCTTAAGTTTATACAACTGGGTATTGACATAGATGATCGAAATTACACTATCAGTTCATTCAAGTTTGAATAAGATTTTCTAGATGTAAAAATATGAGCGGAGGGTGTCTAAAACTACAGGATAAAAATGTAGAAGTACGAATAGGAAAAGGACATTTAACGAAAATGTTTAAAAAAATAACAAAAAATTGGATACACGATTGAATAAATTCACTAAAAGTTAAGAAAATATATAAACGAAAAGGATGACACTAAAATGTAAAAGATAACTACCAAGAAAAGATAAATCTCCTCTGAAAAACTATAAATAAAATCCTATCCAAATCATGACGACATAATAAAATCAAAAACGAGTAAGTTTCTAAAATGTCAAGATTAGTCTAGACGGGTTCACACAAGATGAGTTACTGGTTAAACCTTGAAACGATCATAAAATAGGGAATTGAATGAAAAGTTTTAGACACATACAATGAAACCCAGTCCAGGTACGTGTATGTTAACCTTTACGTTCGTACCCTCAAGTATTTCTCAAAATTTCTAGTGAAAAGACTTAAAGAGGGAGAGGTACTAGGAGGGACCATGAAAGACGAAGACATCGAGATGAAAAACCAGGAGATCGGTAATTTGATCCTGAAATCCATGAGACAAGACAGTACGTGAAAGTCGTTGACACGGGCATAAGTCCCGGTTCACTGTCTTGTCTCTCCTTTTGTACGTTTCCCCCAAGTGGACTCCTTATAAAGGGAGAGACACATACAACGGAGGATAAACAATGACAACGGTGGTGATGGTCATGACGTTGTCCCCTGACCTCGTGTTCTCTTACCTCTTTTTTCGTGTTTTCCTTTTATCCCTTAAAAATGTGACAAAAATTCGTAATCTCCCTAGGGAAAAGTCGAGGAATGTGATTTTGATCTCTAAAGGACCTTGATATAGAAGTGATTACGGGTGAAGACCCAAACCCCGACATGACTTAAGTCCAATCCCTTACGAGCTCCTTTCTTTTGACATTTGAGTAACGGTCACCTTCACTATGAAGTTTAAGGTTGAAAGAAAAGGTTAGGAGGTTAGGAGGACAATGACAAATGAAAAACCTCAGGAGTTAATAGACGAGGTAAGTACGGTGGTACGGAATATTGACGTAAGTTACCCTGTCTGTAACATTTTACACGAATAGGTCTTGATTTTAAGGATTAATAATGAAAAGTTCTACTAAAAATGAATTTTATTAATTAAAATAAAGTCTTTATTTGTCACTACCAATAACACACGAGTCAACGATTCAGTACAGGTTGAGAAACACTGGGGACACCTGACATCGGGCGGTCCGAGGAGACAGGTACCCTAAAGGGTCCGTTCTTATGACTTCGTCCAACGGTAAAGGAGGAGATCTTACTACCAATAATGTCACAGTATTTGTGTCTAATTTTAATAATTTAATGACCGTTTGGTTGTAGACTTAATGAGAGACTTCTGGATCAGAAGGAATTTAAGTACAAATTACAGAAAGGAAACCTTTACAAACAGTGCTAAGATGGATTTCTGCTACAATCTTCACTTCTCTCAGTCTTTTAGACAAGACATGTAGACGCAGAGAAAACGACAGAGTGTATATCCCAATAACAATGGTAGAAAGATTTAAGGTATATATACACAATCACATAACCACATAACCACAAAAAGAAAGACCGAATGAAGTGAGACACATTAACCGAGGTCAAAGTAGGTGGAGTAATCTTGACTAAGAAAAACTACCGACTCATTATGAGGTAACACATATACATGGTGTCGAAAGAATAGGTAAGTGGACGACTAACTGTAGATCCAACGAAGGTACAGGACCGATAATATTTGTCACGACGCTAATTGTAACCCCATGTACCGCCCCCCCAAGTCCTCACCCTTGAATACATGTGGGTACCGTCTAAGTACAACTACATATCGTTTTGGTTATGTCATAACATTTCATTTTTTATTTTATTTTATTTTATTAAAATTTTTTTCTTTACTTCTCTCACTTAATTGATATTTATATTTTAAAAGTATTTGGACATCTGAGTTTTTTTCGAAATACCACATGAACTGTTACCGAAACACAAAAAAAAAAAAAAAACAAACAAAGGAGAAAAATTTGGTTCTACGGGAACTGAGTTTATATCTCTACAAGTGATACATTCGATCTAATTTTGTTCCCTTAGCCGAGACGACTCGTGGAAGGTCACGGAGTAATTCGGAATCACCGGTATAACTCGGATACACCTCAAGTATTTTTAAGTGACAGTACCTGGGTCCGAAACCGTTGTGTAGATATAAACACGATGAATTTTGTTCGTTAAAGTAGAGAAACACAAAAGAGTAGACATTTTTCACAAAGGAGGAGACATTTTACCCGATGAATATGAGATGTGTGTGTAGACAAAACTTCTACTTTACTCGAAAGTACTCAGTTCGTAGATCTCTTATTGTCCACGAGTTATTTACCATCAAAAGTAAGAAAATTTCGGTATAAAAGAATTTTATGTAACTATTATGATGACGATCAATCTGATTAGTGTCTATCAGAAGTAGAAATGAAGAGAACCTCGAAATTCTACCTTTGAAAAATAGAACACACGACAAATTTCGTCAGATCAACTGTTTGGAAACCTAAGAACCGAAAACACGGTCATCGAGACACCAGTACAATGAAGGAAGAAGGAATTGGACTCGGTGTCTAAAGTATGGAGATTTGACTATACTATTTTCACAAATGAAGTATCTCAAAACACTTAGAATTGATTCGATTACGTACATTTCGTGACTAGTACCTGTGACCGTACATCATTTTTTTTTTTCCGTATATTATTTCTACTCTATAAAAGACCGATTCTTCTATCTTTTATATGTCGTAGTAAGAGTCTTCTACATCTTAACAGACTAAGGACAAATAAATGGAGATAAAACCGACAGAGAGGCTCATAGATTTAACTCGTAAGGTACTCTTGATAACACCTCATAGTCAGTTCGGTAAATTAAAGAGACTCATAAGGAAGAAAGAACGAATTCAATCTCATAAGACGGGTGGACAGAGTCAGTAATGTACGACCCTTGTTTCCTAATACTACTAAATTTTACACTAAAATTTTACACAGTTGGTAAGAAACTGTGAGAAGAAGTTTTCTACTTCGGATTCGGGGGAAAGGAAATCCTAAACGAGGATTACTTACCGTATTTCGTTACCATCGTCACAGTGTAAAGTCTCTGATCCAGTATTTTCCGTGACACCGAAGAAGACTCGAAAGAAAGTAACTAATCAGTGAGACCCACTTCAATCAATGATGTAGTACTCCTGTGAGTTTGTCGGATTCTTCTCTGGTACACCACTCCTTGACAGTTGTCGATACACTCACTTAGTAAAAGTTTCATTTAGGACATAGTGGTGAGTTCGGAAGTCTACTGACGTTGGAACGAATATAGGACTGACGTCGGTACACTTTCTGGGACTCAGTTACAAGGGTCTATTCGGTGAGGGTTTAAGGACTGGATGTCTTTAATATTCTATTATGTAAAACACAGACACACAAAATTCAGTAACCTAAAACCTCATTAAACAGCACGTCGAAATCTATTGATTGTGTCTAAAACTATGGACCTTCACCCTACGGTTGTATTGTCTATAGGTTTTGACACCCTTACTGAACTCTTAGTCAGTTTTTGACCTTCCTCTTCGATTATAAAATACCCGTCTAACAATCATCTTTAGATTTTGAAACTCCTCCGAAGTTTACTTATAAATTTATCTTCATTCCTTACAATGACCTTTTACTTCCGTCCCCCTTAGGAACAATACATCACCGTCTTTTAAATCGTTGCGAAAGTGGACTTAAATAAACCTTTCATCTTTTAGATATGTTACTTGACCTACCAGGTCGATCCTTTTGAGGGTCGATTTCATAATTTCCGTGACGGACCAAAGAAGTACGACGAATATCACTTTACACTTTCCTCAGGTCTAAACGACGAGAACTTCTAAAGATTAGCAGATTCACTATTTATTACGATTTTAATTCTTTACCGAAATGTTGTCCCTAAAGAGTCCTGTCTTACAAGGTCTCTATTTCGGATTCATTCCATTCTGACATTTTAGGAAATAATTCTGAAGTCTTTCTAGGTTCCAGTCCCGAGTTTCTCGTCGGTCAGTTCGTTATCTTGAAGATTCTTCGAATTCCCATGGGAGGAAGTCATGAGAGTCTTCTTCAAGTTACGATCCTTCTTGAATTAAGTGTCTATAAAACCCCTCTCAGAAACTACATTATCTCATTTGTAATTCTTCTAAGTGTCTTCTGAACGTTTCAAAATTTCTATTAATATAAATCTCTTTGTGATAGTAAAACCTGACTTTACCCGTCTTTGTCATGTTTTACTTTACTCTGTAAACCTGAGGGTTTCGAGAAGACGGTCCTTTTATATACTCTTTGAAACGTTCACATTTGTATCTGACAGAAAGTTCCTTTTCCTTTCTAATGGACCTTCCACCTTTGTTCTGAGACCCCNTCGGTTCTCGGTACTTCTTAATAAGGGTCTATCCTCCTACTGACTTAGTTCTTTGAAGGTTGTAAAAGTGTCCATCTAAAGTCTTAACAAATACTTCGTCACTGAGGGAACACGGAAGATAAAGGGGAGAAAAAAACACCTTGTTATAAAAATATCCAATAGAACACGAAAGATTGGTGACATACAACTCACTACCCTCACCCCACCTCACTACTTCCGTCTATCAAACAGAGACATCAAGTACCAGTGGTTCAACTCTCCTTGTCATTAACTCTTTGATATAAATTTCTTGATGTTCTCCCCTCGAAGTTCATGTGGACCTAGACTAAATATACTACTATAAGACCCAAAGTTCGACTACGACATTAACCTATTCTGAAACTCCTAGGAACCCTCACCACTCATATTAAACGTACACCCTCCTTATAGTTATTAAACACCTGTTTCCGTTTTGACACCATCAAAACTTTATACAGGTGGTTAAGAAATGGTGAGAAAGGAAGTTTCCGTCTGGGATAAGGACAGGGGAATTTCCAATTCACGGACATTACACAACGAAGGTTACTTGTCCTACTTATAAGTAATCACTCAACGAAGATTACTTGTCTTATTTCGTCTTAATTGGTACAGTTAAGTCTCTAATCAGTATTTTTCAGTCACATGGAAGGGGACTCGAGGAAGACATAACCTAGTGAGTAAAATCTCATTCAGTTGACTATATAATACTACCGTGAGTCTACCGGATACCTCTACGGGTGTACCACTCCTTGACTCCTGAGGACGGTTTTCGGTTCACTGACTCGGTAGGACTTTCGCTTAGAAGGTCGGGATACTTTCGGAAGTCTACTGATTTTGAGGACGGTTATAGAATTCACGTTGATATAATCTCTGGAACTCAGTCTTGAATAGTCTAGCAAGTCAAGTCAAGTCAGTGAGTTCAGTAAAGACTTAGAAACGCTGGGGGACTTGACGTCGTGCGGTCCAGAGGAACAGGTAATGGTTGAACGTCTCAAATGAGTTTGAGTACAGGTAACTCTACCACTACGGTAGGGTGGTAGAGTAGGAGACAGTAGGGGAAGAGGAGGACGGAAGACAGAAAGGGTCGTAGTCACAGAAACGTTTACTCAGTCGAGAAGTGTAGTCCACCGGTTTCATAACCTCAAAGTCGAAGTCGTAGTCAGGAAGGTTACTTATAAGTCCTGACTAAAGGAAATCCTACCTGACCAACCTAGAGGAACGTCAGGTTCCCTGAGAGTTCTCTGAAGAGGTCACGGAGTTAAGTTTTCCTAGTTAAGGAACAGTGAGTCGAAGGAAATATCAGGTTGAGAGTGTAGGTATGTACTGATGACCTTTTTGGTATCGCAACTTATTTACAGTTTCATTATGGAACGAATAACGAATAAACGATACTGAACAACCGTTTTATTACAGAGACGAAAAATTATACGACAGATCCGATCAAACCGTATCAGTTATTTCGTTTTTATCTACAAAAAAACCTTGAGAGAACGAAAAAGTTACTAGGTCTTCGACAACCGTTAAACTAGAGACCAAGGAGACGGAAAAGATTTTGATCGAACTTGCAGGCCTTCAAGTGCCAAGTGCATAACGACTTCGGACCGAACCTCTTAAAACTCGTAATGAAATGATCGTACACTCTACTCACGTTAACACGTTATCAGACTCGTAAGAAACCGTAACGGAAAGAAACCCTAACCTGACTTTTGACTGGAAAAGGTCAGGACACCGGTGACGACTCAAAGAGTTTAAACGACCGCACAACTCACGTCGTGAAAGTGTCGTAGTAGAAAGTCCTAAACTTTCTCGAGTTGACCTTAAGGTAGTGGAGGTGATCGAAACAAGCATCACCACGAAAGATTCGGAAACTGACACACCTAGTGTTATTTGACACCTTTTAAGAAGTTCTCTACCCTTATGGTCTGGTAGACTGGACGGAGAACTCTTTGGATATACGTCCAGTCCTTCGTTGTCAATCTTGACCTGTACCTTGTTATCTGACCAAGGTTTATCCTTTTCCTCATGCAGTTCCGACATATAACAGTGGGACGAATAAATTAAATGTACGTCTCATGTAGTACTCTTTGCGACCCAACCTACTTCGTGTTTGACCTTAGTTCTAACGACCCTCTTTATAGTTATTAGAGTCTATACGTCGACTGTGGTGGGAATACCGTCTTTCACTTCTCCTTGATGTTTCGGAGAACTACTTTCACTTTCTCCTCTCACTTTTTCAACCGAACTTTGAGTTGTAAGTCTTTTGATTCTAGTACCGTAGACCAGGGTAGTGAAGTACCCTTTAGCTACCCCTTTATCACCTTTGTCCCAGTCTGAAATAAACCCCCCGAGGTTTTAGTGACGTCTACCACTAACGTCGGTACTTTAATTTTCTGTGAATGAGGAACCTTCTTTTCAATACTGGTTGGATATATCGTATAACCTTTCGTCTCTGTAATGAAACGGTTGTTTCCAGACAGATCAGTTCCGACACCAAAAAGGTCACCAGTACATACCTACACTCTCAACCTGACACTTCTTTCGACTCACGGCTTCTTAACTACGAAAACTTGACACCACAACCTCTTCTGAGAACTCTCAGGGAACCCGACGTTCCTCTAGGTTGGTCAGGTAAGATTTCTAGTCGGGACCCACAAAAGACCTTTCTTACTACGATTTCGACTTTGAGGTCATGAAACCGGTGGAGTACGCTTCTCAACTGAGTAACCTTTTCTGAGACTACGACCCCCGTCCTCCTCTTCCCCTACTGTCTCCTACTCTACCGACCTATCGTAGTGGTTGAGCTACCTACACTCAGACTCACTTGAGGCCCTCAACCACTACCTGTCCCTCCGGACCGTACGACGCCAAGTACCACAACGTTTCTTAGTCTGTGCTGACTCGCTGACTTGACTTGACTTGACTTGACTTGTCTCCAACCAGTATTGAAAGAGAGGTTCCTCATTTGTAGAAAATTAAAGTACCGACGTCAGTGTTAGACGTCACTAAAACGTCGGGAGGTTTTATCAGACAGTGACAAAGGTGACAAAGGGGTAGATAAACGGTACTTCACTACCCTAGTCTACGGTACTAAAATGAAAAGACTTACAACTCGAAATTCGGTTCAAAAAGTGAGAGGAGAAAGTGAAAGTAGTTCTCCGGGAAATCAAGAAGCGAAAGACGGTATTCCCACCAAAGTAGACGTATAGACTCTAATAACTATAAAGAGGGTCGTTAGAACTAAAGTCGAACGCGAAGTAGGTTGGGTCGCAAAGAGTACTACATGAGACGTATCTTCAATTTATTCGTCCCACTGTTATATGTCGGAACTACATGAGGAAAAGGACAAACCTTGGTCAGACAACAAGGTACAGGTCAAGATTGACAACGAAGGACTAGACGTATGTCCTAAGAGTTCTCCGTCCAGTCCACCAGACTATAAGGGTAGAGAACTACTTAAAAGGTGTCAAACAGTACTAGGTGTGTCAGTTTCCGACACCGTATCAGTCATTTCGTCTTCATCTACAAAAAGACCTTGAGAGAACGAAAAAGTTACTAGGTCGCCTACAACCGTTAAACTAGAGACCAAGGAGACGGAAAAGATTTTGGTCGAACTTGTAGACCTTTAAGTGCAAAGTGCATAACAACTTCGGACCGAACCTCTTAAAACTCGTAATGAAATGATCACACACTCTACTCACGTTAAAACACTATCAAATTCGTAAGAAACTGTAAGGGAAAGAAACCCTAACCTTACTTTTGACTGGAAAAGGTCAGGACACCGGTGACGAGTCAAAACTTTTAAACGACCGTATAACTCACTTCGTGAAAGTGTCGTAGTAGAAAATCCTAGACTTTATCGAGTTAATCTTAAGGTAGTCGAGGTGATCGAAACAAGTATCACTACGAACGATTCTTCAGGGTGAACTGAAGTGTAAGGTCCTACAGAACAAGATCCACTCACTTGTGTAGTAGTACTAATAGACCTAGTACTTCTAGCAAAAATCATGACAAGAAGACACATAAGAACGGTGGAGAAGAATTATAGAAGACGAAGACAATCCAGGTATCGTAAAGACAGAACATTACTCGGGTAGAAATGTACTTTAAAAGTGAACCATAGAGATTTAAAGAACTTCGTTAGAGATCAGAAAGGTTGAGATAACAAAAGGAGATAAAGAAACGTGACTAGTGACTCTTTCCGAAAGAATAGAGAGGAACCATACGAAACCTTGAGACGTAAGTAAGTAAGAAAGTAAAAGAGGAAACGAAGAGTGAAGAGAAGAAAAGTGTCGATAAACATTCCGGAGGAGTCTATTGGTAAAACGGGAAAACGTAAAGGAAAAGAACCCCTACCAGAACTAGAGACAGAGGACATGTTGCAGTGCTTCGAGGTAGGTATCAAGAAGTCCCTGAGACAGATAGTCTAGATCAGGAAATTTAGATAAACAGTGAAGGTGACATATTAGTATTCCCTAAACAAAATCAAGAATGGACTTACCAGATCACGAAAAGGGATGAAAAAAGTTAAACTCAGACTTAAACTGTTATTCCTCAAGTACTAGACTCGGTGTCAGTCGAGGACCAGAACAAAAACGACTGAGATATCTCGAAGAGGTAGAAACCACCTCTCAAGACTGTTTTACACCAGGTGACCTCTTCCCTTACCGTTTGGTGAAGTCATAAGAACGGAACTCTTGGGGTACTAGTCATACTTTTCCGTTTTTCTATCCTATCACTTTCTACTTGAGGGGTCCAGCCATCCACGGGTTATACGACGACCTCTAGTTACCTCTTTATTGAGGTCTTTCTTACTTCTCTACTTCGGTTTCGTTTTTGTTGTGGGTCGACACCTACACTGACCACTACCTTCGTTCCAGGTTACTACATTTCTCGTTATAACGTATCTTTGGACCTTACAATCCAGGTACTTAGTTCCGTTTAACCTTCACCAGTTGGTCCTCTACCGTTCTTACTTGTAGTTGTAAAATCCTTAGTCGTTTGATTTTACGTTACCTTACCCACTTAAATTGAGTCTACTGGTAATATAGATGATGACACACGTTATTAGGGAATCTTCTTTACCTCATCGGTAGTATCAGTTGTTTTCTCAGGTTTTATGTCATGAACCTACGTCAGAGTTTTTGCTGTCTTACTAGAGACAAGTAAAGGTTCCGTTTGGTAAGTTATAGTGTCATTAGGTTCTGATACGGAGCTGGTCATTACGACTTCTTCATCTTTAACTTACGAAGACACTTCTGGATGTTCTGGAATATCTTGTGGGGGATTTCAACAGGAAAAGTAATATCCCCTGGACTTACGTTTTTATCCTTCAGTTCTTTGTGCACCTCATTATCCGTTTAAACCGAAACCTCATGTCTTCCTTCGTCCCCTTTCCGATCATCTCAAAAGGTTCTCTTGTGTGACCAGTATAGTTTGTGGGAGAAGGTTGTTATGTTCTCTTCTGAGATGTGCACCTGTTGTGGTCTACCAGTTGTCGTTTTAGTCTAGCTAATAGTCTATTCGACGAGGAATATAGGACTAGGTGTCTTTGGTACTCTGCGAAACAAAGAACAAAACCACCATTAAACAATAGGTCATTATCTATTGACCTCTTCCTTTACCGTTGGGTGAACTCATAAGAACGGACCTTTTAGGGTACCTACCCCCTCGGACCGTCCGATATTAGGTACCCCAGCGTTTATCAGTCTGTCCTGACTCGATGAAGTGAGTGAGCGAGTGAGTCAACTATTGATTATGTCCCGAACTCAACTCCACCACCCGATCTTACCTTCTGATAGTTTTTACGTCTTCGTTCTTTACTCACGGTCCGTTACTCGGGAATTAAGGGTTCCATGAAAGATATATTCGTATCTTCTTGTTCGTCATAACCTATTAAGAATGTGTAAGAATTCTGTCATGATGTGATGGTGGTATTAGAAAGACGAAGACGAGTTCACTAAAATTTACTTCGTATGAAAGAGTATGTTAACTTTGCGAAGTACCTCTGGATCCGGAGTGTCGAGAAACTCTCCTATTTGTTCACCGTCTTAACTGTCTACTGTAAAGACAGATACGTCTGACCGTTGAGAAAAAGAAGTTTCTAAGATATTACAAAAGACAGTCAAGACACACACACTTCCACTACCCCTTGTCCCTACACTACCGGTTTGAAGACGATAGAACCGATCTCCCGTAGTTCTGTAGATAAAAGATGAAAAAGGTCCCATTCCGTATCTAATTGGTCGTATCCGGGACACAATCTTATTACTGAGGTTACCTCCTGTTAGGATCCTGAAAGGTTCGGTAAGGTGTTCATCCTACCTTCGGATCGATTTGACCACTGAGTTACACAAATACCCGCCGGTAAGTCATGTTGGGTACTGAGCCCGAAAATGTACTGAGTGGAAGTTCCGACGTTTACTCGAGTGTTTAGATACATCCGACACAGGGGGATTTTAGACGAAAATTTGTGTGTACGGTGGTTGTACATGTTAACACGGACAGGGACACTGTCTAGTACACCGAACAGGACCCGTGGGACAATAGTGACGACCCTTTAAAGAGTCAGGTGACCCTCTTCTTTAACAGGTAAAGATCCGAGTGAGAAGGCGAGGAGAGAGATGAGACTAACCAATTGGTACCATGTCCCCACTCTCCTGACTCTAGTCACTACATGAGTTCGGTCAAGTGTTCTCAACTAACTATTTAAAAGTCTTTAGAACGAACGACCAATAATTAGTGTCGGTAATAATTTGTAATTTGAATGAGAATTTATACAATATGATTTTGTATCCATCATTTATGAGTTTCGATTTGTGAAAGATTACTAAAATGATGGAAAATGACAATAAATGTGAGTTCAATAAATGTAGGCACTTTGGACATACTATCTTTATGATTTGTATGTACAGTCACAATCTGTATGACATGTAGAGAGGAGTTGAAACATAAGTCACCATATTATAACTATCGAACCTTAGTCGGTATCACTTATAAACGTGGTACCTTTAGTAATTTCGAAAAAAAATCCTCCCGACAAATAATGTGGAAATGGTCGTATGGAGACGGACCCCGGGTGGACACCTAGATCCGTTCCCACCTAAGACACCATAAAGTGTTGAAAATTTTACTTTCGACAAAGTTCTCTGAATCGACCCGGTGAAAGGACTGTGATGTCATTCAGACTTACCTACTCTATTTATCTTTAGAGGACCTTCCTCGGGTACATTAGGATAAATGGGAACGTCCAGTCCTATCCATGATATGTCCCGGTACCCACGACAGTTAGTAAGTACGTAGGTACATAGGTAGAGTTTTTCTGGGACAGTACAGGAAGTGGATCCCGTTTGACACCCAGTATAGGCCAGACGGAGTGGGTCGTTTATCTGTAAGACATTTTCTTGACGGACTCTCCATACCTCTTATCGGTAAGGTGTGTCATTGGTGTTTTTACATTAACTAGAGTAATGTTCCAGTGGTCGGGAACGTTTTTCTCCATAACAAAGTTTCAATCTTAGAACTCTGAGTCCCTTATGGAGTTCGTCTTGAAAACACATCCCAGGAGACCGTGAGTCTAAGAAGACCACCGTAGGGGTAATAAATATTTTCTCCTGTCTTCTAAACGACGTATGAAGACAAATTAACGTAGGACGACTTGTCAACTTCGTTTAAGTCCTTAAAAGTTTTAAACTTGAGTTACCCGGTAAATAGAAAATTACGAACTCTTTATAATCCCTTTCTCTCGTAAAGTTCAACTTGACCCCGTTAAGTTCATGGGCTCCCGACAGGACAACGTCCCTCGTGATTGACCACTGGTTTTCAGGTTCGAAGGGAAGGTACTACATCTGAACAAAGACTCTCCTCCGAAGGGTCGGTAAAGGGTCGGGGTGGATGGAGATCCGTCCCGGTAAACTGATCAAGAATAGTCATGTTATTCATCCGTACTATACATAGTAAAGTCCCGGTTATACCAATTCATCACCCACTAAGAAGCGAGAGTAAAAAGATAGATGACAACCTTGTAACCCCACTGGAGTTTCGGTGTTACACCCTATCTCGATGTTCTACCTTTATCGACTTAAGAACTCAGTGGTGAACCTCTATACAGTGTCTAAGAGGTTGTCTAACTGAACTTTCTATTTATTCGAAGGTAACACGATTCGGGGACTCTACATTTTCAACAAACAATAACGTCGAGTACTAATTATGTACAAGAGACCGGACAATTCATGAGAGCAGTTTAATATCCCGGAACTCCGATAACGGGAGACACTGGAGAACCTGGTTCCTCACCGACAAATAGAGACTCTGTGACAAAGGGAGTTTCGACCGAAGGTCACTCGGGGACCTGACTCATTTGGACCATGTTCAGTTTTTGTTCCCTTTAGTCCATGACAGAGAAGGTGGAATCCTTTGCGAAGTAAATCACTATTAAACTTAAGGGGTGGAGAATGACACGACTGTCCGAGATAGTCCTCCGTCGTTACTAAGTTACGAGTTCTACTAGTCTCAGACCGTCTCGGAGTCTTCGAGAGACGAAACCGTCTAAAGTGTCACGTGTAGTTGTGATCGTATCGGAAACCCTCTAGGATCGTTCCTATAAGACGGCTCCACAGTGACGATGGGACTGTCGGACTGTTAGTTGAACGAACAACTCCGAAAAGCTTCCGGAGGTATTACGGGTCACAAGACTTACTGTGTGTCTTTTTTTGTATATCCTGGTTCATATCTGATCCTTTCGGACTCTAAATAGAATACGAAAATAAGGAGGCGAGGATACCGATGTTAGGGTGTAAACGATACCCCGTCTACGGGACTTATTCTATCAGATAAAGAACTGAACGGTGAAGTCACGGTAATAGACGACGGAGTAACCACGGACGTCCTGTATGAGGAACTGAACGTGACGGTATAAAAAAAAAATTAGTTCTTAGGTAGATAGAACACGGAAAGGGTCCCGAAAGTTGATGATGAGAGGGACAGGTGACGAGTAGAGAAAGCCTATTTAACAGCCAACTTTATACGATTCGGTCTGGGAGTTTACGAGACCGTAAGACGGACGGTGTGTGTCCTGAGAACTCGAGACTGGAGGGACTATTGGTTCAAACTGTAGAATATGTGGAGATGGAGACGGATCTTGGGGATTGGTAAATTCATCGTTTTCTGTGTTAGAGACGATAAAAGGACGTGGTGGGTCATGAAGGTCCAATATCAGAAACTCTTGAGACGACGATTCAGCGAAGTCAGTACAGGTTGAGACACACTGGGGTATCTGTCGTCGGGTGGTCCGAGGAGACGGGAACCCTAAGAGGTCCGTTCTTGTGAGAACGGTAAAGGAGGAGGTTACGTACTTTCACTTTTCACTTTCACTTCAACGAGTCAGTACAGGTTGAGAATCGCTGGAGTACCTGACATCGGATGGTCCGAGGAGGCAGGTACCCTAAAAGGTCAAGTCCTCATGACCTCACCCCACGACACGGATATTGGTCATTATGACGAGTGACCTTACTCCCCTTTCACATACCATCTTTCGACTAGAACGAAAGGAGGACAGGATACAGGACGGAGTACAAAGGGTTTCGCTGGTACTCTTTTCGATCTTCTGAAAAAAAGACCGAGGTAATGTCCAAAGACTACGAAAACTTGACCCGACAACCTCTTCTGAGAACTTTCAGGCAACCTGAAGTTCCTCTAGTTTGGTCAGGTAGGATTTCCTTTAGTCAGGACTTATAAACAACCTTTCTTACGACTTCGACTTCGAAGTCACGGCTACGACTTCGACTTATAGGTTATGAAACCGGTGGACTACACTTCTTGACTGAGTAGTCTTTTCTGGGACTACGACCCTTTCTAATTTCCGTCCTTCTCTTCCCCTACCGTCTCCTACTCTACCAACCTACCGTAGTGGCTGGGTTACCTGTACTCAAACTCGTTTGAGGTCCTCAACCACTACCTGTCCCTTTGGACCGCACGACGTCAGGTACCCTAGAGTTTCTTAACCTGTATTAACTTGATGACTTGACTTGACGACGGAGTTGGAATGAGTGTCGTCCTATATTTCACCAGGTGTCCTATGGAATTCGAGGACTGTCCATGGACCGAATAACGACAGTGTTATGATGGATGGAGTTTCCTGGTTTGGTTTCCTCCGATATTATTCTTGATTAGTAAATAAATAAGTTGTCTAAAATTGACTCGTGGTTTATACAACGTCTATGGCACGGTCCGTGACCCCTATGGTGTCACCTATTATTTTTTCAGGAAGAGAATAGAGAGTACATCGACTTTGAGACCATTACTCTATCTATGTTATTTGTTTATTAATTTGTTTCTACACAGTCTACCTACAAATTCACGACCTTTCTTTTACTTCGTCTCATTTTTGTGTTTCTCACTGATCCTCTCCCTAACGAGAAAATCCTTCTCAGCAGTCCCTTCGGAAGAGACTCTACGAGTGTAAACTTACTTCACGACTTACGTCATTCCATTGTTCTGTACCTCTTTCACAAGATCCTCTCCCCTGTTGTTCGGTTTGTCGGACTCTACTCTTTTTCACACCACACACACTACTTGTCCTTCCGGTCTCACTAGTCTCAATGTAAGAGAAATTTTCTGGTAGTCTGGGAAGTACGGAATGTAAGGACAAATTAAACGGTGTTCTTCCTTCGAGTTCGGAGGGTAATAGTGGACGTGGTAAGAGAAACGAACCGAGACATGTGGGAGATTAGGTTGAGGTCGAGGGTAGAGAGAGACTGGGGTATTTTGGAGATGACACGGGATCAAGTTGGTCTAAGAGGGGAAAGAGGTACGAACGTAAGTCTGTAGACTTGTACCGACTTTCCTTTTTTTTTTTTGTGATACAAATGTTCGGAGTGAAATTCAAATATTGGTGTTATGAACTCGGGGATTAGAGGATTGTTAGTATGTAAACGAATCGGTAAATGAGAGAGTAAGAAAATCTATCGATAAAGTGTGGAAAAGGAGAGAGGAGTTCGGAGGTTGTAGAAAGACAGAGGGGTGAGAATCATTATTGGAGTTAAGAATAAAAAACAGATATGTCTTCGTTAGTCTTCTGTTAATCGACTGGAAGGGTGTTGGTTTAACCAGGAAGAAGTCTGTAGGTAGGAACATGATATACGGAAGGAAGAATTGTGTTTCCTACTTAAGAGATACGGGAATAGTATCCTGGTAGGAAGGTGACACTTGACCTCAAGTAAGGAAGGTCTGATAAGTTCCTGAAACGAGGATATTTATTTGGGAGAGAAAGAGGATACTAGTAGTTATAAAAGGACAGGTAACTTAGTCAAGGCAGTGAATGGTTATACGAAGAGATGGGATATAGGTGAAGATTGATGAGAGGTTAAGAGACGATAAGGGATACCACTTCGTGATGTTTCTCAATAGACATGGTAGACCGAGATGAAAGAGTAGAGAGTAAGAAAGAAGTTGGAAAAGGAGGGTCCGAAAACCCATTACCAATGTACCTGCAAATAATGTGATAAGATACAAACATATGTAAATTAAAAAAGGTATTGTGTTTTAATTCTCAGTTCTTTCAAATAAAACCACCTACTCTCGAGAGAGCTTGTACTTATCAACTAAACCAGTGGTAGTGGGACTATGGTGGTGGCCTGTCTCTGTAGTGTGTGTGTGTGTGTGTGTGTGTGTGTGTGTGTGTGTGTTAATGTCCGATTATAGACACACTACTTGTATCTACGTTTTTAGGAGTTGTTTTAAGATCCTTTGTCTTGGGTCGTTGTGGAATTTTCCTAGTATGTGGTGCTAACTCAGTCTAAATAGGTTCCTTACGTTGTCTAGAAATTATATATATTTAGATAGTTACACTATGTGGTATAATTGTTTAATTGTTTTCTATTTTTAGTATACCATTAACATAACGAAGAGTAGGACAAGGACTGTGGTCAACAGAGAGAAAAGTGTGAGAGACGTGATAAACGACTTGGGTCCCATCCGTTCCGTACTCCTTTCTACGACCTTCTTCTACACTCCTCGGTGTCCTTGAAGTCCGTACAAATAAAAGAAGACCGACCGTGTCGTGGACATCGTCGTCTGTATCGTATTGTGTTGTACTGGCGTGTGTCGGAGAGAGGACCGACTGTGTCGTCGGTATTGTCATAAGAGAGGACCGACTACGATGTCGGTATCGTCATAAGTAGGTAAGAGAGGAAAGCACCGATTGGGTTGTCTGTGTCGGTACTGTTTCGTCATTACAGCGGCGAAAAAACCTACCTCGAGTGTATATACGTATGTGTTTCATCGTGTACTTGTTTTCTTATTGAGTACTACACTTCACGATATTCCCTAGAATCGACAATGTATCAGTAATAAATGTTTTACACCCCGGTCTCTTGGACTTGTATGGATGAACCGATTAAACGACAGAGAGGTGTTATTAGAGTTAGTCAAGTCAAGTCAGTGAGTCAGCACAGACTGGGAAACGCTGGGGTACCTGACGTCGTACGGTCCTAAGGAACAGGTAGTGGTTGAGGACCTCGAACGAGTTTGAGTACAGGTAACTCAGTCACTACGGTACGTTGGTAGAGTAGGAGACAGCAGGGGAAGAGGAGGACGGAAGTTAGAAGTCTTAGAAAAGGTTTCTCAGTCAAGAACTGTAGTCCACCGGTTTCATAACTTCAAAGTCGAAGTCGTAGTGAGGAAGGTCACTTATAAATCCTGACTAAAGGAAATCCTGCTTGACCAATATAGAGGAACGTCAGGTTCTCTGATAGTTCTCAGAAGAGATTGTGGTGTCAAGTTTTCGTAGTTAAGAAACCACGAGTCGAAAGAAGTGTTAGGTCGAGAGTGTAGGTATGTACTGATGATCTTTTTGGTATCGAAACTGATCGGACTGGAAACAACCGTTTCATTACAGAGAGGAAAAATTGTACGACAGATTCAACCAGTATCGAAAAGAAGGTTCCTAGTTCCCAGAAAATTAAAGTACCGACGTCAGTGGTAGACGTCACTAAAACCTCCGGGGGAGGGGGTTTTATTTCGGACAGTGACAAAGGTAACAAAGGGGTAGATAAACGGTACTTCACTACCCTGGTCTACGGTACTTGAATCAAAAGACTTACAACTCAAAATTCGGTTCTAAAAGTGAGAGGAAAAAGTGAAAGTAGTTCTCCGACAAATCAAAAAACGAAAGACGGTATTCCCACCACAGTAGACGTATAGAATCCAATAACTATAAAGAGGGTCGTCAGAACTAAGGTCGAACACGGAGTAGGTCGGATCGTAAAGAGTACTACGTCTGACCAAGGTTTATCCTTTTCCTCATGCAGTTCCGACATATAACAGTGGGACGAATAAATTGAATATACGTCTCATGTAGTACTCTTTGCGACGTGACCTTCTTTGTGTTCGACCTTAGTTCTAACGACCCTCTTTATAGTTATTGGAGTCTATACGTCTACTGTGGTGGGAATACCGTCTTTCACTTCTCCTCGATTTTTTGGAGAACTACTTTCACTTTCTCCTCTCACCTTTTCAACCGAATTTCGAGTTGTAAGTTTTTTGCTTCTAGTACCGTAGACCAGGATAGTGAAGTACCCTTTATCTACCCCTTTGTCACCTTTGTCACAGTCTGAAATAAAGTCCCCCGAGGTTTTAGTGACGTCTACCACTGACGTCGGTACTTTAATTTTCTGTGAATGAGGAACCTTCTTCTCAATACTGGTTGGATCTATCATATAAGTTTTCGTCTCTGTAATGAAACGGTTGATTCCAGGCGGATCAGTTCCGATACCAAAAAGGACACCAGTACATACCAACACTCTCAACCTGACACTTCTTTCGACTCACGGTTTCTTAACTACGCAAACTTGACACCACAACTTCTTCTGAGAACTTCCAGGGAACCTGACGTTCCTCTAGGTTGGTTAGGTAAGACTTCCTCTAGTTGGGACCCTAAAGAAACCTTCCTGACTACGATTTCGACTTCGAGGTTATGAAGCCTGTGGAGTACTCTTCTCAACTGAGTAACCTTTTCTGACACTACGACCCTCCATAACCCTCGTCCTCCTCTTCCCCTGCTGGCTCCTACTCTACCGACCTACCGTAGTACCTGAACTACCTGTACTCAGACTCACTTGAGGTCCTCTACCACTACCTGTCCCTCCGGACCGCACGACGCTAAGTACCCCAGCGTTTCTCAGCCTGTGCTGACTCACTGACTTGACTTGACTTGAGACGTATATTCAATTTATTTGTCCCACTGTCATATGTCGGAACTGTATAAGGAAAGGGCTAAACCTTGGTCAGACAACAAGGTACAGACCAAGATTGACAACGAAGAACTGGACGTATGTCCTAAGAGTTCTCCGTCCAGTCCACCAGACCATAAGGGTAGAGAACTTATTAATAGGTCAAACCACACTAGGTATGTTTCTGAAACCGCATTAGTTATTTCGTGTTTATTACTAAAAAACCTTGAGAGAAGGAAAAAGTTAATAGGTTGCCTACAACCATCAAACTAGAGACCAAGGAGACGGAAAAGATTTAGGTCGAACCTGTAGATCTTCATGTAGCAAGTGTATGAGAACTTCGGATCGAACTTCTTAAAACTCGTAACGAAACGATCGCACACTCTACTCACGTTAACACACCATCAAACTCGTAAGAAACCGTAATGGAAAGAAACCCTAACTTTACTTTTGACTGGAAAAGGTCAGGACACCGGTGACGACTCAAAAGGTTTAAACGACTGTATAACTCACGTCGTGAAAGTGTCGTAGTGGAAAATCCTAAACTTTATCGAGTTGACCTTAATGTAGTGGAGGTGATCGAAACAAGTATCGTTATGATGGATTCAGGACGAACTGAAGTGTAAGGTCCTACAGACCGAGATCCACTGACTAGTGTGGTAGCACTAATAGACCCAACACTTCTAGAAAAAACATGTCAAAAGACACATAAGAACGGTGGAGAAGAATTATAGAAGGCGAAGACATCCAGGTATGGTAAAGACAGGAAATAGCTCGGGTAGAAACGTACTTTACAAGGGAACCATAGAGATTAAAAGAACTTCTCTAGAGATCAGAAAGGGTAAGATAACAAAAGGAGATAAAGAAACGTAACTAGTGACTCCTTCCGAAAGAATAGAGAGGAACCATAAGAAACCTTGAGACATAAGTTTACCCATAGAGAAAGGAAAAGAGGAAACGGAAAGTGAAGTGAAGAAAAACGTCAATAAACATTCCGGAGAAGTCCGTTGGTAAAACGGAAAAATGTAGAGAAAAAAGAACCCCTACTAGAATTAGGGAGGGAATACTTAGAGGTAGGTATAAAGTAGTGCGTGAGACAGATAGTCTAGATTAGGGAACTCAGAAAGTGAAGGTGACATATTAGTACTCCCTGAACTAAATCCAGTATGGACTTACCAGATCACCAAAAGAGATTAAAAAAGTTAAATTCAGACTTAAACTGTTATTCCTCAAGTACTAGACTCGGTGTCAGTCGAAGATCAGAATAAAAACGACTGACATATACCGTCTTTCTTTCTTCTTGATTTCTCGGAGAACTACTTTCACTTTCTCCTCTCACTTTTTCAACCGAATTTCGAGTTGTAAATCTTTTGCTTCTAGTACCGTAGACCAGGGTAGTGGAGTACCGTTTATCTACCCCTCTGACACCGACTGAAATAAAAAAACCCCGAGGTTTTAGTGACGGCTACCACTAACGTCGGTACTTTAATTTTCTGCGAATGAGGAATCTTCCTTTCAATACTGGTTGGATCCGTTGTATAATTTTTCGTCTCTGTAATGAAACGGTCGTTTACAGGTAGATCAGTTCCGATACCAAAAAGGTCACCAGTACATACCTACACTCTGAACCTAACACTTCTTTCGACTCGTGACTTCTTAACTACGAAAACTTGACACCACAACCTCTTCTGAGAACTCTCAGGGAACCTGACGTTCCTCTAGGTTGGTCAGGTAGGATTTCCTCTAGTCAGGACCCACAAGTAACCTTCCTGACTACAACTTCGACTTTGAGGTTATGAAACCGGTGGAGTACGTTTCTCGACTGAGTAAACTTTTCTGGGATTACGATCCTTTCTAACCCCCGTCCTGCTTTTTCCCTGTTGTCTCCTACTCTACCGACCTACCGTAGTGGTTGAACTACCTGTACCCAAACCCACCTGAGGTCCGTAACCACTACCCGTCCCTCCGGACCGCACGACGGCAAGTACCCCAGTGTTTCTTAGTCTGTGTTGACTCGTTGACTTGACTTGACTACCTCGCAGAGGTACCAACCGACGTTTCTTATATTAATTAGATTAAAGTCATAACTGGTAGACCACTACAGGTACACATCTCAGAAGAGAACACCTTCTCCCACAAACGATACTGGGTAGGTAAGAGAAACGTTTAGAGACAATCGAAAACAGGACGAAGCAAAACGTGAGGTTCCGGTTTAAACGTACAATGAGGTCCATAAAGAACTGAAGGATGAAAACGTAGATAAGGGGATCTTACTTTTCCTGTAGAAAAAACCTATAATCAAGATCTTCCAGAACATCCAGAAGTATCTTGACAAGTTAAAGTCGAAGAAGTCGTAATGAACAGTCCCGTATCTGAACATAATGACACCATAACTTACCAAACGGAACCTTTGCTTATCTCTAGTAAGACATCAAAAACTCTGGTGTAGGTTCATGACGTAAAACCTGAGAAAACAACTGATACTACCGATGAGGTAAAGAAGATTCCCTAATAACGTGTGTCATCATCTATATTACCAGTAGAGTTAATTTAAGTGGGTAAGGTCAGGTAAAATCAAACGACTAAGAATTTTACAGTCACAAGTGAGAACGGTAGAGGACCAACTGGTGAAGGTTAAACGGAACTAAGTACCTGGATTGTAAGGTCCAAGGATACGTCACAACGAAAAATCTTGTAGTCTGTCATAAAGGTAGTGGTCAGTGTAGGTGTTGACCCACAACATGTCATCTCGTCCTTTTTATTTCCCTAATTTCTAATATTTCTTACTTTTATTTGATAAAAATAAACATCTAATGTATTAACAAATGTACCTTTTAGGATTCTTTAAACGTCTTCTTGATGATCTGAATATTTACTTAAATTGTTCAAAACCTATGTTCAAATTACAATCTTGTAGTTTACACTAAAATATATGATCATCATATTCAAACTCTTAATTTAAGTTTTATATGTTATCATAGTTTTTGTATTTTAGGAATCCTTATTTAAATTGTTCTTTGTATGTTCTAGAAGTGTGACTTTCGATGTTCCGTACCGATTCTTTTGAATTCCTTCTGGACTTATTCACCACTATAAGTGGTGTAGATACCTAACCTTCTAAGTTATAACAATTCTACGACCAAGAGGGGTTTGACTAGAGGAATAAGGACTACTTTCTTTAATCTTTCGAACAGTCCTCTTTTGTCTTTCCGGTTTAAACTATTCTTCTAATCATGAGTAGTGGTATAGTTACCCTCGGTCCACGATAGGTAATTCTTTCACCACTCTAATGAGTCTGTAGATTTGTCTTTAGTCCTAAATAACAACAGATTCTATAACCTTTTTTACAGGAGTTTCCGTAAAGTCTCCGGTGACCCCGACGGAGAGGGTAGTATTCGGGTATCACTTTCCCGGGCACCCCGTCTTACTCAAGTGTTGAGACGAGGAACGTAAGGACATGATTTTAGTAGGTGGAGAAACTTCCCATGTATCACCATCACATCACTCCAGCGAGTCAACACAGACTGAGAAACACTGGGATACCTGACATCGGATAGTCCGAGGAGGTAGGTACCCTAAAAGGTCCGTTCTCATGACCCCACCCAACGGTAAAGGAAGAGGTAACTTCCCATGTCTACCACATTAAACCGACGTATCCACGTCACGATAGAGATGGTCACATGTCTCACGTATTTGGTACCCTAGTACCAATGGAGGTGGGTCTAAAAAAAAAAAAAAACCAAAACGACCCAGAAACAACACCGTACGTCTAAAAGAGATAAACTTCGTGTACCCGGAGAGATCAACACCGTGATGTTTCAACACCGTGATGTTTCAACACCGTCATTAACACGACATCCCGGATCAAAGGGATGTCGTACACCTTAGGATCAAGGGACTCGTCCCTAACTTAGGTACAGGGGACGTAACCTTCCACCTAAAAATTTGGTGACCTAGTGGTCCCTTCACGGGGGTGAATCTAAGACTTCATGTCACAGTAAAAATCGGTGTCCACATACTAGGTCAGTCTCCTGATACACCCGTCTGGGACGATTCCGTTACGGATTACCTTGAGATCCCGGTCTGATAGGAACGTTGACGTCTGACCGTCCACTGCACACACACAAACACACACAAACACACACACACTAAGATCGTACCCTCTCACCGTTCGTACACTGAGATTAGGTAATCTCGACGTCTTACTCGACACCGGTCGTTTCGACATCCCCGTCCCAACGGTTTTTGACACTTCCTGACGACGAGGTCACACAGGTCTTCCAAGGAGATGAACTCACCAGTAATTTTAAAACCTGAAAGAAACTTGGACAAAGGTAAAAAAAGAAAGAGTATAGAGGGAGAATCTTCCTTACAGATAGGATACGGACAGAATAGTAACATAAAACTTTCGTGTATTGAATAAACTAAAATATTCAAGTATCGATCTATCTTTAAAGGGGATTTTACCTAAAATGGAATTCAGAGTGGGTATAGAGGAGATCTACGAAATCTACTCTGAAACCTAAATGTCAAAACTTAACTATCGTACACTATTCCTGTACTTACAGTCTCCCACCCCTTGTCCTTGTCTTATAATACCTGACTTACAAAGGGGAGTTTTAAGTATACAATTTCAAAATCATCGGTGACACTACCTACCAACCTACCGTAGTGACTGAGCTACCTACACTCAGACTCACTTGAGGCCCTCAACCAGTACCTGTCCCTCCGGACCGCACGACGCTAAGTACCCCAGCGTTTCTCAGTCTGTGCTGACTCGTTGACTTGACTTGACTTGACTTGAGACTACCATAATCCTTCGACCCGGAACCCTTCATGAGTCCAACACTCACATTTCAGAAGTCCTTACCCTAATCACAGGAATCTTTTCTCCGGACTCTCCCGAGGGAACGGGAGAAGATGGTCCTTCCTATGTTCTTTAGCAGACGTCAGGTCTTCTCCGGGAGTGACAGACACGACCTTGGTACTAGAACCTGAAGGTCAGAAATTTTGACACTCTTTATTTAAAAATAACGAATATTCGGTGGGATCTGAAGGGACACCGAGTCTACCATTTCTTAGATAGACGTTACACCCTCTGGGTCCAAGCTAGGGACCTGACCCTTCTAGGGAACCTCTTCCTTTACCTTTAGGTGAGGTCATAAGATCGGGTCTCTTAAGGTACCTGTCTTCTTGGACCGTTCGATGTCAGGCACCCCTAACGTTTCTCAGTCTGTGCTGACTCATTGATGTGAAAGTGAATATTCGGTACGTCGGACATCATAAAACGACATCGTCGGGTTCGTCTGATTCTGTATAGAGTTTTACTCAATTTCTGAAATTATATTCAGGACTTTGACATTTTAAGATTTTATTTCCCTCTTTCGGGATAGCGTAACCATAATCGTTAATAAAGAACCTATACTATACTTTTCGTGTCCACTATTTTCGTTTTTAATCCACTCACCTAATGTAGTTTGATTTTTTGAAGACGTGTCGTTTCTTTTATTAGTTGTCACACCGTTGGATACTTTACTCTCTTTTACAAACGTTTGATATATAGACCGTACAGAAGTACTACTCTTATTTTCTACTCTCACTTTTTTGACCGAACTGTGAGTTGTTAAATTTTTTCGATTCTAGAACCATAGGATAGGATAGGGTAGTGAAGTCCCGTTTATCTTTCCCCTTTTCACTTACGTCACTGTCTAAAATAAAAGGACCCGCGATTTTAGTAACACCTATCACTGACGTCGGTACTTTAATTTTCTGTGTATAAGCAACCTTCCTTTCGATACTATTTGTGTCTGTCACATAATTTTCCTTCTCTGTAGTAAAACGACTGTTTCCAGGTTTATCAGTTTCGATAACAAAAAGGTCATCAGTACATACCTACACTCTCACCCTGGCATTTCTTCAGATTCGTAGTTTCTTAATTACGAAAACTCAACACCACGACTTCTTCGGGGAACTCACGGGAAACCTGACGTTCCTCTAGTTTCGTCACTTAGGACTTACTTTAGTTGGGACTTATAAGTAACCTTCCTGACTACGACTTCGAGGTTGTAAAACTGGTGGACTATGCTTCTCGGCTGAGTAACCTTTTCTGGGACTACGACCCTTTCTGACTTTCGTTTTCCTCTTCCCTTGTCGTCTCTACCAACATATCGTAGTGACTGAGTTACCTGTACTAAGCGCGTTTGAGACCCTCCATCATCTCCTGTCTCTACGGACCGTACGACATCAGGCACCCCAGTGTTTGTCAACCTGTGCCGAATCTCTGATTTTTAGTCGTTGTTATATAGAATGTTCCCCAATTATAGACTTTATATATTTCTTGAGGATGTTGAGTTATCGTATTTTGATTTTATTAGGTTTATTTTTCACCGGTTTCTGTTTGTCTGTCGAAGAGGTTTCTTCCGTATGTCTACCGATTGTTTGTGTACTTTTCTACGAGTTGTAGTGAGTAATAGTGTCTTTACGTTTAGTTTTGGTGTTACTCCATGGTAAAGTGCGGTCAGTCTTACCGACGTTAGGTTTTCAGATGTTCGTTATTTACGACCTCTCCCACACCTCTTTTCCCTTGGGAGAATGTGACAACCACCCTTACGTTTGACCATGTCGGTGATACCTCTTGACCCCTCTAAGGAATTTTTTGACCTTTATCTTGAAGGAATACTGGGTCGTTAGGGTGATGACTTGTATGTGTGACTCCTTTGGTCTTAACTTTCTCTGTGCACATGGTGTTACAAGTAGCGTCGTGACAAATATTATCGGTCCTGTACCTTCGTTGGATCTACGGGTAGTCGTCTACTTACCTATTCTTTCGGTACCATGTATATGTGTTACCTCATAATGAGTCGGTAATTTTTCTTATGTAAACTTAGTCAAGATTACTCCACCTACTTTGACCTCGGATAATATGTCTCACTTCATTCGGTCTTTCTTTTTGTGGTTATGTCATATGATTGTGTATATATACCTTACTTCTTTCTACCATTGTTATTGGGACATACGCTCTGTCGTTTTCTCTGTGTCTACATATCTTGTCAGAAAACCTGAGACACCCTCTCCCTCTCCCACCCTACTAAACCCTCTTACCGTAACTTTGCACATATTATAGTATACTTTGTTTAGCGGTCAGGTTTAAGCTACGTACTATTTTCTACGAACCCCGACCGCGTGACGCTACTGGGTCTGCCTACCATACCCCTCTCTTCACCCTCCCCCCAAGTCCTACCCCTTGTGCACATATGGGAACCACCTAAGTACAACTACATACCGTTTTGGTTATGTTATAACATTCATTAATTGGAGGTTAATTTCATTTATTTAAATATAAATTTTTCCTCAATTTATCTGTAGAGAGGTTTCTTTTATATGTTTACCGGTTTAATACTTTATTACTTATTAATAACTTTAATACTTAAATAAAGAACTTTAATAACTTTAATACTTATTAAAGTATCAATATACTTTTATAAGATATAGTTATTAGAAAGTCAAGTCAAGTCAAGTCAGTGAGTCACACAGGCTGAGAAAGGTTGGGGTACTTAGTGTCGTGTGGTCCGGAGGGACAGGTAGTGGTTGAGGGCCTCAAATGGGTTTGAGTACAGGTAGCTCAGTCACTACGGTAGGTCGGTAGAGTAGGAGACAGCAGGGAAAGAGGACGGAGGTTAGGGAGGGTCGTAGTCTCTGAAAAGGTTACTCAGTTGAGAAGCGTTCTCCACCGGTTTCATAACCTCAAAGTCGAAATCGTAGTCAGGAAAGTTACTTGTGGGTCCTGACTAGAGGAAATCCTACCTGACCAACCTAGAGGAACGTCAGGTTCCCTGAGAGTTCTCAGAAGAGGTTGTGGTGTCAAGTTTTCGTAATTAAGAAGCCGTGAGTCGAATGAAGTGTCAGGCTGAGAGTGTAGGTATGTACTGGTGACCTTTTTGGTGTCGGAACTGATCTGTCTGGAAACAACCGTTTCATTACAGAGACGAAAAGTTATACGATAGATCTCACCAGTATTGAAAGGAAGGTTTCTCATTCACAGAAAATTAAAGTACCGAAGTCAGCGGTAGACGTCACTAAAACCTCGGGGGGGTTTTATTTCAGACTGTGACAAAGGTGACAAAGGGGTAGATAAAGGGTACTTCACTACCCTGGCCTACGGTACTAGAATCAAAAGACTTACGACTCGAAATTCAGTTGTAAAAGTGAGAGGAGAAAGTGAAAGTAGTTCTCCGAAAAATCGAGGAGAAGTGAAAGACGGTATTCCCACCACAGTAGACGTATAGACTCCAATAACTATAAAGAGGGCCGTTAGAACTAAAGTCAAACACGAAGAAGGTCGGGTCGTAAAGAGTACTACATGAGACGTATCTTCAATTTATTCGTCCCACTGTTATATGTTGGAACTGCATGAGGAAAAGGATAAACCTTGGTCAGACAACAAGGTACAGGTCAAGAATGACAACGAAGGACTGGACGTATGCCCTAAGAGTTCTCAGTCCAGTCCACCAGACCATAAGGGTAGAGAAAGTCTTAAAAGGTCTCAAATAAAACTAGGTGTGTCTGTTTCTGAAACCGTATCAGTTATTCCGTCTTTATCTACAAAAAGACCTTGAGAGAACGAGAAAGCTACTAGGTCACCTACAACCGTTAAACTAGAGACCAAGGAGACGGAAAAGATTTTGGTCGAACTTGTAGTCCTTCAAGTGTCAAGTGCATAACGACTTCGGACCAAACCTCTTAAAACTCGTAATGAAATGATCGTACACTCTATTCACGTTAACACACCATCAAACTTGTAAGAAACCGGAACGAAAAGAAACCCTAACCTGACTTTTGACTGGAAAAGGTCAGGACACCGGTGACGACTCAAAAGGTTTAAACGACCGTATAACTCACGTCGTGAAAGTGTCGTAGTAGGAAGTCCTAAATCTCTTTACGTTTAATTTTGGTGTTCTATAGTAGAGTGTAAACAATACTACCAGTAATACATTTTTGTTTTTTTTTGTCTTTTGTTTTGTTACTCACAACCACCTATATCTCTTTAACTAACCACCCCCTACATTTTACCATGTCGATGATACTTTTTGTCATACCTCCGAAGAGTTCTTTTATTTTTATCTTGATTGTGTACTAGGTCGTTAGAATGAAGACGTATAAACAGGTTTTCTTTACTTTTGTTCTAGAACATTTATATAAAAAGAAGGTATAAGTAACGACGTAATAACCGTTATTGATTCTCCACCTTTGTTGGATTCACAGGTAACTGTCTATTTACCTTTTTCTTTTGCAAAGTACATGTGTCTTATAATATTTTCGATTTTAAAATACCTTATCGTTTATTAAAGTTTATCTGTTTATTAGAACTTTTCAAATCCGTGAGACTGAACGGTTAAAGTTTTGAATGATGTGTCAACATTATTAGTTCTGACACCATGATCTTATTTTTCTTTATATATATATATATATCTGGTCACTTTATTATGACACTCAGACATTTATTTACATATATAAATAGTAATATAATCAGACGGTGTTATTTCATGGTCTCTGTCGTCGTACTTAACTTGTTGATTTCAAATAAAGGAGTACTAAGACCTACGAGCTTTAGACTTTATTTCTAAAACAGTCCTAGTTAACGAAGACTCCGACGAGAGGAACCGAAAATCTACCGGTGGAGGTTACATAAAGGAGTGTACCAGAAGAGAGACACATACAAACATAGGTTTAGAGAAGGATATTCTCGTGGTCAATATAACCTGATCCTGTGTGGGAATCTGAAGTAAAATTGTATTAACGAAGAAATTGTTGACTTTAAGTTAATGTAAGACTTCATGACCTCCAATCCTGAAATTATATATTTAAAACTAAAAAATTTACTCAAGGTTCTAGTTAGTTACCCTTTCTTATCATAAAAGTTGTTTACTACACCTGTGTTTACCTATAAGACCTATTGGTTTTACTTAAACCAAGGGATGGAGTGTAGGATATGTAAATTGGGTACTACATAGTTTCTGGATTTACATTATAAATTTTGATATCTTGAAAATCTAATTTTTTATTCACATTTAGACTCACTAAAACCTAATCCGTTGATGAAGAATCTATACGGAGGTTTTCATTTTCGTTAGTTTCTTTTTTATCTATTTAATCTGAAGTATCTATAATTTTTGAACACACAGTTTCGTTTGATAGTTCTTTCACTTTTCTGTTGGGTGTCTTACCCTCTTTTATAAACGTTTAATATATAGTCATAGTTCACTGGTTTTATATATTTCTTTTGAATTTTGAGTTGTTATTTATTTTTCCGTTGGGTTATATTTTTATTCATTTCTTAAACTTATCTGCAAAGAGGTTTCTTCTATATATTTACTGGTTATTCACGTAATTTTTCACGAACTGTATTAATTGGTTATTCCTTCACGTTTATTTTTGGTGTTACTTTGTGATGAAGTATAGGTAATCCTATCAATAGTAGTTTTTATTTCTGTTATTATTTACGACCACTTCTACAACTCTTTAACCTCGGGAGTATGTAACGACCTTTCTTACATTTTATCACATCAGTGACACATTTTGTCAAACTGTTAAGGAATTTTTAATTTATGTCTTAATGGAATACTGGGTTATCAAGGTGAGGATCTATATATACTTCTCCTAAATTTTATGTACGAGTTTGTTTTGAATAAATTTACAATTATCGTCGTTATAAATATTGAGGGGTTTTCACCTTTGTTAGTTCTTCAGGTACTTGACTACTTACTTATTTGTTTTACACCATTTAGGTATGTTACCTTATAATAAGTAGGTAATATATATAATTTTTTTTTGTTCGTAATAATGAACGATGTTGTACCTACTTAGAGCTTTTGAAATACGGTCCATTTACTTCGGTACAATGTTTCCAGTGTATAATAAACTAAGGTAAGTTTACTTTACAAGTCTTGTCCATTTAGGTATTTCTGTTTTGTGTCTAATCACCAAAGGTTCCCTGTATCCCTCCCCTTTAACCCTGATCAACGATCGTACATACCCCATTATCTTTACAAGACACATATATATCACTACCACCATCAACGTGTATTACTTATATAATTTTTACTTCACGTTTGAAGTTCTAACACTTAAAATATAGTATAGTTAATAACAACAAAAAGTCAACGAGTCAGTACAGGTTGAGAATCACTGAGGTACCTGATGTCGTACGGTCCGAAGGGACAGGAAGTGTTAGAGGACCTCAAAGGAGTCTGAGTCAAGGTAACTCAACCACTACGGTAGGTTGGTAGAGTAGGTGACAGTGGGGGAAGAGGAAAACGAAAGTTAGAAAGGGTCGAAGTCTCAGAAAAGGATACTCAACTGAGGAGCGTAGTCCACCGGTTTCATAACCTCAAAATCGAAGTCATAGTCAGGAAGGTCACTTATAAGTCCCAACTAAAGGAAATCCTAACTGACCAAACTAGAGGAACGTCAGGTTTAATGAGATTTCTCTGAAGAGGTCGTGGTGTTAAGTTTTCGTAGTCAAGAAGTAACGAGTCGGAAGAAATACCAGGTTGAGAGTGTAGACATGTACTGATGACCTTTTTGATATCGAAACTGATATACCTGGAAACAGTCGTTTTACTTTATAGACTAAAAATTATTCGACAGGTTCCAAACAGTATTTCGTCGATCCCAGAAAATTAAAGTACCGACGTCAGTTATCGGTGTCATTAAAACCTCGGGTTCTTTTAATTCAAACAGTGACAAAGGTAGTAAAAGAGTAGATAAACGGTACTTCACTACCCTGACCTACGGTACTAGAATCAAAAAACTTACAACTCAAAATTCGGTCAAAAAAGTGAGAGTCGACAAACATTCCGGAGGAGTCTGTTGGTAAAACGGGAAAACGTAAAAAAAGGGGAATCCCTACCAAAACTAGTGACGGAGGAGATGTCACAATATTTGGACACAAGAAGTCCGTGAGACAGATAGTCTAGATTAGGGAACTTAGATAAACAGTGAAGGTGACATATATTATTCCCCATACTAAATCCAGTATAGGCTTACCGGATCACCAAAAGGGATGAAGAAGTTAAATTTAGACTTAAAACGTTATTCCTCGAGTACTAGACTCGGTGTCAGTCGAGGCCCAGAACAAGAATGACTGACATATCTCGAAGACGTAGAAGTGACTGTTTCTTATATTAGTAAGACTAAAACTATAACTGGTAGACCACTACAGGTACACATCTCAACAGAGCACAACAACCTTCTCCCACAAAAGATATTGGTCACGTAAAAGAACCGTTTTGAGGTAATCGGAAACGGGACGAAGTAAAATATGAGGTTCCGGTTTAAACGGACAATGAGGTCCATAGAGAACTGAAGGATGAATACATAAGGTCAGGGGAGACTACTCCTGTAAAAAAAACCACAATCAAGATCTTCCACAACATCCAGAAGTATCTTGGCAAGTTGAAGAAAAGGACGTAATCACTAACCCCGTATCTGAACTTAATGACACTACGACTTAACAAACGGAACCTTTGTTTGTCTAGTAAGACAGTAAAAACGCTGACGTGGGTTCATGACGTAAAACCTGAGAACAACTGATACTCCCGATCAGGTAAAGAAGATTCCCTAAGAACGGGTGTCATCATCTATATTACCAGTAGACTTAATTTAAACGGGCAAGTCTAGGTAAAATCAATTGACTAAGGATTTTACAACTACAAGTGAGAACGGTAGATGACAAACTGGTGAAGGTTAAATGAAACTAAGTACCTGGATTGTAAGATCTAAGGACACGTTATAACAAGAAATGTCTTAGTCTGAAATGTAAGTGGTGGTCTGTGTAGGTGTTGACACACAGTAAAGACGAAACCGAGTCGGAGAAGTAAGAAAGACCTCGATAAAGAGACAAGAAGAGGTCATCGTAGAAACTGGGGATGGTTGGACCCCCCAAGTTTGGTAGAAAGTCACAGGATTGAAAAACGGAAAAGTATGACAAGTACACCAACAGTTCCGTTCTTACGACTTCACCAAACGATAAGGAAAGAGGTCACCGGGGTCTATACAGTCAATATAGAGTCTTTTGTTGTTGTTGCTGTTGCTCTGTCGAAATGTATAGGAGGTCTTATAAATGATAATTTTTGTGACGTTATGGTTTAGAAAACTTCCTACATTTTGTTGGTATTTAGAATATTTACCCATCGCTTTTACAATATTGGTGGAATTTTTGTCAATCCGTCAAGAAAGGAGACCTCCTCCCGTACCGTTGGGTGACGTCATAAGAACGCACCTCATAGGATACCTGTATCCTCGACTTCCCGATGACAGGGATCCCAACGTTTCTCAACTTTAGTTGACTTCGCTGAATCGTGTGTGTCCGTCAAGAAAATTTGTATACGTAAAGGATACTGTGTTGTTAAGGTGTGAATTCATACATAAGTTTTTCTTAACTTTGTATAGGTGTGTTTCTATACTTGTACTTAAGAGTGTCATCGGAATAAGTATCATCGAGGTTAGACCTTTGTTAGGTATACAGACATTGTACTCTTTACTAATTGTCTGTCACCATATGTTATTATGTGATGAGTTGTTGTTTTACCTTACTTTAATATATGCATTGCTGTACCTATTTAGATATATTACACTACTTATTCCCCTTTTTGAATATGTTTTCCGTACGTAATAAACTAATACATAAAGTATAAAACTCATTAACATCTACCATAACATAAAAAGTCAAAACCAAAGGTACACAAGTAATGTTCATATGTCTACGTATTGACTAAAAATACAAATAGAATACAGGATACTGGTACGACGTGAGTAATCAAGATCCTTAAAAAAACATCTAGGAAACTTTAAAAGACACATCTGTTAGTACGGTGGACTTTTATCCCTGTCAAATTAAATAGGAAACATTAGTCATGTAGAAAATAAAGAAAGAACGGAATAACGATCCTGAAGATCTTGATACAACTTATTCACCATTCTTAAAAGGACAAGAATCTCCCTATTATAAATCCTAGAGTAGTAATTGATATTACAATCGAAATCCAAAAATATCTTTTATACACAGTTTAACTCCTTCAACGGGAAATAAGAATAAAAAGACTCTCAAAAAAAAATTAGTTCTTACGTACAACTTAGAACAGTTTACTAAAAATACGTAGTTACGAAGTCTAAGACACTAAAAAGAAGAAATGGGACAATTTCTCCACTTAATTTAATAAAATAAAAGTTTATGACTTGGTTAGAACATAGGGACACCGGGAATTAATTTGGAGTATAACAGTTCTACGTATTAAATAAAATATATGGTGACTTAAGATAAACGTTTATACAATAATTCTTAAAAACACATATACAAATACTCCCTATAGTCAGATATCAAAAGAAAAAACATGAAACAGACCAAAACATAAGTCCCATTATGACCGGAGCATTTACTTAACCTTTAGTAAAAGATAAATAACCTTCTACATATCCGAACAATTAAGAAATTTACAAACCATCTTAAGAGTTCAATTTGTTAGACTTGAAATTAAAATTTTAATAATAAAGTCAATGAAATTATCAATATCTCACTAAGTTTAATAGATAAAGTATAATCTACTCAACCCCATTAAAGAAAAGGTTCATTAACCAGTTAAAGTGAATTTAATAGTTTGACTACACACATCTCAACAAACATCACAAGAAAATAATAGGAAAACCACAGGGTCCCAAACATAATTATGGGAGACAAGTTAAGGACTATAACCATTAAACATAAAAAAAAAGGAAACAGTCAGAGTCGTTTCATATACATTAACATAACCTGAGTTTTATATCGTCGAGAACCAAAGTAACAACCCGAAAGAGGTACCGAGTCGCCATTTTCTTAGGAGAACGGTTACGTCCTCTGGACCCAAGTTGGGGACCCAGTCCTTCTAGGGGACCTCCACCTTTACCGTTGAGTGAGGTCATTAGAACGGTCCTTTCGGGGTACCTGTGTCCTCGGACCCCCCGATGTCAGGTATCCCAGAGTTTTTCAGCCTGTGTTGACTCGTAAGCCCGTGTCAAAGTAACTAAAAGAGATAACAAAAAGACAAAAGTAAAAGTAACTAAATATGAGAAATAATAAAGGAATGAAACGGGACGAAACCTTAATAAAACGTGAAGATTAAAGATCACCCTCCTCGTACCTATTAAAAAAATCTAAGAGTAATTAATAGATAAAATATGTACGACGATTCAGTGAAGTCAGCACAGGCTGAGACACGCTGGGGTATCTGCCGTCGGGTAGTCCGAGGGGGTAAGGACCCTAAGAGGTCCGTTCTTGTGACCTCACCCAACGGTAAAGGAAGAGGTTACGTACTTTCACTTTTCTCTTTCACTTCAACGAGTCAACACAGGCTGAGATCGCCGGGGTACCTGACGTCGGATGGTCCGAGGAGACAGGTACCCTAACAGGTCCGTCTTCACGACCTCACCCCACGGTAACGGAAGAGGCTAAAAATATGTATCGTCACATATATACAGTTAGGGATCGAGGATTAAGTAGGGTGAGGAGGAAGGAGACATCATAGGTGTTCAAACAAAAGACACAGACACAGAGATAAAGATGAAACGTTTATTCTAGTGGATATGGTAAAAAGATCTAAGGTGTATATACGTGATTATATGCTATAAACAAAAAGAGAAAGACTGAATGAAGTGAGACGTATTGTCAGAGATCCAGGTAGGTACATAGACTCTTACTGCGTTAAAACAAAGAAAAATACCGACTCATTATAAGGTAACATATATACATGGTGTAGAACAATTAGGTAAGTAGACAACTACCTGTAAATCCAACAAAGGTAAAAGACCGATAATATCACGGAGTTACTTGTAACCCCATGTTCAAAGGAAAACTTAATACCAAAAGAGTCCCATATATAGGTCATCATCCTAAACCTTCAGTATGTCATCGAGACTAAAATCAAAAGATTCCTTGGAGTATGACAAGAGGTGTTACCGACATAGTCAAATGTAAGGGTGGTTGTCACGTACTCACAAGGGAAAGGAGGTATGGGAGAGGTCTTAAATAACAAACATCTGAAAAACTACTACCGGTAAGACTGGTTAGGAATCCAACCCTTCTGGGGGTCCTCCTCCTTTATCGTTGAGTGAGGTCGTAAGAACGTCCCTTTTAGGGTACCTGTGTTCTCAGACCACCCGATGTCAGGTATCCCAGTGTTTCTCGGTCTGTGTTAACTCGTGTGTACGTACCAAGTTGGACTGGTCACACTCCACGATGGAGTGACATCGAAACCAAACTTAAAGAGATTATTAATCACTATAATTCGTAGAAAAGTACACAAACAACCGGGAGACATACAGAAGGAACCTCTCTACAGACAAATCCAGGAGGTGGGTAAAAAAAATTAATTAAAAAAAAAAAACTCGATGTACTCGACAAACATATAAAACCTCTAATTAGGAAACAGGTAACGAGGTAAACGTTTATAAAAGAAGGTACGACTTCTAACAGAAAAACAGAACAAATACCAAAGGGACCGACACGTTTTCAAATATTCAAATTAATCCAGGGTAAGCGTCGTTCCTTTTTCACTTTTTATTGTATGTTCTGAGTAAAGACTAAAATTAAAGAGAGAAAGTAGACAGATCATTTTCCAGACAGTTATAAAGACCGTAAACGTTTTCTAGTTGAAAACCCGAATGACTAAAAAAAGATAACAAAGAGATAAGAAATACTGTAAATCAAAGATAGTTTACAAATAAAAGAAGAAGACGACCGGTCTAGAACCAAACGAGAAGAAAAAGATCCAAAGATTTCACCTTTAAATCTAATGACTAAACACAATAAACAATCTATATCTGAACACGTCGATATCTAAAGGAAGATTCGTGACGAAATCGAAGTAAAGTACGATATCTGACTCATAAACACAGGGGAGTTTTACGTATACAACTTTAGAATTGGGGGGTTACACTACCATAAGTCTACACCCAGGAAACCCTCCATTAATCCAGTGTTTAATGGTTATAGTCTTTAACTTGTCTCCCATAATTATGATTGTGAATTTCTCTAATCACAAGAACATTTTCTTTGGGGTTTCGCCTATAGAGTATTCAAAACACAAATCATAAAAAAGTACGTAGAGTTTCAAAAACAAGTAAAGAGTATACTAAATAAGAAACCAGGTAACCAATAAACGTTAGTACAATGAATTAAACGTGTATAAATACTTAAAGGTTTTCAAAAAAGACAATAGTTAATGATTAAAATAAGATAACATCAACATCTTGTATGATACATATTAAAGATAGGAAAATTTAACTAACTCTGAAGGATATAGTATTATAATACTAGATAGGACCACTTACAAGGTACATGTGAACTCCATTTGGACATAAGACGACAACAACATACCTCACAAGATATTCGACATATCAACCATAGATTATAACAAATTCAGAAGATTCCGGAACAACTAGAAGATAGATCGACAAGATACACATTAACTTTCACCTTAGTAACTTTAGAGGTAGTTCATAACAACTTAACAGATAAGGAAACAAAGACAAAAATGAAGTACACAAAACGTCCGAAGTAAAAAACCACGTATATGTAAATACTAATATAGAAGAACTATCTAATTGAGCAGATAGTAATGTTATATAAACGGAAAGCATTGTTTAAGATCAGTTCCGATACCAAAAAGGTCATCAGTACATACCTACACTCTCAACTTGATATTTCTTTCGTCTTACGGCTTTTTAACTACAAAAACTTGACACCACAACCTCTTCTGAGAACTCTCAGGGAACCTGACGTTTCTCTAGGTTGGTCAGGTAGGATCTCCTTTAGTCAGGACTTATAAGTAACCTTCCTGACTACCACTTCGACTTTGAGGTTATGAAACCGGTGGACTACGCTTCTCGACTGAGTAAACGTTTCTGGGACTACTACCCTTTCTAACTTCCGTCCTCCTCTTCCCCTACTGTCCTACTCTACCAACCTACCGTAGTGGCTGAGTTACCTATACTCAAACTCATTTAAGGTCCTCCACCACTACCTGTCCCTCCGGACCGTACGAGGTCAGGTACCCTACCGTTTTTCAACCTGTGCTTACTCGCGGACTTACCTTGACTTGTTTAAAATAGAATAGATAAAACGAACTACAATTATATCGGTGAGGTCGAAAGAAAACTAATGACAAACATACCACATAGAAAAGGGTCATAAAATAATATAAATAATCATAATTTTGTTACGGAAGTCACTTCACTGACTAACTTTTTAGGTTGACTTCACTTAAATTTTTTTACAAATAAATAAACCAACACGACCCTGAATTAACACTGTACTCCCGAGAAAGTAGAAACGACACCGTACACTTGAGAATCAACGTCGTATACCCTAGATCGAGGGACTCTTCTCTAGTTTGGCTCCGGGGACCGTAACCTTCGTCCTTCAGAATCGGTGACCTGGTGGTCCCTTCAGTGGAAAAGGGTAGTAAAAAGAAAGTTAAATAAACACAAAAACTCTTTTTCTTATAGAGAATAATTATGGTGTATGAATGTAATATAGGTAAGACGTTTAGAGACGGAAACTAACATCACGAATTTAGTAAACGCAAGTTACAGTCATGACTATGGTCCACCGAGTCTGTCATTTCTTAGACGGACGTTACTCCCTCTGGACCTAAGTTAGGGACCTAACCCTTCTATGGGACCTCCTCTCGTACCGTTGGGTGAGGTCATAAGAAAGGACCTCTTAGGGGTGTATGTCTTCTCGGACCACCCGATGTCAGGTACCCCGACGTTTCTCAACCTGTACTGACTTACTGAAAGTGAATAGGTGGTAAGACAATTCAAGTCAACGAGTCAGCACAGGTAGTGAAACGCTGGGGTACTTGGTGATAGGAGGTAATTATCAAGAGATAACGAAGAAAATACAATTTATATATAGAAGTCACATGATAAAATTAAAGAAACATTAGAAAAAATGATATCAAAACCCAATAAAAGAATCAAAAGGGGTACCTCTAATATTAAGTGTAGAGTTAAATTTTGTTAGATGAAGTCTAATCAAATTAAATTGAAACGACACGGTACGATTCAGCGGAAGTCAACACAGGTTGAGAGACACTGGGATACTTGACATCGGGTGGTCCGAGGAGCTAGGTACCCTAAGAGACCCGTTCTTATGACCTCACCCAACGGTAAAGGTGGAGATACTCTAGAAGGACTGGGTCCTTAACTTGGACGTAGAGAACATAGAGAACGTAACCGTCCACCTAAGAAATAGTGACTCGGTGGACCCTTTGGGGATGAATTAAATTAGCATATGTTTTTATAATGAAGACATCTCTGATCTCGAGGTTGAGATAAGACGTGAAAGGTAATCGAAGGTCCGAAGACCAAAGTGACACTAACACTCATCATCCAAAAGTTCAGATGACACCTTGGCCCTTCACCCATATCGACATCCCGTTCAATTTTACGGTATCTTATATGACAATGACTCTAAGTCGGGAAAGAACTTATTTGTGAGGAGATTAACAAGTTTTGAAAATCAATTAAAGGTTTCAAGACTTTTTTCGATTAAAACTAGTAAAGACGGTCGTAAGAACTAAAATACCTCCCTTTTTAAAACCTACAAGGAATGAGACGGAAAAAATTACTGTAATAAGAATGGTCGTGACGAATTTTGTTTTGTTTTGTTTTGAAAATGGAACGAGGGAGGTGTCATGATTCCCCCTTTTCGGGGTTTAGAAATCGAAACGGAATTCTGGACGATCATAGATCGGAGAAGAATAGAAAGGTTTAAGTAGAGAAAAGGGAACCGTGAGAGAAGAGTTCGTTGTGACTTTAATAAAGTGGAAACAAAAACTCAGAAACGTGTGACTTAGGGTGGGGGGTGGTGGTGGTGGTTAACCCTAAGAGAGGGAAATCGGTGTGTAAAATAGACCAATTAAGATCTACAAAATTATTCAGGGAAGAGGGATATGTTCAAATTCAGGAGGGAGATAAACAAGGGAATCGTTAATTTGTAAACAATACTAATACAACCGTTACAGACGGAAGAATAATCTTGTATTCGAGACCCTACTGTACGGATACAACAAGTATCTTGATCAGTAAATCATCTAGAAATCATCTATAAATACTCACTTACCTGTAATAAAAGGGTATATCAACTCCTTTGATTTAGAGTCTCTTCAATTCATTGAAAGGGTTAGAGTAAGTACACCATTATCGTTTCAATACTAAAGTCTCAGAGAAAGGAAAGACGGTATGACGAAGACACGCACGAACGTAATTCAGAGAAGTCAACACCGACTGAGAAACTCTGGGACACCTGACATCGGGCGGTCCGGAGAGACAGGTACCCTAAGAGGTCCGTTCTTATGACCTCACCCAACGGTACGGGAGGAGGTCCCCTAGAAGGACCGGGTCCCTAACTTGGACACAGAGAATTCAGAGGACATAACCGTTCACCCAAGAAATAGCGATCACGGTGGACCCTTCGGGACATGAAGATGCACCGGACAAAGGAAGATGTACCGGAGATAACCTAACCACCTGACGTGTAGGAATACTTGAGTTTGGACTGAGAGACCTTCTCCCCTTTATCATAGGACCGAACCCATTTCGTCAAAAGTCCAAAAGAGTCGTGAATCCTACCCTTATTAGGACGGACCCTTTTCGACCGTACACTGATCGTGACTTCACTCTCGGTCGGAGAATGGTGTAAGAAGGAGACATAGTAGTGTGACCCTTTGTCAGTCTCGGTCTTTACTCTCCTTTCGATTTGTGACACACGACCGGTCCTATCTTTTCAGACATGGAAACTACCCTCTTCCGTCCAGTAAAAATCCTACAAAAACTTCGTGTTTCTCTCTTTACTAGTTGTGAAAAACTGGGGAACGTTACCCTGAACACGGAAGTGGAGAGAGGTGTACAGTGACTGTGGGATCAAATGTAAATATTAGGTTCCCGAAAAGAGGTTATAAGTAAAAGGATGTCGGAGAGTGACTGTATTGTAACAACTGTTGAGGAAAGAACCGTGAACTAAGGAGACACTCGGTGTACGTGTCGAAGTACAATTACTCGAAAGGAGGGTGAAGAGACGTATACGTAAGAGACATGAGTGATCCTAGAAGAGAATGACAGGGAGTCACATCAACAAATCTTTACGGTCAAAACAAAACAAAACAAAAAAATTATATTTAAATAAATGAAATTAACCTCCAATTAATGAAATGTTATAGCATAACCAAAACGGTATGTAGTTGTACTTAGGCGGTGTCCATATGTGCACAAGGGGTAGGACTTGCGGGGAGGATGAAGGGAGGGGCATGGTAGGGAGACCCAGCAGAGTCACGTGGTCGGGGTTCGTAGGTCATAGTACGTAGTTTGGACCTGACCGATAAGTAAAGTATATAATATAATATGTACATAGTTACGGGAAGAGGGTTTAGTAGGGTGGGAGGGGAAGAGGGTGTCTCAGGTTTTCTGACAAGATACGTAGGCACAGAGAAAACTACGACTCGTCTACATCTTTCACTCCGACTTCTGTTCCTACAACTTTCAGACACGGGTCTTCACGATTGAGAAGAGATATCTCTCATTAAGAGGTAAGGACTAAAGACCCTCTTTCTTAAAGAATTTGTGACAGAAGAAGAGTATTGAGATTAACGACTCAAATCTTTCTCTTTGGTCGTACATTAAGATCGAGGAAGGAGAGGTGAGGAACTTACCCCTCCCCCCACCAGAAGGGTATCTCTCACACATGAGAGTCACCTAGAGGTGGTACGTTGGTGGAATCGTCTTGGGCGGGGTGGAGTGGAATACCCCTCAGGACCTTACAAGATCGTGACGTCGTTCACCTATTTGATAAGGTCAAGACCCGAAATCATATATGAGACTAAGAACCAGAACTATATACGACATAAGAATAAGAAATACCTATGTTTCTGACGTAAAACAATAGGTCCCCTGAAAGAAGAAACAGAGCAAAGAGTCAAGCAAGTCTTGAATCAGTCCCTTATGTCCTGGATCATAAACTTGGGTCGGTGGGATAGTGGGAGATTGTTGAAGAAGTGAGAGTAAGAGTCGTCAGTCAACAGATAGGAAACTGGTTTTTTAACTTCCTAAAAAGAGTTTGTTTTTACTGTTTGAGACCTCTTTTATGGGGGCAAAAGACTACAAAACCTCACAGGATCATATAGTAGGTCAAATGGTGGGTCAGTAGGATTTTTCTTCAGACGGTCAGTTATTCGGGAGTGGTCAAGGGTTGTTCTAAAAAAATTTACAAACAAAAATTTAATGAAGTATTTATGTCTTTTCAACGTTTTTATAATTTTCTTGAGGACATATGGGAAGTGGATGTAAGGGTTTTCATAATTGTAAATTGGTGTAAACCAAACAGAGTAAGTCAAATGAATAGATATAGATAGATATAGTAATATATATGTAATAAAATTTTGGTAAACTCTCCTTCAACGTCCGTACTACGGGGAAATGAGAATTTATGTAACGACAGTTAAAGGATTATTACTTCTGTAAGAGAATGTATTGGTGTTATATTTATAGTTTTAGTGTTTTAATTATAAGTCTACCATTTCTTAGACGGACGTTACGTCCTCTACTCCCAAATTAGGGTCCCAGTCCTTCTAGGGGACCTCTTCCCTTACCGTTTGGTGAGGTTATAAGAACGACCTCTTAAGGTACCTGTCTCCTTAGATCAACCCTCGACCACTCCCGAATAACTGACCGTCCGAAGAAAAATAAGGTACCTGTCTTCTCTGACCACCCGATGTCAGGTACCCCAGTGTTTCTCAACCTGTACTGACTCGTTAATTGTGAATTGACAATGGATTATAGTTGCAATAAGTCTAAAGTGGTTAGCTGAATGATCATATAAATGTCGTTTTAGTTTTATTTAAGAAAAAGATCAAGTCTTAAGTTAGGCCAAAGAAAATTGGATCTACGAAGGACAAAAAGAGAAAGAACTGTACTAGAACCGTAAAATCCTGTCATATCCGGTAAACAAAATATCTTGGTCATAAGGAGTGAAACTCAAGTAGACTACAGGAGAGTCCTAATCTAAATCCAATACGTAAAAATAACTCGTATGATACTTCCCAACCACCGAATCTACCATTTCGCAGACGGGCGTCACACCCTCTGGGCCCAAACTAGGGACCCAACCCTTCTAGGGGACCTCTTCCTTTACTGTTGGGTGAGGTCATGAGAACGGATCTTTTAAGGTACCTACCTCCTCGGACCATTCGATGTCAGGTACCCCAACGTTTCTCAGCCTGTGCTGACTCGCTGAAGTGAAGTGAAGTGCTTCCACTACAAAATAGAAAAATCACGTAGTATAGTAGTCTATACACTACGAGTAAACAGGATAATGACCATTACAAATGAAATTAGTGGACTAATTCAAGTGAAATTGGTAGACTAAATTAGTGGACAAACGGTTCAGATAGGTGATGTTGTAATGATGTAAAAGAAACATTAATTATACACCGAACATCCCTCTATGAGACACATTGATAAGATCAAGAGTAGTTTGAAAATGAGTGATCAAAATCGTAGGTACCTATTAAGAATGGACTTTATTAGTAATACCACCAACTCTTTACCATTAAAGGATTAAGGTCGTAAACAAGATGTAAATAATCAACCGTAAGGTGATATTCCTCCACAAAAGAGAGAGGTAATACGTAAATAAGTAAATACACATGAACGTACCTGAGTTCCTAAGAATAAATAAGACACTCAATATCAGAGAATGTAAGAAACAAAACTATGAATTCAACATGGTCTAAATTGACCAAGTCAGGGAAGTTTGACCGAGGACACAGGAAAACTGTACAGGGGTTGTAAGAAACTCGTACAAAAAACCTTTTAGTTCTAAAAGGTCCGAGTAGAACATAAAAGAATCGAAATCAGACTTTGATCGAGAAAGAATTAAACATTACCCGTTACCGTTCTTTTGTTAAGTCCACCTCGAGAGTCTTCTACTCGATCTTATTTACGTCTATATTTGTATATAATTTTTGGTACGACTATGAAGGTTAAGGTTGGTGTACCAAGTAAGATTGGTAAAAATGGATAATCATTGAAGGAACCATCGAGTCAACCATTTCTTAGGTGGACGTTACGTCCTCTGGGGTCAAACTAAGGACCTAGTCCTTCTAGGGGACCTTTTCCCTATGCGATGGGTGTGGTTATAAGAACCCGGAGGGAACACCGAGTCGACCATTTCTTAAACGAACGTCACACCCTATGGACCCAAACTAGGGACCCAACCCTTCTAGGGGACCTCTTCCCTTTCCGATGGGTGAGGTCATAAGACCGGACCTCTTAAAGTACCTGATATATCAGATGTCCCATCGTTTCTCAACCTGTGCTGACTCTCTGAAAGTGAAATGTTGAGGGAAAAATTTTTCACTTTCAGTACCAAGGGTAAAGATGTTTTATAAATGAAGAACGAGTTAGGATCTTGTGTATAATCAAAACCTTTACTATTTAGTATGGAGATAAAAATTTTTTGGGTTGATTGATATCTCAAACTATAAACGAATATATATATATATACAAAAATAGAAATCGAACTCCGATATACCAGTTTACGACACAAATTTTCCATGAAATAAAAGGAAAAGTCACTTCAATACGATAAGTAAACTTTATATCAATCCGAATAAACAAAGACAAACATAAAGTAAAAAACGAAAGGAAGAAGAAACAACTAAAATAAACAGGGATTGGTCTAAAATTACGGAGTATTATTTTATACTTAACTTTCAGTTCCTAGAGGTCTATATACTAACAAAGATTACGATTTATATATCTCTTGTCTATTTATTTTCTTCTTTAATTAAACCTTCTTTCTCATTTGTAAGTCCCCTATCTTCACGTAATTCAGATTGAACAGAGTTCTTCTGACCTAAATCTTTTGTTTTCGTTCAACTATTCCTTTTTTTAGTCTCTTGTTTTCTCTTGACCTTAAATTTTTATATAGATAAGAATTTAATAAAATTTAACTACCTCCTTAACCACCTATTCAGTTCTTTTAGAAGGTCTTTTCTTTTGTTTTTCTGTTTTCATTTCTTTGATATCTTCTTTTTACTATTCTCTATATTCTCTTAGTTAGTTCCTCTAAGTAACAGGGTCATGATCCCTATTGTATTTCTTTCTTTTTTCTTTCATATCTCCGTCTTTTAGTAGTCTTTTCATTAGGTTTTCTAAAATGGTCTTTGTTCTGTGTACTTACAGATTTAACTTTCCCGTATTACTTATAGTGGGGTTCCTTTTCCTCGGATTATAGGACACTACTGATTACTGTCATACTATCGTGAAGTCTTATAATTCCTTTTTTTCCTCTAGGATTTTCGAAAGTCCGTCAATTTTAGTCCAGTGTATGTTTCTTTATTCTTAGTCTGATTGGAACTCGAAGAATAGTTTTTCGAAACGTAAAATCTTCTATTAATTCGTTATAGTACTTTATTAATACTATGTTACAAAATTTGGTTATTAAGATGTGGATTGTCTTGACGTTTAATTCATACTATTATCTTAAAAATTTTCTAGAAGTTTCAGTATTTCACTTTCAGTAAGTCAGTACAGACTGAGAAACACTAGGGTACCTGATATGTCAGGTACCTTAAGAGGTCCGGTCTTATGACCTCACCCATCGGAAAGGGAAGAAGTCTCCTAGAGGGGTTGGGTCCAGAGGACGTAACGTCCGTCTAAGAAATGGTCGATTCGGTGTTCCCTTCGGGCTCTTATGATCTCACCCCTCGGATAGGGAAGAGGTCGTCTAGAAGGACTGGGTCCTTAACTTTAAGTATGAGTATTCTTGAGTATTTTAATTTGAAGGTGGGTGGAAAAATAACCTTTGAGGAAACTTCTACACAAGGTGGTTTACATCCTTATATGGTTCTTTCACATTTGTAATCTAGTATGGGTCCTTTTGGAACTTCAAGGTTCTACTATTCTTTACACGTAAACAGGACTGTTTTGTTGGGTCTATCTTTGTCCTCCTGTTGGAGACGACCCCTCTGGAGACTTGTTTTTCCTTGACCGATCTTATGGATTATACTATCTCTCAAACTTCTTTTAATAACTCTTATACTACTTTTATTCAAAAAATTTTCACTCCCTTTCTATTTCAGTTAACGTTCGTGGTCCTGTTTTGTTTTTCAATATATTTCTTTTTTTACACAATATCATGTATGTGATGAACTGAGAAGTCACTTGTTTTAAATGTTTCTTTGTTACTACATTCTTTAAATAACGAAATGTTGAAAAGTATAATCGTACTAAAACAATGGATTGGAAATTATTTGTAAAACAACATGTACCTTTAATTAAAACCCTCAAGGGTAAATATATCTGTCGGGGGTTGTTGTACGTCCAAGGTGTTGTACGTAAAGAAGTTTTCATTCAAACATTACCAAGTCTTGGTAAGTCCTGACGAACTCGAGTGAAGTCCACTTCAAACACAAAGGTTGAGGATACCAAATAAGGAGTTAAGTATGACACATAAACTTTATTTGTCACTATAGTAACACTAATAATTATTTTCAATTCGTTTTCAAAGTGAGATACAGAGGAAAGACCGGTAATAATAGTATAAACAATGACTTTTATTTAAAAGAATATCTCTACCTACCTATTATTTCTTCTGGGAGGGAATGGAAAATGAAGTCTAAAGGAAGGTTTGAAACGGGAGACATGAAATTGAAAATGTACCTGTACAACTATTATAAATATATTATAGATGAAACAAGATATATGAATAGAGGACACGACAAAGGAAGGACGGATTGATCCCCTGACCTCTTCCCACCATCCCTTAAGGACTTTGTTCTTCGGACGTTTCTCTATATTTTCTTGAGTGTGTAAACGGAAGTTGGATCGGTTTACTTAAAGGGAGAGGTAAAAAAGTCATACACAATCAAAGTCTTACCCAGGACCCTACGTATTGATCTGAGAGGCAGGGAGGAAGTAGGGAGGTTTATATTTACATTTGGGGACCACTCGACCAAGTCTCCTGATCCTCACTAGGGGATCCCCGTCGTCGCTGGGGTCATTCCATTCCGAAGTCCCATGACGAGGCATAGATACAGTCGGACCTTGTCCCGATTCCCTAAGTGACTTAGAACAGGGTCAAGGTTGGGTGAAGGGACGTTCGTCTGTGTGTATATGTGGTTCTCTACACCGTGTTGAATGTCTTCACACTGAAGAAACATGACAAATGGTGTATCAAAAAGTGTGTACGATACTGGTAAAGAATTGTACCTTTGGGGTACGTATAAAAATGAGTATAAAAATGTAGTACATAAAATATGTACTACTTTACCTTCGAGTCTCTCCACTTACACTCACCGTCTCGAGACTATAATGAACGTTCCGGTATACTTGAACTAAGGTCTTGATCTCCCTCTAACTGTGACACACCGACGGACACTCGGGGACGACGAAGGAGGTAGACTTTTAAGCATCGGATACTACATCTAATCCCCTGAACCCAGATATTCTTTCAAGGTCCAACTGAGACACCTAGACATATGGAGGAGGAAGGAAGAGAAAAGGAAACTAGTTGAGACCCAGACGGAGAATGTGCGATCCTTCCTCCCGTCCTATCTTTTCCTCCTTACTTTTTGTTTAGTTCCTTCTTCCGATGTTCAAGAGGTTCTCAGTCGTAAAAAGGTGTCCATCCGTTTTACCTTACTAGACTAACAATATGTTCCATCGTAATTTACACTATATTAACTGACGTTACACTTTACGGAAAAACCTTTTAAGGTCTACTATTATTTTTACTCCGTGCGAGTTTACCTAAATTTTAAGGTTTCCCAACCTTTCACTTTCCAAGACACTTCACACAAAGAGAAAGAGAGGAGGATGGTCCTTGAAAAGTCGTTACAAGAGAAGGTTAATTACGACTCGTTACTCGTTCTGATGAAAATTTCAACAAAGAATACCATATCTACCCCAGAGGAGAAAACAATACATTTTACTTACAGATCCTATAGTCTTACCTTAATATCTCACTCGGTACAGAACTTAGGTATTCCACTGGACCCAAATTCGGAAGTCAAGTCAAGTCAGCGAGTCAGCACAGGCTGAGAGACGCTGGGGGACTTAGTGTCGTGCGGTCCGGAGGGACAGGTAGTGGTAGAGGGCCTCAAGTGAGTCTGAGTGCAGGTAGCTCAGTCACTACGGTAGGTCGGTAGAGTAGGAGACAGTAGGGGAAGAGGAGGACGGGGGTTAGGGAGGGTCGTAGTCTCAGAAAAGATTACTCAGTTGAGAAACGTACTCCACCGGTTTCATGACCTCAAAGTCGAAATCGTAGTAAGGAAGGTTTCTTTAGGGTCCCGACTAGAGGAAGTATTACCTGACCAACCTAGAGGGACGTCAGGTTCCCTGAGAGTTCTCAGAAGAGGTTGTGGTGTCAAGTTTGCGTAGTTAAGAAGCCGTGAGTCGGAAGAAGTGTCAGGTTGAGAGTGTAGGTATGTACTGGTGTCCTTTTTGGTATCGAAACTGATCTGTCTGGAATCAGCCGTTTCATTACAGAGACGAAAACTTATACGATAGATCCAACCAGCATTCAAAAGAAGGTTCCTCATTCGTAGAAAATTAAAGTACCGACGTCAGTGGTAGACGTCACTAAAACCTCGGGTTTTTTCATTTCAAACTGTGACAAAGGTGGCAAAGGGGTAGATAAACGGTACTTCACTACCCTGGCCTACGGTACTAGAAGCAAAAGATTTACGACTCGAAATTCGGTTGAAAAAGTGAGAGGAGAAAGTGAAAGTAGTTCTCCGAAACATCAAGGAGAAGTGAAAGACGGTATTCCCACCACAGTAGACGTATAGACTCCAATAACTATAAAGAGGGTCGGTAGAACTAGGGTCGAACACAAAAAAGGTCAGGTCACAAAGAGTACTATATGAGACGTATCTTCAATTTATTCGTCCCACTGTTATACGTCGGAACTGTATGAGGAAAAGGATAAACCTTGGTCAGACAACAAGGTACAGGTCAAGACAACGAAGGACTGGACGTATGTCCAAAGAGTTCTCCGTCCGGTCCACCAGACCATAAGGGTAGAGAAAGTCTTAAAAGGTGTCAAATAACACTAGGTGTGTTAGTTTCTGAAACCGTATCAGTTATTCCGTCTTTATCTACAAAAAGACCTTGAGAGAACGAAAAAGGTAGTAGGTCTCCTACAACCGTTAAACTAGAGACCAAGGAGACGGAAAAGATTTTGGTCGAACTTGTAGACCTTCAAGTGCCAAGTACATAACGACTTCGGACCGAACCTCTTAAAACTCGTAATGAAATGATCGTACACTCTACTCACGTTAACTAACCTTACTTTTGACTGGAAAAGGTCAGGACACCGGTGACGACTCCAAAGGTTTAAACGACCGTATAACTCACGTCGTGAAAGTATCGTAGTAGAAAGTCCTAAACTTTGTCGAGTTGACCTTAAGGTAGTGGGGGTGATCGAAACAAACATAACTACGAAAGATTCCGGGTAAACTGAAGTGTAAGGTTCTACAGACTGAGATCTCCTCACTAGTGTGCTAGCACTAATAGACCCAGTACTTCTAGAAAAAACATGTCAAGGAGACACATAAGAACGGTGGAGAAGAATTATAGAAGACGAAGACAATCTAGGTCTGGTAAAGACAGGAAACAGCTCGGGTAGAAACGTACTTTACAAGGGAACCATAGAGATTAAAAGAACTTCTCTAGAGATAAGAAAGGGTAAGACAAGAAAAGGAGATAAAGAAACGTAACTAGCGACTCCTTCCGAAAGAATAGAGAGGAACGATAAGAAACCTTGAGACGTAAGTCTACGAATATAGAAAGGAAAAGAGGAAACGAAAAGTGGAGAGAAGAAAAGTGTCGATAAACATTCCGGAGGGGTCTGTCGGTAAAACGAAAAAACGTAAAGAAAAGGTACCCCTACCAGAACTAGGGACAGAGGACATGTTACAGTGCTTGGAGTAAGGTATCAAGTAGTCCGTGAGATAGATAGTCTAGATCCGGGAATTTAGATAAAGAGTGAAGGTGACATATTAGTATTCCCTAAACTAAATCCAGTATGGACTTACCAGATCACCAAAAGGGATGAAAGAAGTTAAATTTAGACTTAAACCATTATTCCTCAAGTACTAGACTTGGTGGCAGTCGAGGAGTAGAACAAAAACAACTGACACATCTCGAAGAGGTAGAAATCGACGTTTCTTATATTAATTAGACTAAAACCACAACTGGTAGACCACTACAGGTACACATCTCAGAAGAGAACACAACAACCTTCTCCCACAAACGATACTGGTCACGCAAGAGAACCGTTTTGAGAAAATCGGAAACGGGACGAAGTAAGGCGTAAGGTTCCGGTTTAAACGGACAATGAGGTGCACAAAAAAATGAAGGAGGAAATGTAAGGTCAGGGGACATTACTTTTCCTGTAGAAAAAACCCACAATCAAGATTTTCCAGAACATCTAGAAGTATTTTGGTAAGTCGAAGTCGAAGAAGTCGAAATGACCAACCCCGTATCTGAACCTATTGACACTATAACTTACCAAACGGAACCTTTGTTTATCTCTAGTAAGACAGCAAAAACTCTAACGTAGGTCGATGACGTAAAGCCTGAGAAAACAACTGGTACTACCGATGAGGTAAAGAAGACTCCCTAAGGACGGGATCGAGACAGTAATTGGGTGAAACAGTTCGGTCAGTCAAGAGAGACCCAGTGATAAAAGAACAAATATTTTACCCTCACTGTCCCTTTCAATAATTTGATTTAATTTTTTTAAAAAGAGCAGTATTTTGTAAATACATCCATATTAAATTCATTACTATTACTTATATTTTAAATCTCGTCGAAGGGTCACCGTGATCACCATTCCTTAGGTACGGTCGTGTCACCGAGATCACCATTTCTTAGGACGGTTACGTCCTCTGTGTTCTCTACGTCAAAGTCCTTCTAGGGGACCTCATCCTTTACCGTTGGGTGAGGTCATAAGAACGGATCTTTTAGGATACCTGGCTCCTCGGACCGCCCGATTCCAGGTATCCCAGTGTCTCAGCCTGTGGTGACTCACAGAATCGTACGTATTTTAAATCCTAGTGTCTTACTTCGTTAAAGTCAAGAGAGTTTTAGTCAGGTCAGAAGTTACGAGACATCTACATTTTGGTGACCACTCTGAGTAGTTTTCTCAAACTCAGGAAAGACCTAGATACCGGGTACGAGTCGGACAGAAAAAGGAGAGTCCTCATATAGAGAAAGAATGTTTTATCCTCCAGAGAAGGTCAAGAAGGTAAACCATACACTATATTCCTCTGTAAAGACGGGACGGACAAGGGAAGAGGTCGAGGGGTTGATCCGTGATACACTTACGGACAGGAACTTTGACTTGATCATGGAATCTTCTTACTCCATACACGTACAGGTCCGTTTCTTCCCTCCTTCTTAATACCGTACCATCCCTTTTCCGTCTTAACTCTCCGTCTGTCTACCCAAGTTTAAACCCGAGGTGATGAAAAATCGACAACACTAAAATTCGTTGAGTGTATTGGAAAGACTCGGAATTAAATGAACAGTTTTGTACGTATAAAAGACGGAACACCCTACAACATTTCTAGTTCACTGTCCCCTATACACTTTCCCCAATCTGTCACAGATGAGGTTACTTTAATAGGACATAAGGTTATATATTTAGTTCTTTAGTTGTGTAGATGTTCGTGACAACTTCTTCCCCATCCCAGATCTCGGGATCGAAGACTGTGAAAGGGATAGGAGAGTACCACCGGACTATACGAAGGTGTCTCGTGAAACTTGGGAAGGTGGATGGAATCCGTCTTTGACTTCGGACTAGGTCGGGTTCCTACCATCCCTAACTCTCCTACTCCTCTAAGATCTTAATCCACACACACACACTATACAAACGATCTGATCGGTAATATTATTGAGTCTATCTATTAATGTTTCGTAATGTTGAAACAGTCACTCTTCCCGTAAACCCCTCGGTAAAGATTAAGATTAAACGATGTTTATTGAGGGAATGGTAATTGTGATACATTTCCTTTTGTTGACTGTTTGACTCTCTCGTCAACCCTGACTACCTTGTCATCTTGTACCACTTACTTTTAATCTTCTTAGGACCTCCTAAGGGTCCAAAAACTAAAACCAATGACTTACACACACTCACGACAAGTAATTCCACTTCTTATTTGCTTTCATGTTTTACTCCTCAAGTTACAACCTACACAACGTAAACTCCACGTGCACTGTGTAAGTCGTTTTCCACAACTTATCTGTTGACCTACGTACCCAGACTTCGACTTCCTCTCTAGACCGGACTTTTGTTTCCAACCCTCAGTAGTCGTGTATTTTACACCAACTTTAGAACTTTTACTTACTCCAGTAGATCCCTCTCATCTCACTCGAATCCTATATTAAAATCTCTTATCGTCACCACTCCGTCTCTTTATACAGAGGGACTTCCTCTACCCCTTCCCGTCTTAGTCTTTGTCTTCTCCTCTAATTCCTCTTACTTCTCAGAAGTTGTATTCTCTTCACAAAATTCTCTCTCCTTTATTAGTTATCAGTTTACTTCACTTATACAGTTTATTCTTTTACTGGGTTTTTACTCAACGGAGACAAAGAGAGAAACTGTCATGACGGATATTTTATAAACTCCTACTTTTTGGTTCCTATCTTTTAAAACAATCTTTAACTGGTTAAGTCAAGTTTCATCGAATCCGTTTTCATCACATTACATACCAACTTTTTGGTTTGAGTTCTCTGACCTTATATCGTCGTGGAGTCCTTGGTAACCTAGACGCGGGAACTTACGACGGTCCTGGACTTAAATCGACATAGAGTGATAGTCAAAGAGAGACGTTCGGTAGAAGTCAGAGCGGACGTCTTTTGACCGGGAGAAGTGTACTATTGTACCGGAGACACGGAGTGTATTGGATTCTCACTCACTTAGGGAGGTCTATCATTTCAATTTCCCATGTTAATCTAAACAACAACAACAAGTCAGGGAGTCAGTACAGGTTGAGAAACGTTGAGGTACCTGATATCGTACTGTCAAAAAGGACAGGAAGTGGTAGAGGGCCTCGAACAAGTTTGAGTACACGTAACTCAGTCACTACGGTAGGTTGGTCGAGTAGGAGACAGAAGGGGAAGAGGAGGACGGAAGTCAGAAAGGGTCGTAGTCCCAGAAAAGATTACTCAACCGAGAAGAGTAGTCCTCCGGCTTCATGACCTCGAAGTCGAAGTCGTAGTCAGGAAGGTTACTTATAAGTCCTAATTAAAGGAAATCTTAACTGACCAAACTAGAGGAACGTCAGGTTTCCAGAGAGTTCTCAGAAGAGGTTGTGGTGTCAAGTTTTTGTAGTTAAGAAGTCGGAAGAAATAACAGGTAGAGAGTGTAGGTATGTACTGATGACCTTTTTGGAACCGAAACTGATATACCTGGAAACATCCGTTACATTACAGAAACGAAAATTATTCGACAGATCCAAACAGTATCGAAAGGAAGGTTCCTCGTTCGTAGAAAATTAAAGTACCGACGTCAGTGGTAGACGTCATTAAAACCTCGGGTTCTTTTATTTCAGACAGTGACAAAGGTAAAAAAGGGGTAGATAAACTGTACTTCACTTAATCCACCAGGTCCGAATTCAGTCGATTGGTAGGGATCTACGTAGGGACCTAACTATTTGATACCAGTCTTTCATACAAAACCCTCCGTTACCATCATAACCCACAAATTCTTACGTTTCGTGTGTGTTAAAGTACCCTAAAAGGTCTGTTCACACGGTCTCACCTAACGGTAAAGAAAGAGGTCCCATAGAAGGGCTGGGTCCTTAGCTTGGGTCCAGAGGGTGTAACGTCCGTCTACGAAATGGTAGACTCGGTCGTCCCTTCGGGAAAATTTACGTGTTTGTTTATGTTAAGATAAAAGAGTGACCACGAGTCAGTAAAGTCAGTACAGACTGAGAAACGTTGGGGTACCTAACGTCGGGCGGTTCGAAAAGACGGGTACCCTAAGAGGTCCGTTCTTATGACCTTACCCAACGGTAAAGGAAGAGGTTCCCTAGAAGGGTTGGGTCCCTAACTCGGGTGTAGAAAATACAGAGGACTTAACCGTCCGTACAAGAAATGGTGATTCCGGTGGACTCTTCGGGGACATAAAAGAGTGACCGGAAGTCGATAAGAAAAAAATTTGTAAATTTAACCTCCGATTAATGAAATGTTATAACACCACCAAAAACGGTATGTAAGTGTACTTAGTCGGTACCCACATGTACGCAAGGGGTAGAACTTGGGGGGAGGGTGGAGGGAGGGGTAGGGTAGGGAGTCCCAGTAGGGTCACGTGGTCGGGACTCGTGGGACATAGTACGTAGTTTGGACCTGACCACTAGATAAAGTGTATACTATTATATGTACAAAGTTACGATAAGAGAGTTTAGTAGGGTGGGAGTGGAAGAGGGTGTCTTAGGTTTTCAGATAAGAAATGTAGACACAGAGAAAACGACAGAGAGTATATCCCAGTAGTAATGGTAGAAAGATTTAAGGTATATATACGTAATTATTTGATATAACCACAGAGAGAAAGACTGAATGAAGGGAGACATGTTATCCGAGGTCAAAGTAGGTGGAGTAGTCTTGACTAAGTTCACGTAAGAAAAATTATCGACTTATTATAAGGTAACATATATACATGGTGTCGAAAGAGTATGTAAGTAGACGACTACCTGTAGATCCAACGAAGGTACAGGACCGATAACATTTGTCACGACGCTACCCCATGTGCACAGAGAAAGTTAAGACCAAAGGAACCACACATACGGGTCGTCACCCTGTATCTACGTTTTTAGGAATTGTTTTAAGATCGTTTGTCTTAGATTGTTGTATAAATTTTCTAGTGTGTAGTACTGGTTCACCCGAAATAGGGTCCCTACGTTCCTAAGAAGTTATAAATGTTTAGTTACACTATATGGTGTAATTGTTTAACTTTCTATTTTTGGTATACTAATAGAGTTATCTACGTCTCTTTCGGAAACTGTTTTAACTCGTAGGTAAATACTATTTTTTTTTTAGGTCTTTCGTCCGTATCTTTCTTGTATGGACTTGTATTATTTTCGGTATATACTATTTGGGTGGTAATAGGAGTTACCACTTTTTAACTTTCGTAAAGGGGATTTCAGTTCTTGTTCTGTTCCTACGGGTGAGAGTGGTGATGTTAAGTTGTATCAAAACCTTCAAAACCGGTGTTGTTAGTCTTGTCTTTTTCTTTATTTTCCTTAGGTCTAACCTTTTCTTCATTTTGAGAGTGACAAACGTCTACTGTACTAGGAGATGTATCTTTTTGGATTTCTAAGGTGGTCTTTTAATGATCTCGATCAATTACTTATATCATTTCAACGTCCCATATTTTAATTGTGTGTCTTTAGGGAACGTAAGGATATGTGATTGTTACTCTTTTGTCTTTCTCTTTAATTCCTTTGTTGAGGTAAGTGGTAACGTTACTTTTCTTATTTTATGAATTCTTATATAGATGGATTTCTTTGATTTCTGGATATATATCTTTTGATATTTTGTGACTACTTTCTTTAGTTTCTCCTGTGTTTATCTACCTCTTTATGTGGTACAAGTACCTAACCTTCTTAGTTATATCACTTTTACTCATATGACGGGTTTCGTTACATATCTAAGTTACGTTAGGGATAGTTCGATGGTTGCTATAAAAAGTCTCTTGATCTTGTTTATTAGAGTGTAAAACATACCTTTATTTTTTTTTAGAACTGATCGGTTTCGTTAGAACTCTTTCTTCTTACCCTCACCTCCTTAGTTGGACGGACTGAAGTCCGATATGATGTTTCGTTGTCAGTAGTTCTGTTATAACATGACCGTGTTTCTGTCTTTAGGTCTAGTTACCTTGTTTCATCTTTCGGGTCTCTATTTAGATACGTGGATACCTGTGGAATAGAAACTGTTTCCTCCGTTCTTATATGTTTCCTAATTTCTGTTAGAGAAATTGTTCACCACGACCCTTTTGACCAGTTGGTGAACATTTTCTTACTTTGATCTTGTGAAAGATTGTGGTATGTGTTTTTATTTGAGTTTTACCTAATTTCTAGATTTACATTCTGGTCTTTGATATTTTGAGGATCTCCTTTTGTATCCGTTTTGTGAGACTGCATTTAGTATCGTCCTAGGAGATACTGGGTAGAGGGTCTCAATACCTTTATTTTCGTTTTTATTCGTTTACCCTGGATTAATTTGAATTTTCGAAAACATGTTGTTTCCTTTGATATTTGTTCCACTTTTCTGTCGGAAGTCTTACCCTCTTTTATTATCTTTTACTTCGTTGACTGTTTCTTAATTAGAGTTTTTATATGTTCGTTGAGGACTTCGAGTCAAGGTCTTTTTATTCACTGGGTTAGTTTTTTACCCGGTTTCTCGATTTGTCTGTAAAGAGGTTTCTTCTGTATGTCTACCGATTGTTTGTGTACTTTTCTACGAGTTGTAGTGAGTAATAGTCTCTTTACGTTTAGTTTTGGTGTTACTCCATTGTAGAGTACGGCCAGTCTTACCGACGATAGTTTTTTAGATGTTTGTTATTTACGACCTCTCACACGTCTCTTTTTCTTTGGTCAACCACCCTTACGTTTGATCATGTCGGTGATACCTCTTGTCACACCTCTAAGGAATTTTTCGACCTTTATCTTGACAGAAGTCTATAAGAACTAACACTTTTAATTCGTTCAATTATGCACACTTTACAAGAAACATTTAATCTTTTATACTGTCTTTACACAATAACGATAGTTTACATCTGAGGGAATGTAAAGGGAGATCTTAGCAGATTATAAATTAATCCGTCTAAAGTAAAAAAAAAAAATTTACCTCTCACCTCTTAAAGAGTCTTCACTCCTTCAACTTTTGTCTCTCTTGTCTCGGCCTTTACTCGTCAACGACTTCGGAACTTCGAGGACTCTAAAGTGGTTAGAGAAAGATGAAGACGGGGGTAGGAAAAGGGTTTTCTCTTTTCACACGGGTGTCTGTACCTGTGTCCTTCGACACACCACAGATTTCGGACGACCAGGACAGAAATGAGGATATCAGAAAGCAGAAATATAAGGTTTACGGTTCCAGAATTGTAAGAAATACGATGGTCTAGTTTTAGGTAGAGGAGGACTCCCGAAGACAGACACCGGGTGTTACCGGTTTAGATGACGTCGAACCAGTCGAGACACCTGGAGTCGACCTAGGTTCCTTGGGTAGGGTAGGGTTGTAATATTCTGCACGAGTGGAAACTACGGTTTTACTGGACTCGACGGTCTATTCAATCCGGGATGACCTTACGGATTAAATTTTAATCTCCTAAGATCTACCTTTATATTGTCTCGGATGTAAACCATTATTATTGTGTAAAGGTAACGTAAAAGGTCAAATGTTTCTTATAAAGTATACGTAATGAACAAATTAGAATTACTAATTCATGTCAACTTTTGGTTACTCTTTTCATACCTTAACATAGACAAACACATAAATTTTTAATACACATTCAACACGTAAACTACATTCATAAATTGAATTATCTACAACGACATTTTCGGTTCGACGTAAGTATTTCTTAAGGTAAATATAAAAGAATTCTTTCACATTTACTCAACTTCTCGTGTTGTGAGAGGAACAGATTCAATTGAAACCGACGTAGGTCGAATCGACAAGTCTGGTCCCATTTATGGGGGAAGTTAAATGTCTAGAGGTCATAAAAGTGTAGGTAGGATAGTAAATTAGAATTTTTATTGGGATCGTTCTGTCTAACAGTAGGTCTAAAAGTCTTCCCCTTTGGTTCCATACCTTACTACGTCTCCAAATGGGTTCTAATGAGTCGAAGAACCCTGATATTCCATACAGATGAAGGAGAGTCAGATCCCGAGGAAGGGAAGGTTATCTTTACAGACAAAACAAGGGCTTTGATCTAATGTTCGAGAAACTCCCGTCCTAACACAGAAAGAGTAGAACCCATTAGTACACCACCGACTACAAGTTTTTCCTCGACTGACGGACTGAAAGACTTATCACATGTCTAAGTGGTGATAGACATTCGACTCCTCGAGTGACGATCACTTAAGGTCCTTAAATCTTGTGATCGGAGAGATGGGTAACGGACCGGAACGATGGTCCCCAGTCGTGATGATAAGTACTCGGGTCTCAGGTCTCGCTACTTTTTCACTTTTAACTCTCACTTTCCGTGAGTCAGTACAACCTGAGAAACGTTGAGGTACCTGACATCGGACGGTCCGAAGAAACAGGTACCTTAAGAGGTCCGGTCTTATGACCTTACCCATTGGTAAGGGAAGAGGTCCCCTAGAAGGGTTGGGTCCATAACTTGGGTTCAGAGGACGTAACGACCGCTACTTTCTATTACCGTTTAACCTCAAAGACAAGTCCTTTCTTAGACCGACGTCACGTCCTCTGGGCCCAAGCTAGGGACCCAGTCCTTATAGGGGATCTTTTCCGTTTGGTGAGGTCATAGGTACGGACCTTTTAGGGTACCTGTCTCCTCGGACCACCCGACGTCAGGTACCCCAGTGTTTCTCAGTCCGTACTGACTCGTTGATTGTCAAAGTGAAAAGGATTATCGATCTCTCCCCTCGGGGTAACGGGCACCCTTCTTGGTCGGGTGGTGTACGCAACTCGGGACCGGCACCATCTTAGCTGTTTCAGATCCGAAACTACTTCGTCCACCACCTACTCTACACCCTACCTCCCACTCCTCTGTCTTATCCTGTTACGTTCCTTCAGACCGTATCTCTCTAGTTCCGAGGTCAAGGTCGGTCTACTGTGAAAAACACGAAACCCGGAGTAAAAAGTAGAAGAGGAGGACAACATAAAAATATCGAGACCAGTTATGGACCTTAAAATGAAATTAAAATAACGTGTAAATAAATGAACAAATAAACAAATAACAACTGTTTATCTATACCTCCTGTTGGTTCGGTACGAGTGACCACCTCTGTGAGGATGATTGACCCGATGTCCCTCCTCGACCCCAACTAAAAAAAATAATAATAGGTGTACTCGGAGAAACAACCTCTGATAACTCATACTCTCAATGAATACGTCTGAGTCCTCGGTCGGACGGACCTAATCTTTAGAGTGAGATGGTGAACTGTTGACAATCCTGGAGTCCGTTTTCATTGACTAAAGGAGTAAAGATCGATGGTGAGTCCTTAAGACACTCCCAATTACTTCGATAGGTAACTTTCATAAATCTCTCCGTAGACCGTGTTTCATTCACGAATTACGTACAATCGATACTAACACCAATAAAATAATCTTGAGCAGTAATATGAAAGGAGAATTACAAGATATAAAATAAAGTAGTAGCAGTAGTGACAATAATAATGAGAAGAAAACCAAAGAAGAGGAAGGTACATACATAAAAAGAAGGAGGTCAGGATACCTACCTACTATCTATCTTTTTACTTCTGGGTCTTCGGGTCCTTACCGAACAGAGTCTCAAGTGGTTTAATGGTTCTTCCAGTGTCGAAGAATCAAGTTCCGAACAAAAAGGACTCAGACCCGGAGAACCCTCCGAAAACCGGTGACACCGTCTGAGACTCAGTTCAACAAATTCGTCTCACCACAGTTCGAGTTCTTCTGTCTGTGAAGACGTGACTTGAACCACGACATCCCGGATAATAGATTGTAACGGGTTCTGGGTCGGTGACGACTAGAGAAAGGGTGTATCGACTCTGGAAAACTAGGATGGATGACCGGGTCGGGGTAAAGACCGTAGGTAGGACTGTGACCCCTCGGGTCCGGGTGGAAGACATGAGTCGTAGTCTTGGAACAACACCGGACCGGGACCGGGACGTAGGACCAAGTGCCCCGAGACTGACCATTACCACTGGTTCATTACCACTGGTTCAGGGGTGAAACTAGGGATCAAAGTAGGAACCACTGGACTCACAGGACGAAACGGGAATGACTAGGGGAGCATTTGATCTTAGACCGGAAAAAAGGGGACGACCTTAGGAGGGTGGGTGTCTGTCTCTGGGAGGTCCACGGTGTAGGAGTTGGAGAGGATCTCATGAACCGTAATAGACAGGTGCCTGAGTAGTTAACGGTGTGAGAGGAGGTTCTGTAACATACTCTGACTTCTGGACGTGACGGGGTACCCTGAAGGGTCCACCGTGATCACCATTTCTTAGACGGACGTTACGTCCTCTGGAACCAAAGTGGAGACTCAGTCCTTCTAGGGGACCTTTTCCTTTACTGTGGGGTGAGGTCATAAGAACGGATCTCTTAGGGTACCTGTCTCCTCGGACCACTCGATATCAGGTATCGTAACGTATCTCAACCTGTACTGACTTTGTAGAATCGTACGTACGAGGGGACTCGTAGGGGTGAGGACCAACAGTGGAGCCGAGAGGTCTCTCGGATAAGACGGACGGAAGGACGTTTACATCGTTCCGAATGGGACATCACGGACGGATCCAGAACGGTAGAGAGTCCCGTAGGTCCAAAGGACTTCGGTAATAGAATACTGTTTCTTAAAGTAAGATGGATGGTTCGGACCGTTTCTTCAAGGGTTCGTAAATGATGGGATTGGGTTTCAGAGGGACTCAGTACGGGTATCCGGTAAGACCTCGGACTTCTCCTCCAGGGACGACACAGTAACCGGGTCTTGAACAAGGTTCGATCAAATGAAGAAAGAGGACGGGACAAAGAGTCAAGAGAATGGGTGTAGACACTGTGTAAGAGGTAAAGGAAAGGGAAACAACCGATCGAAAGAGTGGGACATGAACCGGGACGGTCCAAGAGAGATCGGACACTCCCGGCTCTCTCGTCGGGGAAATAGTCTCGTAAACCTCGGTTACAAAGTACGTCCTTTAACGAGTACATGACCCGACTATTACTGGTTGTTAGAACGACTGTTAGTCTACGAGTTCCCTAAGTCGGGAGCCAATGGTGGTGAAGGACACTCCGGTTCGGTCACCACCGGGAAACCCCGACAACGTGAATCTTTACTTCGGGTTCCGGAGGGGTCTCTCCACCTCACCCAACCGGGTTCCACTCCCCACGACTCGGACAGATCCTTTGTATCATCTCGAACTAGGAACCCCTTAGAGTACAGGGGAGGGGACGGAGACTGAGAGTCGGATTGCTCAACCGACCTGATCCGCGGTGTCCTCGATCCTCCACGACTCGACTGGATGAATACCCGTCTTGGTGACACCGTCACCTGTCCCTGTAACGTAAGGACTCGACCTTTAAGACGTAAAGGGTGGACTCCGGGACCCCTGACCCTCTGGTCTGAAAGATTTTCGTCCTTAAAGTGAAGAGGTTCCCTGTAGAGTACAGAAAAGGCCTCTAGTGTAAGTCCGGACGGAGTCAGAGACCGACGAACGGAATTACCAGGACATTGTGTGTCTTGGTGGACCAGGGGAGGGAACCCGTACTCTTTTAAGGACAGTTCCGTTTCCCGTAAAACATCTTTACTAATAGACGAAAAGTAGACGACCTTGTGGAGTAAATTTTACCATTAGAAGACAGAGACTCTCTCTTTACCTATCCCTTAAGGGTTTCAGAAACCACAGTCCGGAGGGACTACTCCTTTTAGTCCTCTGATTTCCTCGAGTCCCTAAATTTCCATATTTCCATATAAGACGGAGAGGTAATATTAGTTAATAACCTAACCAGTATTATTTGTACCCTCGATCTCCTGGGGATCTCGGTAAACCGGGTAACCAAAGGTTAGGGTCGATAAGTAGTCTTAGTAGTCTCTTGGCCCGGGATGAGGAATTCCAAGACTAAGTCCTATAGACCCTTCATCGAACCGTCAGAGAGAAAAATTTTAGTCTACATATCGGTCCAAATCCTCAATGACTATATAAAGTCACGGGAGTGTAACGTCTACCCCCTTGACTTTGAGTCACTCCGTAAAAACTTCCAGTATACCGTTGATGGATTGGACTGTAACTTCCGACAGATACTGGACCAAGATTAGATGAAAAAGAATAAGATCGTAGAGTAAATATGAGGGAATCCTGACGTATTTTATCTTTTATAGATTTTAAGTCCTATGGTCAATTTAAAGTTAAAGTCTGTATGAACATGATTCCTTAATAAGTAACAACTAAACTTTAGGTTTAAATTGACTTGTAGAACATAAATATAAAACGAGTCACACCGTTGAACTACGTTGGATGTGTCGTCTGGTGGACTTACTTAAAACAGTGTACATTAATTATCCATTAAAGACTTAAGAATGACGATCCGGAGACGAATACGATCGGGGAGACAGACCTTATGAGTTAGGTAATAAAGGGGTTTAGGACACGTAAGAAGTTCGACTTATGTAGAGAAGAAAGTTTACAAGAATAAGAAACTCGACTGGAACTAGATAGGAAACTATAATGAAAGGAACAGAGAGATAAAGGTGGAGAGGACGATATAGAACCTAGTCTCAATAAAATAGATAACCGAATTGAGAAGGTACCTTGTACTTGGTCGGGAGGTGGTCCTGTCCCTGGTATAGACTCATCTCTCATGACACGTACCCGTACCCGGGACTCCAGGTACCCAGGACTCCAGTTTACCCAAAACGAACTTAAAATCGTGACGGTTAATGGTTGACACACTTGAACCCATTCTAAAAGGTGGAGAAAGTCTGAGGTAAAAGAATAGACATTTTACTCTTAATATTCTCATTAAAAATGTCTCTCAATAACACTTTTGATTTACACTATTTCGAAACTCTCACAAATCTTGTCTCACTCATATGTATTTCACGAGTTATTTACCGTCGATAACAGTATGCAGTAGTAGAGATATAGAAACCCCGGTTCGTGTCACACCACTAGTCATTCTAGATGACTTACTTACTTACTTACTTATGTACGTATTTTCCGTACCTATATTCTAGGACTCGGGCTAACTACCTTTCACGATCTACGGTTTCCGTCACCGACACATGACTTTTTATGTACTCGTAACCTTTTGGTATAAGGGAACCCTCTTTTAAAGACAGGAGGTCCTCGAATATATTATCGTATAAGGAAAGATCCCTTCATTTATCGACAAACCTCTAACATTACGTTGATAAACAGAGTATCCTTGTGAAGATACGAAGGTAAGAGATGACACTAATAATCTTTACCTTTAGATCTGAACGCGGAAAGTGAGGTAAGGACAGACGGATACCTGACGATCCTTTGAACTAAAGGTAACCCGAAACGAGAGAGGTAGACAATATCATCTAAAGTGACTGACTTTGTAACCATTTATAAATCTCTGGTTCCCCTTTTTTTCTACTTTATGTTTACGGTTCTAAACACATCATCCACAGTTCATTTATAAACAACTTACTTACTTACCTGTAACCACTTACTTTCCATCTTATATTCGTTTATTTACGTATTTGTCAAAAAATTTATTTTATTCACACCTTATTAATAAGTTTGTGAAGAAAACTCAATGGTACAAGGACAACAAAGTTGGACCTTTTTCCTGACTAATTCGGGACGGTGTCCTTAGGACGGACTTGAAACCACGTTGCATGGTAAATATCAGTGGAGACAATCCGAGAGTACAATCCTTGTACTCTTCAATCAACCCGGTTGAAAGGGAACATATGTAGATTACTACCCCCTCGAGTGATGAAGTATTAGAAATGACGTAAGAACTAGATACGACGTTAGAAACTTACGAATCTTTTCGAAACTGACGACGTAGTTACTACATTTAGATCATAATCTTGGGTTTGGAGGGATATTGGGTCTGATCCCATGAGAGGCGGTATCAGGTGAACCTTGATATCTCGACGTAAATCGTTCACAATCAGTGAGTCAGTACAGGTTGAGAAACACTGGGGTACCTGACAACAAGTGGTCCGAGGAGACAGGTACCCTAAGATGTCCGTCCTTATGACCTCACCCATCGGAAAGGGAAGAGGTTCCCTAGAAGGGTTGTGTCCTTAATTTGGGCTCAGAGGACGTAACGTCCGTCTAAGAAATGACTGATTGGACATAAATTGTTACAACCATCCTTCCCTTGACAGGATCCTTCGTCCTCTAAACCCAGGTTCATACTCGAGGTCGTAACCGAACGACACACTTCAACCCATCAAGGAAAGGAATACACCCGGAGTCAAAGGGAGAAACGAGCTACTTTTTAAAGTTTGACTTACGAGACATTCTGAGAAGGTCGTGTTTACAAAGTCTTAAGAGATTACTCCAGATTAATCCTAGAGCATTATGTCACCAAGAGTTTCACACTGGGTTCTTAGGGATTTCCAGGGACTCTGGGAAAAGTTACTAGTTACTCCAGAGGGAAAAGTTTAATACATAGAAACTCTCCGTCCTAAAAGAAGTGTATGAAGTCAGTTTTGTTGGATAGTGTTCTCTGACTTGTATCTTCGTTGGTACTCTCAAGTCGATAGAGGACAATTCGGTCTATAATTTCTCTCGTCGCTCTTTGACATTTTGGTGTGGTGAGAAGAGTCATTTAAATAAAATCCTTTATAACAATAAGAAGTGTTTTATATAATTTTTATACACTTGTACAGATTAAAACTTCGTACAAAAAATTTTATTTACTTAGGTAGTTAGGAGAAATTTGTAGAGTCAGAATTAAAGATCATGGTATTTATAGGTATCTATGTTGGGTGTATTTATTCTTACAGATCTAGAAATTATTATTGAAAATTATCATATTTCTCTATAACTCTCGTTTTTCAAATTCTTCCAAGATCATTCCAGAGACTGAAGGACAGAGTAAGATATTTCGGAAAAGTGAAATCACCAAGGTTTATACTAGACGAGTTATAGACTGTCTCCCTTCTTGTGTCACTGGAACCCTACATCCGGTAAGAAGGCTTAAGTGTCTAGATTCGATATGGTCTATTATATGATAGAGGGAGTGGACCCAAGGAACCGTGTCTGACCACTGAACCCGGAATCTGTTCTGTGGGATACCGTCTGTCACGGTCAAGGACTCACTTCCTTCTTTCGTCGATCAGAGTACTCCCAATTACACTATCGGAGGGACGAACAGACAGATGTTCAAGGGTCAGGGAGACCCAGGTGGACAGGATTAACGATATGAGAGGTATGGGATAAGAAGTGGGGGAGTTATTGGCCGGGGAGACCTGGGACCGGTGGTTTGTTTTCGTCGGACAATACGGGTAGTACCCTCCAGAACCCATACTCCGTTCCCTCCGGGAGGGTCTAAGTCTCGGGGGTACTCCATCCCTTCCTCCTGTCTTCATCCTTTCTTTCCTCCCTCTTAGACACAACTGACTCTCTTTGGTGATATGTAGTCCAAGAAGTACAACGAAGAAGGAATTACTGTTCAGACCTTCCATTCATCACTAGAAATGGGAGTAGAAGTACAAACAACAACAAGAAGTCAGTGATTCAACACAGGTTGACAAACGCTGGGGTACCTGACATCGTACGGTCCAAGGAGACAGGACAGGGAGGAGACAGGAAAAGAACTCAACCGAGAAACGTAGTCCACCGGTTTTATAACCTCGAAGTCGAAGTCGTAGGAGTACAATGTCGGTCCCTTTGACTCTCAGGGTCTCTCCTTCACTGAACGGATTCCATCAATATATCGGGGTTTCATCGACCCGGACCTAAAATTAAACCCAGATTTCTTACGGTTTAATTGTAAGAAAGACGAACTGGTTCTCGTCCCTCTTAGTCCTCGTGGGTCCTTTTCTTCTCCCTTGTTTCTTTGAGTGTAGATAACTTGTGAATGATACACGGGGTTGTCATCAAGGGAGTCTATTTGTCTCTTAGGAGTCAAATGTCTACTCTTTTGTCTTTACTCCACTGAAAGGACTCCCGTGTGATGATTTCCGTCGTCTTGGTCATAAGTTTAGATTCAGACAGTTCAAGGGTTCGGAATCAAAAAATCATTATGGTTTATTGTAAAGAACTCTTGAAAGACATACGGTCCGAGACACGATTTACGAGATTGAGTAAATTAAATTTGGAGGGTTGGTCCATCCATGATAATAATAGGGGGCAAATTGTCTACTCCTTTAATTCCGTCGGGTTCCAGTGGATCAATCTCTCATTGTCTTGAACCTAAACTTAGGTCTGTCAAGTCGCGGTGTCAAGTATCCGAATCACCAACTTGCGATAGGAGTTCGAGTTTCGATTTGATCACACTCTCCGGGGTTTGACTTTAGAGGACTAGAGAGTTCAGTCATACGACACGTGATAACGGAGGACTTACTTACAGGTTTCCGTGTTAACCACGTGGAGACGGGTCCCCGGACTTAGATTACTTCCCCCAGTAAGACCCTCCGGACGTAAGAATGGCGCGTCGGAGACACCGAGAGGTAGGAGTTTGTACACCGACTCCCCTTTCTCCTCTATGTAAGTTTCCTCCTTTGTGATGAGGTGAGAACCAAGAACACAATGAACGGACGGGGTCCGTCCCCCGAAGGGGAGCACTCGTACGTATGTCAACCTCCACCAACACTTCCTTGGTAAACGGAACACAGACTTATAGGAAGACTGTCTCGGGTCCTCTTGTTTATAGACTCTACTGGGTCTCCGATCTCTCTTCCATTCTCTAGGCAATAGTGTTGGAGGGGTCTCATGTTTATTCCTTTGACTCCCGGTGTCTCATTCAACATTCGTCCTAACCTCCCTAGGAATCTCTGTTTGGAGTTCTGTTTGGAGACCTGGTTTGGTGTCTACTCCTTTCAGGAGTTTGTCTCCGTCTCCGAACGAGTTTCATCCGAATTCTAGAAGAGTCCGGGGTCCTAAACCGGGAAACGGACTGGTAGGACTTAGAGTCTTTCCCTTCACTCCGGTCTCCCTCATTCAATAAGATCCTGAACACTACTGTATAGGGGGGTCTCTGGGTTCGGACCCCAGCCAGGGACCCTGGGAGACCGGTAGTCGGTACCGTGGGACGGACGACTTCGAAACCTCACCCCCTCCTCTTAGTGATAAAGAATTACCGAAGGACTGGTTTTTCGGAGATCTTCACCGATCACGATTGAGACAAAGGTACCTTTCTCGACTGAAGTCACGTAGGTCCCCCAAGTTCTGATCTAAGGTCCGATTTGACCTTGACCTCACAAGACTCGTACCCTCGTACCCTCACCTATTTCTTCCCTTTAACAGTAGACGAAGCTACAAGTCTTTTCCTGTGTATCGGTCCTATAGACTCAACCCTCTTTCGACACTACGAGACTCCGTCCCCCTACCTCCTTTACTAGAAACTCTCGACCCTAAGAGAAACCCCGTAAGGGACTGAAGGATGCCTACGGATTCCCGTCGTGTCGTCAAGACTTTCCCCATCATTAATGGTCTTCCCTAAAAGGATGTCTGAACGGGACATCGATTGAGGTTTACCCTCGGTATGTCGTCTGAACTCTGAATCACTGGACACTCGGACGGAGAGTAACATGTCGACCCTTTGACTCCGGGTCTTTCCTTTCCCGGAGGGGTTTTACGGTCTCACTCAGTACTAAGGACTGCAATTTCGTCCCACTCCTCCTACTGGGACACTGGGTCCCGGGTCCGGAAAGGGGAAGACACAGAGGTGTGGCTGGACTCAGGACGAGTCCAGCTCCCGAGAGGAGGGACCCACGAAAAGGAACCGTGAGAAAGACCACAGGGACACACCAGAGCCAAAATGGGTCTCCGGGGGTCCTTCCCGACCACATAGTAAGCGTCCACCGTCCTCGGTTCGAACCCTCGACTTTAAGTCCCTTAAAGTTAACTGTAACGACAGGTCATGGTCGGTTGACCAATTGCCACGGCTCAAACTTAGTCGCTGGGCGGAGGACCGGGGAGGAGGAGTCGATCAGAGAGAAGGAGGGAGGGAGGGAGGGAGGAAGGGAGGGAGGGAGGAAGGGAGGGAGCCCGGGAGGCCCTTTTCACGTCCGCTCGACTCGAGTCCGGCGACGAGAGGCGGAGAAGGGTTCTACTCGGCGACTACCTCGTGGCCTAGTCTCGATCGAGACCGACTCGGGGCCCCGGACCCATCGGACCAGGGGTCTTTCCCTCTCTGGACACGGGTCGTCTCGAGACGACCCGGGACGGTCAAGGGGAGTGGGGTGGTACGGAGACAACCTGCACAAAACCCGAACGAAGTCCTTTCACTTCCATTCTCCAATGGATCGGAGTCGGGTGAGGTGCCGAGACCAAACTTCCTCCGTCGACCCCTGGTGACTCACGACCGACCTTCCGTCTATCCGAAGCCTCTGATGGAACCTCGATCTTTCCGAACCCAAGTTCAGAACGGAAACTGTTGTCGAGACACTAGAAGATGACGAAAGAGTGTCTTTATTCTGTCGACCGACCGAGAAGAAGATTTTGAACGGAGACAACGAAGGGACCGGAACGGTGTTTCTGTTCTAAGAATTGGAAAGACTCGGAGGTAAAGGAGTCGAAATTTTATTTCTGTTATCTCTGTGGTTGAAATATCCCACCACTCCAACCACAATAACAAATGTATAATTTACATACCTTTATATTCTCTGTTACACACATTTCAAGGATCACACTACGGACCGTACATCGTAGGTATGGTATGTTCATTACCATTGATAATAATACTAATAACGATGATTAAAGGAAGTTGTATATAATTTATGGATGAGACACAATCCGTGGTGTCCTTAATGTGTTTTTTTTTTTTTGTTTATCGAAAACAGGAGTTTCTTCTCCATTCTTTTAACAATTTAGAAATAGTTCTGTATACGGTCTGTGATACGATCTACCAATCAACCAGTTATTTATCACCAACTCACGAACGTTATAGAACATGTACGCCCTATGTCTCGTGTCGTCCTGGGTACTCCTACATCTCCTATACTAAAGACGAAATTTCTTAGTCCCTTGACTATAAATAAAGTATATACCATACACAGTCTGTATCCGTGAAAGGCAAACAGTTGACACTACCTCTAAAAGTGGTATTCGTTCGGTAACAAAAGGACGAAAATATCTACCCCTTACCTGTGATACTTACTAGTTCTTTATAAATGTTCTAGTGAGTCTATACTAACCGTCTCTACTCTAGACTTGAGGATTTAGGTATCAGAACAACTGTGATATACCGAAGGGTATCGACGTGGGTCATCCCTCTTGAAAACTGTTGATCGGACTGATGTATCTTCTGTTCTACTTTCAGTTCGACCGTAGCAACCTCCTTGAACCTTATCTAAGTGTCCTCCAGTGTAAACCCGACTCGAACTTCCTTCTCTTCAAACAGTCAGGTTTACCCCCCTTCCCGTAAGGTCCGTACGGACCGTCTCCCTTGAAGTAGTCGTTCTCAGACCTCCGTCACTACCCAACCTCCTTCCCGACCAAAGTAGTGCACGGAATAACGTCCCAAACTCCTCTCTCCTCGACCTCTACCTCCTGTTCTCAGATGGAGGGTATCTTAAACCTTAACTAGGCACACAAGGACCGGGAGTGGATCACTCCAAGAGTTTACTCGAAAAGTGAGTAGACGTCATTTTGTACTCTTCCCATCCCGATTACGTAACGTCAAAAGTCTTTCGATTTAATTAAGTTCAGTTTCCTGATAAGAAATAAATCTCTAATGATAATGAAGAATACCCCCACCGTAAGTTTATTAAAGAACAATACTTTATCTTCACACTCTAAAAATTTTAAAAACAGGACTCCTTTTATTTCAAAGGTTATGAGACTGACAAGGGAAGGAGTAAATAAATTTATAACGGAAGGAGTAGGTACTTTAAGGTTTTAGACTCCTGACAACAAAATCTCCTACCTCCTCAAGTTTTTCATACCTATATCAATTCACCTGTCAAAATTCCTTTAGTGAGGTCACCGGAACCCATTTTTACCACACCTCCCAGGGTTCATCGATACACTTTCGGTCCTTCCACCGACGCTACCGTCATTCCTCATCTCTCGTCTACTACTCTCTACCTAGGTTACGCTTCTCGTCCCGTTTCCCCTCCACTTTCATGGATACTCCAACCTGTGGTCTGACTATACTGACAGGTGAGGGACCTCTTGGTAAGACCTACAAACCGTACCTAAATTTAGGGCAACGTGAGTAATGGGGTTAGACAGTCTGAGGGCCGTTTACGAGAGTGGTTACTGTCAGAGAATCTCTGACAACCCCAGTCTCTGGGAGTTCTTTTTCAGTCCCTGGAGATAGGGACCAGGGTCTGTAATCGTGTGTACGTGTGTAAGTGAGTGCACTCACAGGTGTTTCTACCTCGGATATGGACACAAAGACATATGAGAGTCGGTGTGTGTGTATGTGTATCTGTGTGGTAAGTTCACACACGTGTGTGTGTATGTGTGTATCTCCGTTTATGTACGTGTTAGTGTGTACATGTGTGTCTATCGTGTGTAGGTGTTCGTACATCTGAGTGTGTGTACGTGTGTACGTGGATGTCTCCATCCGTACGTACGTGTGTTTGTCTATGAGAGGGTACGTACTCGAACGTCCGTGTGAGTGTTAATCTGTATGTCTTCGTACGTATGTCACATTTCTGTGTGCACGTGTGTGTCCCAACACCGTCTGTACTTAGTTGTGTGTCTAGAGTCTTATTCTCCGCCGGACGGTCTGGATTCATGTGGAACTCAAAACACAGAGAAAAAGGTCGTGATGACGAAACGTCTGGGTCAGTTTATCCGTCCTGAAGGCCCGAACATTTGGGTCAGTCCCCATACCCTACGGGACTCGGTGGGACGGAGAGACTCGACCCGGGGAACACTCGTTAACGAACCGACACACCCTCCCTCGACACCGTCTACGTCTTCGACGGATGTCCCTCCCCGTACCGGTACGGACTTGGACTGCATCGACTTTCCCGGTAGAGTCTACAGAGTAAAATGGAAGAACACCAGGACTACCCCTTTGACTCGAGGATCGTAGGTCACGGTGTACCTTGAGAGGTAGTCGACTCCTATAAACTTCTCCCTCCTTCGTTTCTTTGAATCTTAGGGTCGGGGGTGGGGTAGTGTACGCGTGTGTGCACGTGTGTGTGTGTGTGTGTGTGTGTGTGTGTGGACTCGACACACGAAAATTCGTTCAGGAGACACTCGGAGTCAAAGGAACAGACGTTTTATTGTGATTAGTCCCGGACGGAGTGTCTCTACGATACTCCTAAACTCTTACAACACAGAAATTTCACGGACCACACCTTATTCACCAGTTATGTGTACTGAGTAACCGTCATCTAAAGGTTTGATAAGTGACCCTCGTAACCTCGTTTCTTGTTTCCAATAAGGTACAAACCGTTGAGGTCCCAATTCTTGAGTTCAGAGTGACCGAGGAAACGGTGTTGAGGAGAAGTCGGGAGAGGAGACCGGGACAGACTGAGATCCTGGTCTTTGTTGGACAAACCCTCGACTTCCCACTATGAAGTCTTCAATCACAATGACCCTTCTACCCTTCTCCAGTCCGGTCCCAGGTCCTGACGGAACTCGACACGACCCCAATCCTCATCGGGTTCCCATTCCACAAACCTACACTCTACTTGAGTCACATTTATCAAGGTATGTACAGACTACGCAGAAGGGACTTCCGGTCACTTCCAACTCTTCAATAGGTACTGGAGAGTTGTGTCGTGATACGTACGTACTCTCAGGGGAGTCGGAGTATGAGTGTGCGTATGTGTGTCCTGGTAAAGAGACTACACAGGAAAACGGGGTAGGGTCTGGTTCGTACCACACTACGTGTAGTACTCACGGGTCTTGTACCTAGGAGAGAATACAATGAGAGAAACATAGCCCACTCGAATAATCCAGGACCTACCGTGACTGGACCCTCCACCTCTTATGTCGACCTCAAGGTATAGTCGGTACTGGAGATCCACTGAAACTCTCCTAGTCATGAGGGACGACCGGGAGTTAAGAAAGGGGAATCTTGTCTGTATCGATTAGTGTGTTATAGTTCCTACTGTTCCAAGTTACTCCAGTAGACAAAGAGGGAGGGAAAAGGAGAGAAGTTTGATACCTACTCCTTTGACTCCGAGTTTCTCCCCTTCTCTACACGGGTTCCAGTGTGTATCCCACTGGTCTAGGTGTGTATCAGACATCAGGAGGATGAACGAGACACCGTTTTAGGTTTGTGGTGAACAGAGACCATCTTATATTGTCATTAAGGCCGTCCTGACGGTGTGTGTACGTGTATTTACGTACACCATTATTGGAGCAGAGTGGATGGACGAAGATACCCTCCGTTTCGTTTGGTCTGACTTTTTAGGGAACATTTGACCCTTTGAAACAGTTCCAACCGGTAGGTCAAAACCAGGTTGGTTGTTACGGTACGAAAACAGGTCAGTGACATGTGAGTGTGTCGGTCCGGATACTCACGTCTACACGTGCTCCCGAGAGGACTCAAGTGTGTTCTTGTGTGAGAGTTCGTGGGGGAAGATACACACGTTTAGGCGGATCAAGAGTTCCGTTTCCTTTTCGAATTGACCTCTGATCCCATGAAAGACGTTGTCGTGTCGACCTTTTTAGTTCCCTATCCCCACTCCTGGAGGTCTTAAACGGGGAAGAGGAGGTCAACGGAGTAGAGTCGTGTCAACCACTTCAAACGAGTTCTTGGTAGACTCTAACCTGTCATAGACAAGACCCCTCACCCTCTTCACGGGTACCCGTGATTCCTCCATTCTACCCCTTATCCTTAGTTTCGAAAATGAGACTGAGTACAAAACCTGTGTTTAAGAATGAAACGGAAGTCGAAGAAACCATGGTTTTTCTCATAATCATCCCCAATGACCCTTACCTCCTGTACAGACTACTATACCGACCACCTCCTTCTTCTTTCACCCTTTTGGACGTCTAACCGTTACGGTCAAGGAATGTGACACGGGGGTGGGTGCGGGGTCGGGTTTCGTGACGTCTTTCTTCGCTAATTGATGTAAATATCTCGTGTACCATATACCTTCTGTGACATGGTTCAGGAAGTGTTTATAATTGAGTAAAGTGATAGTGTTAGTTGAGACGTTCCACCCACGATAATGTGAGTAGTAAGAGTAAACTGACTTTATGTCTTGTCAATCCTTTAAATAGGTTCCAGTGTGTCGATAATTCACTATTTGAACCCTAAAATTTATGTCCATTAGTTCCAGGTTTTAGGTACAAGAAAGGTGATACAAATACATTAGAGACGGAGTCAAAAAAAGGTGGATGTTTTACTTCCCCAATCTAACCAAATAGAGACTTTCAGGAAGGTCGAAGTCATTGAGAGTAATATGAATGATAGTAACTGACTTTTTTTTTTCGTTCTGAGAACGTAGAAGGGTATGTGTCTTTTCACGATGTAAGTAATTGAACTCTATAGACCAAAATACATTAATTGTCATTAGAAAACTATAAGGTTGAGAGACCAGAAACTTTCGAGGCATATAGGACCGAGAAGGAAATGTAGAAACGTCGTCAGGAAGTCTCGATGGACTCTCCAACAGAAGGTCCGAACTTCGGGAGTCTTTCTGACAGTTTATTTTAAGAGTTCAAAAAGAATTCTTAAAGAGTTCATTAAGAGTTCAAAATCCAACACGTTAAAAAAAAAAGTTCAACTGTTATATATGAAGAGACTTGAAAATTCGATTCACTTTTTTTTAGACGAGGGGTTTACAGTCACTAAAGGTGAGTTCAAGGGACCCCTCACCTCGACTCGGGTCCGAGTCTGTTTACTCGGACGGGACTTCCGGTCAGGAGGGTCGTCGGGGATCCCGACCTCTTATCGGACTCTTCGAGACCCTCGGTCCCGGACCGGACGTAAAGGTTCAGTGATCATTGTTATTGTCCCTCGTCGTCGAGTCCGTCGGACACGACCCTACACTCCAGTCTCCAAAGTGTCACCTCAATCCCTCACCTTGAGGAGCTAGGGTAGGGAAACCGGGTGGGGACTCGTCGGAGACGGTGATCCCTGGAACCTCAGATCAATCTGGTCGTCGAGGTTCCGACGTCGACGGTTCCCCGTCTCCTTTCCTTCAAGACGTAAACCTTTTACCCCAAACTCCGGGACCTTTACCCACACTCAATTTTAAGAGACCGGAAAAATCGATTAGACCGGACCCAGGAGGACCCTCGAAGTCTCTTCTTACGTCATACTACTATGTTACATCATCGACGACCTTTACCTTGACGCTCGGGTCTAAGACGGAAAAGGAGGGGGAAGTCTCGGAGTCAAAGGAGTAGATGTTATACCCCTATTATCAGAGGCGAAGTTTTAACTAACGTACACTTTCCCGAACGACGTGTCATACATGAATCTTTTAAACTGAATTTAAACTTCTATCAAGTACCCAACGAGAACACTAGGACCCGGGTACCGAATCCGGGAGTCAAGGGAGTAGGTATCTTACCCCACTTTAAACTGGACGGGTTTCTTTCGGATCTTAACCACTGTATGACACCTCTATTTTTCTGTCTTCCTTTGTGACTGTAATGATGGGAGTCCGAGTCCTTCACTCAACAAATCCGGTAAGGTGATCGAGAAGGATAGAGATGGGAATGTGGGTGAGACCCAGTTTGATCAAGTCTTAGACTTTTTCTCCGGGGTAAGACGACACCATGGTAACGTAGAGGGGAGAGGTCAGGGAATGACGTGAGTGGGATTCCGGGGAGAGGGTCTCCCTGAGGGTTCGAGATCCGTCCTTTCTCCCAGGGACAACCGACCACCCTTTTAGTTTAGAAACCCTACACTGTAAGGACTCTAACAGGTCTCTTGGGGACCCTCAACGTCGACAAACACGAGAGAGAGAAGGAGAGCGACAGAGAGGAGAGGTCGGGTCGAGAGACGGAGAACACCTCCACCCCTCCCGTCCTCCCGTACTTCGACCTCTTCCGATCCCGCTATGCCCGGGGTTTCGTTCCTTGGTCTGGACCGCACCACGTCCGGTTCACTCCTCACCCCTCACCCCTTCCTCGTTTTTTGTGAGGTGGTCCTGACCGTCCTTCCTTAACTCCGTTTTTCTCGGGTTCCGTCGTCCTATAGACAGTCACCCACTCAATCTTTTACTATATGTCTAGTCGTAGGGACTCCGATGTCCAACCTAGGGGAAAATCCCCACCCACCCAATAATCTGGTACCATCAAGAACACCCACCCTTTCCTCTCAGTCTGGAGGACTCTCCGAGTGTGTAAAGTTCGATTCAGACCCTATCGAACGTGGGAGTCTCTTTCCTTTTTTTCTTAGGAGACCCTAAGGAGTTTTACGACAGGGTCAAACTCAAGATGTTTCCGGAAGGACTTTAGGAAAGAATATCACAGAAAAGGGTCGACCTTAACAGGAAGTGGGAGAAGGAACACTACTTTCCTAATCTTACTAGTCCCTGGGTGGATAGTAATATCCGTTGTTCAGACTCCAGATCGTTTCTTGACCAGTTTCCGTGTACTGGTCTTACGGACGATAGTGAGTCAGGGTGAACTTTAGAGAGAGGGGGAAATTTACAGAGAAGACAAGAAAGGTCTCTTCTTTAACCGTAGGGAGTCCTGGTGTGGTGGAGTGTGGGTCTAAAGTGTGGAATGGGTACTTGTGTACAAGGGTCCGGTGACCCTATCCCAAATTTTCACTGTGGTACTGCGGTTACAAGGTTGACTTCTGGACCACCGTCCGAGTTAGGTCGGGAGTGGACGTGTGGCGGGAGGTGCATGGGTCGATGGAGGTACGACCTGACACTTGAGGAAATTCCTAGGTTGGACACAGAATAGGTGGGGATACAGGTCGGGTTGTGTCGGAGATAAAATCCGGGTCGGATTTCCTTCAACCGACTCACGTATCTTGTGTGAACGTGAGCGTACGTGTATGTTCATTGGTTTCGGTGACTTGGGAGAGGACTGTCTCTCTGGGGTTCTCTGTCCTTAGTAGATACCTCCCTAGTCCCTCAGAGGAAGGGTGTCACCGGTGTCAGAAAGAACCGTTGTGTGTCAGACCCGGACTCCCACCACTATCGGGTGATTCCTCCCCCCGGGTCTGACACTTATCCCGAGACACACCAGGTCGACTCTTCCGACCCCCTCCGACCTTACAGTTCTTGCACGAGAGTACTGGTCGGGATCCGACCCCGGACACCGTGTCCTGACCGGTCCCCAACTCCGTCTCGTCCCTTCGGTCCGTTTCTTTTCTGTTTTTCAGAGGTGACTGAACGGAAGTCTATCGTCCTGTTCCTGACCCGGACGTCCGGGTCGTCTCTCCTACGACCTTACGACTCGAGACTTAGGTGGTTACTACGACTCTTGAGAAGTTCAGACCTGTTTCGGACAGTCATCAGAAACACCTACCGGAGGTTTGATAGGGAGACTCTGGGAAACTGAAGAGTGAGTCTCTGGTCGAAGGACATAGGTAGGGGGAAACCCGAGACCGAGAGAGAAAAATATGAGAAAGTTATTTTAAGAGAAAAAGAGAGTTTTTGAGACATAGACAGAGACAGATCGATGAGACAAAGGAATGAGACTACCGTTCGTGGAGTTCGTGTTCTTGGTACAGACGAAGACACATTCAAACATAGACGTCCAGGTGACGACCCCGATGACATGTCAAGACTCGTCTACAAGGTGTATCCGAAGTTTAGACTCTCCAAGTTTTGCTCTAAGTAATGTTTTTCTTTTAATGGGAGGGTGAATGGGGTTAGTCCGGAAAGGGAGACAAGGACTGGGGTCAATTATCGTGGAGGTGGACCACGATAATTGACCAACGGATCCGGTCTTTGAAACCTGAGTAGGAGTTGAAGAGAAATAGAGGATGTAGGACAGTGAATGACACCAGGGTGATACATCTGTCAAGTATATAATCAGAGAACAAAAGACTAGGGTTTCCGGTGACTGGGTTAGAAGAGGTCGGAGGGACAGAGTTCAAAATGGATTGGAGAGGGTGAGTCTAAGGGTTAAGGAGTTGTCTGTCTCCGTAGGACTTTGTATTTGGAACTAATCCGGGGAAGTTCTCAAGGGGTGACCCGAGACCTATTTCAAGTTCAAGATAGTGTGTCTGGATGTCCAAAGAAGTACTAAACCGGGACTGGTGACGAGGTGTGGGTCAAGAATGAGAGACAGACCGTGAGACGAGAGGTCGGTCTATATGTGACAAGGAGTTTAGAGTACGAAGGTATGGAGGAACTGAAATAAAGACAAGGAGGACAGTACTAAACGAAGGTCATAAATGTACCTTAACACTACTAAACATGAACACCGGATGGAGAACGGGGGTGAACTGGTACTTAAGGAGTTCCCCTTCCTTATATAGATTAAATAGACTTCGGGACCCATGGATAATTTCCCGGACCGGGAATCTCCGAGTATCACTCATTTACCTACTTACTTATTGACTTACTCAGTGACCTACCCTTGGTTAACCTACCCTTGGTTAACAATGGTGGTTAGGACCAGAAGAAGGTCTCACGGATAGAGATGTTGACGACCCGAGGATCGAGGAGACAGGTCTTAGAGGTACATTTTCTTATACAAAATGTTGGTTCTTTGTTTTTCTTAAAAGTAGGACATCGTTTGAGACACTACATGTTAAAGTATGGGGTAAAAGGGAACATTCGGAGAGTCGATGGTTTTATCACGGTCCTAGTCCCAGGTTTCTTCTCATCCAAAGTACCGGTCCAATAGGACCTGGGGTCTCTCTTTTCTTATCCTATTTTATTTTGACCCTCAGGGTAGTCGGATTTGACATTTGAACCAAGACGGTAAATGACGACATACCGGAACCTATTCATTAAAGAGAAGAGACCCGGAGTAAAAGGAGTACACAATGTACTCGTATTCTTTTGGATGGAACAAATACTGTCAGATGAAACACTATCGAATGAATAAATATTGGACGTTTATGGACACATTTAAATTTCGGATTAATCGAGGACTTACTAGGAATTAAGAGAATGTGGAAATCACCCAATCCCATCCTCTCCTCCCTTAAATTATACTTATCTTATGCTAAAGTCTTATTGTCACACAGGATGGGTGGTCAAGTAGAGGATTAAAAGGTCTTGACAGTGTAAATCCTAGAGTGTCCCGGGACGAAGGTGAAAGGGAGGATGGAGAAGTTGGAAGAAAAAATGAGGGAAAAACAGGTGGTGACTTTTAATATAACTGAACGAATTAGTACCCAGGTGAAACCTCGAAACATCCTCTTAAAGTAATCAGAGAGAGTTGACCCGAAATGGGAGAGAAATATGGATAGAGTAAGATCTTGAAAGGTAGAGGGACTCTGATTACAGAGAACTCCTAAAACGGTCACTTGTGAGTTCCCCCTGTGGAGAGTGGGGATGAGAGAGAACACCGGTTAACACCCAACCTCTCAGTGGTCTAAAACAGAAAGTCAGATGTTTCCATCTAAACTGAAAAAAGTAAAGTCCCAGTGATCCCGAATATAATTAGAGGACCCTGATCTTTAGTAACACCAGTTCACAGACGTGGACCATGTCGTTAGACACGTTCCTATTCTCTCCACTTTTCATGATACCGTTGAGTAAAGGAATATTCTAAAACCAACCGAATCTCTGATCGACGAACTTCCGTCCTCGTATCCGTTCTTTAGAGAAGGTGGAGATTCTCCTTGGGAAGAAAGAAAGGAATTGATAACATAAGTGTAAAATGGTGATAGTAAAATTGGATTCGGTGGTTGTAACGAATGGACGTGATAACGTTTCCGGAAGATTCTCTCTGAGGGACGAAGGAGAAATCAAGGTGTTAGGTAAGACGTGTGTCGTCGGTCTCACTAGAGAGATACTACATTCAGTCTATAACGGTCAGAGAACAAGATACGGGAGACTATCGACGAATTGTAGTAAACTTAGTTTCGGTTTTAGGAGTGGGACCGGAAGTTTTGGGACGTATTAAACCGTGAACTGAGAGAGTTGGAGACAAACCTTACAAGACATGTGTCTAACAGTGTAACAACCGAGGAAGAATAGTAAGTTCGCAGATGAGTTTCAAGTCGTGGGGACTCTCTGTGAGAGACCAGTGGAAAAGATTTCGTTAGGGACGGATAAGGTAGATAGGATAGTGAGAGATGGAGTAGGACCAAAATTCCAAAGAGGAAGAACCTAGAATGACTATCGATATTAAATGAATAACTGAATAAATGGATAAACACTAAACAGGGACGAGGTACTCCTGTCCCTGGAATAGATAGATTTAGATACGATATAAGAATCGTAGATAATATCACAGAACATCCCGTAACTACAACAACAATAACAAATCAGCGATTCAACATCGACTGAGAAACGTTGGGGTACCTGACGTCGTGTGGTCCGAAGGGACAGGAAGAGATAGAGGGTCTCTAGTGAGTCTGAGTACAGGTAACTCAGTTACTCCGGTAGGTTGGTAGAGTAGGAGACAACGGGGGAAGAGAAGGACGGGAGTTAGAAAGGGTCGTAGTCCCAGAAAAGGTCACTCAGTCAAGAAGTGTAGTCTACCGGTTTCATAATCTCGAAGTCGAAGTAGTAGTCAGGAAGGTCACTTATTAGTCCTGACTAAAGGAAATCCTGACTGACCAAACTAGAGGAACGTCAGATTCCCTGAGAGTTCTCAGAAGAGATCGTGGTGTTAAACTTTAGTAGTTAAAAAACCACGAGTCGGAATAAATACCAGGTTGAGAGTGTAGAGATATTGATGACCTTTTTGGAATTGAACTTGGTATGTGTGAAAACAGTCGTTTAACTACAGAGACGAAAAATTATACGATAGATCCAAATAGTATCGAAAGGAAGGTTTCGACGTCAGTTAAAGACGTCATTAAAACGTCGGGTTCTTTTATTTTGGACAGTGACGAAGGTGAAAAAGGGGAAGACAAACGGTACTTTATTACCCTGACCTACGGTACTAGAATCAAAAAACTACAACTCAAAGTTCGATCAAAAAAGTAAGAGGGTAAAATGGTAGTAGTTCTCCGAGGAATCAAGGAAGGAGAAGTGAAAGACGGTAATCTCACCATAGTAGATGTATAGATTCCAACAACTATAAAGAAGACCATTAGAACTAAGATCGAATACTAAGTAAGTCGGGTCGTAAAGAGTGCTACATGAGACGTATATTCAGTTTATTTGTTTCACTGTTGTAAGTCGGCACAGTATGATGAAAGGGCTAAAACTTAGTCAGGTAACAAGGTACAGGTCAAGATTCACAACGAAGAACTGTGCGTATGTCCAAAGGATCCTCTGTCCATTCCACGTGTCAAACAACTCTAGGTATGTCAGTCTCCGTAATCACATCCGTTACTTCATCTACAAAGGGACCTTAAGGGAACGAAAGAGACACTCGGTTACTTACAACCGTTAAACTAGAGACCGAGGAGATGGAAAAGATTTACCTCGAACATGTAAACTTTCAAAAACCAGGTGTATAACGGCTTCGGAACCAACTTCTTAAAACTCGTATTGGAACGATCGTACATTTTACTCGTGTCAATATACCATCAAACTTGTAAGAAACCGTAACGGGAAGAAACCTTAACCTTACTTTTGACTGGAAAAGGTCAGAACGCCGGTGTCGACTCGAAAGGTTTTAATGACTGTGTAACTCACATCGTGAATTTAACGTAGTAGAAAATCCTAAACTTTATCGAGTCGACCTTAAGGTAGTAGAGGTGATCGAAACAAGTATCATTACGAAGGATTCCGGGTGAACTGGAGTGTAAGGTCCTACAGACCAAGATCCACTCACTGGTGTGGTAGTACCAAAAGACCCAGTAATTCCGGAAAGAACGTATGAAGACATATAAGAACGGTAGAAAAGAATTAGAGAAGACGAAGACAATCCAGGAATGGCAAAGACAGGAAATAACACGGGTAGGAACGTACTTTACAAGGAAACGATAGAGGTTAAAAGAACTTCTCTAGAGAGTAGACAACGTAGGATAACAAAGAGGGATAAAGAAACGTAACAAGTAAATTCTTCCGGAAGAATAGAGAGGAACGATAAGAGACCCTGAGACTCAAGTCAACCGATATAGAAAGGGAAAGAGGAAACGAAAAACGAAGAGAAGAAAGGAGTCGATAAACGTTCGTGAGGAGTCTGTTAGTAAAAAGGAAGAGCGTAAAGAAAAAGAAACCCTATCAAAACCAGTAACGGAGGATATGCTACAATACTTTGAGTCAAGTATCAATAAGTCCGTGAGATAGTCTAGATTAGGGAACTTAAATAAATAGTGAAGGTGACATATTAATATTTCCTAAACTAAATCCAGTATGGACTTACCAGATCACCAAAAGGGATGAAAGAAGTTAAATTCGGACTTAAAACGTTATTCCTCAAGTACTAGACTCGGTGTCAGTCGAGGACTAGAACAAAAACGACTGACATATCTCGAAGAGATAGAAGTCGACGTTTATTGTATTAGTCAGACTAAAGACATAACTGGTAGACCACTACAGGTATATATGTCAAAATAGAAATCAACAACCTTTGTCCAGAAACGATACTGGTCACACAAGAGAATTGTTTTGAGACAATCGGAAACGGGACGAAGTAAAACATGAGGTTCCGGTTTGAACGGAAAATAAGACCCACAGAGAATTGAAGGATGAAACCGTAGGGTTAGGGGTTACTACGTTTTTGTAGAAAAACACACACACAATCAGGATCTTCCACACCATCCAGAAGTATCTTGGTCAGTTGAAGTCGAAGAAGTCGTAGTCACCAACCCCGTATCTGAACCTAATGACACTACAACTTACCAAACGGAACCTTTACTGGACTCTAGTAAGACAGTAAAAACTCTAACGTGGGTTCATGACGTAAAACCTGAGAAAACAACTGATATTCTCAATGAGGTAAAGAAGATTCTCTTAGAACGGGAGTCATCATTTATATTACCAGTAGACTTAATTTCGGTGGGTAAAGGTAGTGAAAATCAAGTGACTAAGGAGGAGGTCAACTGGTGTAAAACAGTCTTGAAAAGTGATACTGGGTAGGTAGAACACACCGGGACGTATCGTACCGAGTATCGAAGTAACTCAATGTGTTCGGGGAAGTGGTAGTGTTCCGACACTAGGTGTCTCCTCTTCCACGACATATTTATAAAAGTAACTCAATTAAATATTATAAGAAATAGTAAATTTTATAAAAACACATAACGTTAAAGAATGTTTTATACACTTGAACCCTAATAATGATAGGATCCGAATACCTACGTCTTTCACTCAAAACTTTCCAATACCCATTACAGATTACAATGTATTCGTTATTTCCCTCGGGATAACCTTGAACTCGAAATGTTAAGGTTTATAACGAAAAAGGTGGTTGTATGGAACGAAGATTGGACCGACTACGATACGGTTCCTACCATATAAGGTTCGTTTACGACTGACTAAGATACACTTAAGAATAACAGTCCGGAACCTTGTCATGACACTGGACGTGTCTGACGGAGGTTAGAGGAATGAACCTCTACGAGAATAAGATACTATTACTGTATTTGGTCTCCTCAGTCAGTCACCTCACCCTCTTTCATCACACCTCACCCGTCAGTCCTCAGACTCGAAGATTCGAGGTGAAACGAGAGTTGTACATGGAGTAAAAGGAAAAGACACCCGGAGGTACACGAAAAGACATTTTACCCATCTAACTTGAACGACTGAAGTTCCTAAGGAAGACTAAGATTATAAAACACCCCGAGACATTACGGAATTAAAGAAGAGAGAAATAAAATGTCACGAAGGGTAACGACGTCCCCTCCTTCTTACGGCCATTCACACATTCCACCCCGAGTGTACATCGTACGCTATCGTGACTCGAAGAGTCACTAGGAGTGTCTAATCGACTAGTCCACAGACCCGACACCTCGACTACAGGATCACGACTTCGACCTCTACAGGAGACAGAGGGAGGTCACCCGTAAAGGGCTCGAGAAAAGGGTTCCAGGTGAAGACTCCAGAAAACTGCACTTACTCGTACGTCTTGAAGACACAAAGAGTCTGCCTACTAAAAGAGGTCAGTCCCTTGGTCCCCTTCCGGAGGGATATCTCGATAGTCGTTCACCGTCGGTGGGTATACAAAGGGAAAAAGAGTCTACGAAAGAAAAGTGTTCTTTCATATAGTCTGTACCCTCTATACAACCCTTTCCCTTGTCCATTCTTCTCCACTTCCTTTCTCTGAACCGTAAACCTCAAGCTATAGACACTATAAAGGTTACGAATGAAATAAACCTTTAGATGGTTCTCTCAGTCAATTCTGACTTCCCGATTCAGACTGAATTGGAACTCCCTCTTTTTAGGGAAAGAAGAGGATGTTTAAAGAAACGAATTGACAGAAGACGGAGACTATAGGGTGAATCCACACTTGTTCACCCACCGTAAGACCTCGTGGATGGAAGGCAACTTCTCCTGTGTCAACAAATCTCTACTGACGAAACCCCTCTTTCTCTTTCTTTCTATAAAAGGTCCTTACTTAACGACGGTCTCGGACCTGAGGACCGTAGTTTACCCGAAAAGACTCCAGTAGATCCAGTAGGAGAACCGAGGTTGGACTGGAGTCGGTATAGGTGACCGATGTCAAAAAGTAGTCCTACTTGAGTCCTGAACTTACTCGTACCGACGATCTACCGTCAATCCCAATCCCGAGTCCCTTTGTCTTTCCGTGGTTAATTCCTGACCCTACGATTCTCGGACACGTCTCGTAGAACCATTCTACAACCTTATCTGTTGACCTCGGGAACGAGGACTCCTCGAGGGGCCCAGTGACCAGAATGTTCCTCCGTCTCTTTTCCTAGACCACTGGAAGATTCCCGAAAAGGTGGAATCCTGGAACTCAATAACCCACCACCGACGAGTTTTTCTTTTCGGTCGTCCCTTCCACAAATAACGTAACGGGACTGTCGTCTACTCTCCCCTGGGTAAAATCTCGTCCTTGTGACGAAACTAGTCGTACGTCGTATGTAGACAAAGAGAGGTGACGGAGGGAGAGGAGTTGGAGGGGGTAGAGGAAGGTCTCGAAGAACGTCTTGTGTCAAGGATGAAACGTTGTCTCTGAGGACCCCCGTGTTATATACACCCGACGGGTATCACCCCTTTCCTGTTTGAAGAGACAAAGTCTCTGTGGTCGACGTTTCCGATTTTTCTTTAGGAGTCCAGGACTTTATTACTGGGAAGGGTCTTTTTTCGTGACCGTCTTGAATGGTCCAACGGAGTAATCTAATAGACACGGTCCGATTTAACGGTCCTGACGTAGGACCCTCCCACCCGTGGTCCACCGAACTCACCAGACACCAAAGATCTCCTTTCTCCTCACAGAAAATCTCCCATCCTGGTCCGTCTTCTCCAACAGTGGATGTCTTGACTCGATCTTGACTGAAAACACGACGAAGAGATCCAATTTCAACTTTTACAGATAAATTCCTGTTTACACTTGTGTAACGGAATCCGACTAACTTTCGGTCAAACCTTGTTTAATTCTCAAATACACTGATACTGTCACCTTCGTCGTTCTGTGGTTTTTAGTTTCCTGGACCAAGTATTCGTTAAGTGACACACCCGGGTCCGTACCTTAAGGAGAGAGACCTGGTCACCGGTACAGATATTTTACCTCGAATGAAGTACTCCAAGAACGTACCTAACATTATTTACCACGTAAATTTTGTAGTTTCACGACTCGTTTATACTAATAGAAACTTTATATCGAGTCCCTCCCTCTCTTGAGAACTAAATAATAACTAAACCCCCCTACTCCAATACGAAAGTGAACAAAATTTTAAGTTCTCTATACTTTTATGTTTTAGAGGGATACGGACAGAGAAGTGGTGAGTCGTTAGGAGAGACTATACTGGTTACAATGGTCAAAGAACCGGGGAACTACTCAAATCTTCCAGAATTTCTTTCACTCGACATGATCGGTCCTGAAGTCACCTCCGATATCTACGGACAAACCCCAATCTAACTCCCCTTACACGGTTCTCCCGTTACTTCTTCCTTAACGTCCCGTCGTTTACACCTTATTCGTAAACCCTTAGTTCTTCGGACCCTAGATCAGAACTGACGTATTGAGTACAAACTTCCTAGAATTCTTGGAAGGGGAGATACTGAGAGTCACAAGATAGACATGTGACTCGGACAACACAAAAGTATGCGGTAAGAACGTTCAAAGGTGGTCTCATCTTACCTTTACCACTTCCCCTCCTGACTGGTCCCTGGAAAATCTCTTCTTTTTCAGTTCTGTAACTGAGTTTCGACTACTGACTCATACGAAACGTATACATTAGAAGAAGGATAATTCTAATCAGTTAGTTTCCAAAGAGACAGTACAATGACGAAGAGAGGATCACCAAAGTACCTGTCTCGTTTAGAAACCGCGGTAGACGTGCCCTCTTGTAAGTCAAGTCAAGTCAAGTCAACGAGTCAGCACAGGCTGAGAAATACTGGGGTACTTAGCGTCGTGCGGTCCGGAGGGACAGGTAGTGGTTGAGGGCCTCAAGTGGGTTTGAGTACACGTAGCTCAACCACTACGGTAGGTCGGTAGAGTAGGAAACAGTAGGGGAAGAGGAGGACGGGGGTTAGGGAGGGTCGTAGTCCCAGAAAAGGTTACTCAGTCGAGAAGTGTACTCCACCAGTTTCATAACCTCAAAGTCGGAATCGTAGTCAGGAAGGTTACTTGTGGGTCCTGACCAGAGGAAATCCTACCTGACCAACCTAGAGGAACGTCAGGTTCCCTGAGAGTTCTCAGAAGAGGTCGTGGTGTCAAGTTTCCGTAGTTGTAATCCTTGTAGATTGACCGAAGTTGTATATATTACGACGGGTCCGGGTCCTCCTACCNAGGAGGACGGGGGTTAGGGAGGGTCGTAGTCCCAGAAAAGGTTACTCAGTCGAGAAGTGTACTCCACCAGTTTCATAACCTCAAAGTCGGAATCGTAGTCAGGAAGGTTACTTGTGGGTCCTGACCAGAGGAAATCCTACCTGACCAACCTAGAGGAACGTCAGGTTCCCTGAGAGTTCTCAGAAGAGGTCGTGGTGTCAAGTTTCCGTAGTTGTAATCCTTGTAGATTGACCGAAGTTGTATATATTACGACGGGTCCGGGTCCTCCTACCGAACTTACTGGAAACTACTAGGACGGTAGTACCGGGTTCGTAGACGATTGTGTTATAAGAGGTTTAAAGTGAATAACCACTTGGTTGAAGTGTCGAAAACGGTAACAAAGTAGGACATGTCATACATAAATGACAAAGAAATGAAGTCGGACTAAAATTTGATATTGGAGTGAAGTCACATCCTCTGGACCCTAGGGACCCAGTCCTTCCAGGGGACCTTTTCCTTTGTCGTTTGGTGAGGTCATAAGAACGGACCTTTTAAGATACTTGTCTCCTCGGACCCCCCGATGTCAGGTGTTCCAGTGTTTTCTCAACCTGTACTGAATCGTTGATTTGGTGGTGGTTCGACATTTATAGATACTTTACTTCCTAACTCTATGACCGATGTCGAAAGGATTATGTATTACTTAAGTGTATATAGATAGTATTAAGTTTTATAACTACATAGTGAGGTTTAGTGGGGAACGTATATATGGTTCGTAACCTTTGGTGTCCATCACCAATGTATTTGACCGTCCAGTTTACCCGGAAATCCGGAGACACCGAGTGAGGTTCTGAACGACTTACGAGGACCCGAGGGATGTTGTGAGGTATGAGGAATAAGGACAATGAATTCTTGCTTAACGAGGACTCAACCTTTATTCAAGACCTCGGATTTTCCTCGGGGAAGGGAGGTTTGTTTAAGACTGGACTTGGTAAGCCTTGACGGAGTGTCCATGACTTCACTCTTGTGAACTGGTCTCATGGTCTTCAAGATCCAAGGGTAAAACAGAGAGAGAAACTGGTCAACACACTGGAACCCGGATAGGGAGGGGGAGAGAGCCGGGATCACAAGGGTCAATATTTCACTTCACGAACCAGGTTTACCGGAGATTCCATAGAATGACGAGACTTATTTTAAGTTACTGAAGAACTGAATGTCTTGGATATGAAGACAAATTGGATAATCGAGGGGAAGGGTCGTCGGGTGTCTCCACTCTTCGAACGATTGGAAGGGAGGGTGACGGGATGTGATTTAGGAGGGACTCCGGGGAACAAGGGTCACGTGTTCTGAAGAAAACAACGGATATCGGTAAGTCCTGAAGAGAGGTTCGAGGACAACTTTACCGACTCCACTGGACCACTCCCCCACCCCCATTATCAACCGGACATTGTTCTCAGAACCGAGGGGTTGGGTGCACCGAAGTCGGACCGACGTCCAAACCGGACTTGTGGTCTGAAGTAGGTAGTCTACGGGGTCTGGGAAGGGAGGTCGAGACCCTCTCGTCTCTTCTGATCAAATTTTCCCTCTTTTATCTTTGTTTCTATAAATAAATTCAATGATAATTTGTAGTGAAGATTCCGAGTTCTCCTCTCATATGGCTTTGTAACTCGGATACTTTTAATAGTCTTATTATTATTAATTGAAGGAGAGAAAACTTTTACTGGTTTAGTAATAACATTGATTAAGAACTGTCTAGACCGGTAAATTGTAAACGGAAAACTACTTCTTGTAGACGCCCGGTATCGAATAGATCGTTAACTGTCTATAAAATGGGTCGTTGAACCTCATCATATTTTTAGCTGACTCAATCGCCCAAGGACCTTAACTAATAGTAAACTTTGTCCTTTAGAAAGCTGACACCAGATGTCACTTAAATCGGTTCCATTTATTGTGACCTGATACCCAACTTTTAAGGTTCTAGATTAGGGTTTAGACTGTAATTGAGGAAGACACTGGAACTCAATCAACAGAGGGGACGGACTCGGTATTAAAGATACGTACTTTTTATTCTTTCAACTTTATCTTCCAGAGTTCTAGTAGACATGAGATGATACACAGTAGGAGGTGGGGAACAAGGACAGTCTCAGTCTGACTTTCCTCCCTCTCCGTCCCTATCCCAGTCTCCTTTCCCGTTAAAGTTCTACAAAGAAACCTTATCCCTTTCCGAAAGGTCTGGGTGTCTCCTCTCAGATTATCGAAGAAAACCCCAGTTTTCTCCTACCCTTAAGGTCCAGGGGTTACGAACGAAAGTCCTTATGTTTTATCTTTCGGTCCGAACGTCTACCCGGTCCGTTTACAGGACTCGGTGTCGAATCAACGGGTAAAAACGTCGGACCCGGTTAGGCCTTCTAGTCTTATTCCCGACTAGTCTTATTCCTGACTAGTCTTATTCCTGTCGATGGGCGTCAGACCCACCTCCTTACCCTTGACGTTTACCTTACTGTCTAGACCTTTCCTGGACTCTTCACAATGACCTGTGAAGGTGGTCCTTCAGTGTACTTAGGAAGTTTGAGTTGTGATTTTCAGCATCAAGAAGTAGTAAGAGGACCTTTGGAAGAGGAAGAGATCCTAAGAAAAAGAACCAATTACATGATAATAGGTGGAACATTGAGTTCGTTCTTAGTACCTTTAACGGACCCGAGGAGGGAGAGAATGACCGATGGTAGGTCAGTGGTTTAGTACGGGTACTTTGAAGAGACATTACAAAGAGTTTAGACAGGGAAGAAAAGGTGGGTGTGACAGTATCAGGAGGTAAAACCGGTAATTCTCGAGACAGTACCTACCAAAGATACCAAGGATTGACCAGAGGGACTGTCGAACGAAAAGGAAGGTCAGGTGGAAGGTATGACGACAGTCCCAAGAGAGAAATTTTCTTTTTAAACCAGTACGAGTTTTTGAAAACTAACAAGGGATGGAAACCAGTTTTAGGTCTAAAAAACGTAACCGTTGATTCCAAGAAGTGTTGAATTATTGGATAGAAAGAAAGAAGTAGAGGGTGGTGTGGGTGTGTAAAGACTCGGAGTACCCTGTCATAAAGGACATGTATGTCACTCGAGAATATAACCTGACAGGTGACGTACATAGAAACGGTCGAGGGGATGAACCGAACAGTTCGGTAGACCAAGAGACCTGTTCGGGTGGAACAGGTATAGAGATAATATTGTGTTGTACGACAAGACGTGAACGAAGAAAAGAAAAGACATATAGGGTACCTAGTACTCAACAACCATATGTTCTCGATGTAGACTGACTGGAGATATAAGGGTCTTGATTCATTCGTGTCCCGGAGTGTGTTTGTTACTTAGACGTTCCTGACGGTAAATAAAAACTACCGTATCGCTTTCTTGACGACCATTAATCTGATCACTGAAGAAAAGAGTCGTCTGTAAGAAGGGATAGAAAAGTCGAGACTTGATCGATAATGTGTAATTGTGTCTCGGGGGTGACCGAGGTCTACTGTTTAACAGAACTCTGTCCCGAAACTCTCCGATTCTCAACGTCAGTTACCATGTCTAGGTACATTTTGTGTAAAGGTGGTTTGGGAACTTTGAACCTCCAACGGATGTAGAGTTCTGTTCTGCCTGTGAATTTCTGGTATAAATATATAAATATAATTGACCATCGAATGTTTGACTCAAGACTCCTTGAGATCTCAAGGGTCTCTAAGTGACCCTCTATACTCCCCTCCTGTCTCGACACCCCAATGAAGTGAGTTGGTTTAGATGAAGTGGAGAACCTCCAAGGTATTTACAAAGTAAACCTCTGACTTCAACCAGTGTATTTTCATTTATAACCACTGGTGACGAGATCAGTATACCAGTTAACGATTGTCCGAGGAAAAAATGGTAAGGAGGATATATAGGTGAGTCCGAGTCAGGTTTGAGGTCCATACCAGTTCGTAAGGAAAAGTAAGACATGAGTCATCTTTCAGGAAGAAATACACTTTGGTCTTAGAAGGAGTGTTGAAGGTGAGTCAGCAGAACAAAAGTGGGGAACGTCAGAGCACCTTCAACAATATAAGGAGGAGAGATACTAGTTAGACGACCACGAATCTTAAAGGGTTTCAGACTCTACCTTTCTCGGAATATCGAGTATGTCAGATTACGAGGGTGACGTGGATCACTTTGACTTCGAGTCTCATCCATCCAGTAGACTTTTTGTCTTCTGTCGTGAATCATCATTTTGACTCTGATCTTGGGTTCAGGGGTGAGAATATATTATAGGAGGATCTTAGACAGAAAGGTCTCTCACTTGTCGTGGTCGAGGGTTAAAAAGTGTCAGGACTACTAAGAGGGGATTTGAACGAGGTCTAACTGTCATGGGTTCCCAACTTCTAGTTATCGAGTCGACTATTTTCGAGGTACCGTTGGACCAAAACCAGTCGGACCCCATTCCCGTTTCCGTTTCTTCTTGTTTGTCCGTAGTCTTGGTCGTAACCGACGAAGGAGTAGTGTCGGACCTACGACAAGAGGAGAAAGGTACCCTGATTTTAGGGTAGGGTTGTCGGGAGGAGGGTACCGTCCCGTCGGTTCCCCGTCGAAAGTCTCCGGGGAAGACTGGACAAACGATCTCCCAGGGACGACACACTGAGAGGTGTAGGGGTTTGGTCTTTGTCCTTCTCAACCAAACCAAATACAAAGTTCTCCTTTTTACTTTTGTATCCTTCATCCCGAGGACTCTTGTCTCCGAAGGTTGAGACACAGTACACGGGGACCTCGTCCTATAAAGTCGCTTATGTAAGGTGGTCCCTTCCCTTACCGGAGAAATGACTTTTGCTTTGTGTTTCGGGAAGTTCCAAACCTTATTCTTTTTCCGGTTTCCTCTGAGCATTCCTCACCTCCTCTTTAGCAAAGTCTTATAGGTTTCGAGGGGTGGAGGGGGTAGACGGTGAACCGTGATAATATGAAACTGGAGTGACGACAATAGTCGTGTAGACCTGGGGTCTCTAGGGGACGAGGGAAATTGGATACCGGGGTCTCTTTCAGCTTCGTGGAAAAGAACAAAGGGACTTCTAGTAGTTTCATCCGACCGTGAGTCTCGGAAAGAGATTTTGTTTCTTTTATTCGTCTTACTTATTACTCAAATAATTAGGTAATTGTCTTGTACGTTTACCGTCTTGTTGTAAGTTTGAAATACTTTATGTACGAAGAAAAGAACTCTTTCGGTAGTTTTTGTCCCTGCGTGAAATGGTCAGGGATTTATAGAGAGTGTCCTATTGATGAAGTAGTTGGATGTATTCGTCGACATTCGAACGGACTAAAAGAGGGGAGAGTCGAGAGACAAGGACCCTACACCCACGGTAGAACAAAGGGTTAGTGTCAGTGGTTTTACATAAAATCTTTCATTTTTTGGAAACTCTTAGGGACCACAGGAAAGATCAAGACCAAAGGTCCGACTCCTTGTACGGATCAAGTGTCGATCAACCGTCCCAACTTCACACCTAGTGGTCCCACGGTTTCTTTGTACCAGGAAGTTTCGTTTGTCAAGACCGGAGGCTCGAAGATATACACAGTACACACACTTACCTGACACTTCTTTCGACTCACGGCTCCTTAACTACGAAAACTTGACCCTACAACCTCTTCTGAGAACTCTCAGGGAACCTGACGTTCCTCTAGGTTGGTCAAGTAAGATTTCCTCTAACCAGGACCCACAAGAAACCTTCCTTACTACGATTTCGACTTTGAGGTCATGTAACCGGTGGAGTACGTTTCTCGACTGAGTAACCTTTTCTGGGACTACGACCCTCCCTAACCCCCGTCCTCCTTTTCCCCTGCTGTCTCCTACTCTACCGACCTACCGTAGTGGCTGAACTGTCTACACTCAAACTCACTTGAGGCCCTCAACCACTACCTGTCCCTCCGGACCGCACGACGTTAAGTACCCCAACGTTTCTCAGTCTGTGCCGACTCACTGACTTGACTTGACTTTTAGTGACGTTTACCACTGACGTCGGTACTTTAATTTTCTGCGAACGAGGAACCTTCTTTTAAATACTGGTTGGATCTGTGGAATGATTTTTCGTCTCTGTAATGAAACTGTTGTTTCCAGGTAGATCAGTTTCGATACAAAAAAAAGGTCATCAGTACATACCTACACTCTCAACCTGATATTTCTTTCGACTTGTGGTTTCTTAACTACGAAAACTTGACACCACAACCTCTTCTGAGAACTCTTAGGGAACCAACCGTTCCTCTAGGTTGGTTAGGTAGGATTTCCTTTAGTCAGGACTTATAAGTAACCTTCCTGACTACGATTTCGACTTTGAGGTTATGAAACCGGTGGACTACGTTTCTCGACTGAGTAAACGTTTCTGGAACTACGACCCTTTCTAACTTTCACCCTCCTCTTCCCCTGTTCTCTCCTACTCTACCAACCTACCGTACTGAGTGAGTTACCTGTACTCAAACTCATCCGAGGTCCTCAACCACTACCTGTCCCTCCGGACCACACGACCTCAGGTACCTCAACGTTTCTCAACCTGTGTTGACTCGTTGACTTGACTTGACTTGACTTATGTATCGGTCGGTGTCTCTGTCACAAGTTCCCGATAAACGAAGTAGGAAGGTAGGTGGGTAGGTGAATACGTAGGAAGGGTTCTACGGTCACTTTTTCCATCAAATTCCAACTACTTTTCCCGAACCAAAGACTTCTTAAACCTGTAGAGACCCAGACTACAGACTGAGAGAGTGAATAGTCGATACACTAGTGGAGAGACTCGGAGTCAACAGAGGCAAACTTTCATTTCGAGGTTTATGGGTTAAGAACCAAACAACACCCTTGATTCACACTATCACCCTCACTCTCTCGAGTTATTCGAGGGTTTCACTTTCACAATCAGCGAGTCAGTACAGACTAAGCAACGCTGGGGTATCTGACATATCGGAAGGTCCGAGGAGACAGATACCCTAAGAGGTCCTTTCCTATGACTTCTCCCATTGGTAAGGGAAGAGGTCCCCTAGAAGACCTGGGTCCCTAACGAGGGTCCGTTATATGTTTATTATCAATAATTTACTAATACTTTTAACGGTGGTACTGGTCAGGTTCGTTCTCTCACCCCCCTCCCTCTCTACAAAAGAGGTCAGGTCTTCAGACTAAACTCTAATTTCTTCCGTCCTCGACTCTGGAGTCCTTACTCGGGGACCCGGAGACGCTACCCCTTCCGGGTCCAATTGAGAAACGAGACCTCGGGGTGGGGGTGAGGTCCCTCGGTCACACATCTCCGGTTTCCCGTTGAAACCCGCCTCACTACCTTCATAGTCTACACGAAGATAAGTGGAGAGTCAGAAGTTTCTGGTCTACACGATAAAGAGTATAACCGGTTACTCGAGGAACCTCCGGACCGAGTGTTCCCAGCAGACAGTCATCCCACTTTCAACGTCAGTCCGTGTCACCGAACCACCGATTGTCGAGACACTGGAACCCGTTGATAGAAGAAGAGTCGGGACTGAATGGTTAGTAATTTTACTTCCTTAACCTATCTCGCCGGTGATTCCGGGAAGGTAGAGGATGTGTGATACCAACACACTGTGAATTAACTTATCCACAAACTGGAACAAAAAGGTTTTTACACTCGTTAGACTAGTAGACTATTAAACTGTGACTAGGACCTGGAATCCCTTTTCGTCACACCCTCCGGACCGACCCGGGGGAAGACATACATTTCAGAGGACCAGGGGTACCGAGGAAGACGAGTTCAGACCGACCAGACCGGGTGGGGGTCTCGGTAAACACTAGTACAAGGTCCACTCCCCGTTCACCCACTTCGTCCACAAAGGGTTTCGACCCTAAGTCCGGATCCATGGAGTGTTATATTTTACTTCTTTCCTTTCTTTTGTCCTTTAGGACGGGTAAAATACATGGATTAACAAGTCCTTCTTAAGGAAGATCAGTCGTGCCAACAGAGTCTTCAATGACTGTCGACGACTCGACCTCACGACGACCCCAGGCAGCCTAAGTCTCTGAGGGTGAAGGTAAAGTCAGACAAGTCTGGAAACGGTAAGAAACTTTGAGTTAAGTTTATCATACAGGAGGTTAGAAATTCAGAGAGCGTATGACACGTATAGACAGAATCTCTTACCTAGTTCAAGAGGGAACATGACCTCATAAAGGAAGTGTACGACACGACACGAATCAGCGAGTCAGTGCAGGTTGAGAAACGCTGGGGTACCTGATATCGGGTGTTCCGAGGAGACAAGTACCCGTAACAAGTCCCTTCTTTTGACCTCACCCAACGGTACGGGAGGAAGTCGTAACGTCCACCTAAGAAATGGAAACCTCGGTGGTCCCTGCGGGTTCTTATGACCTCACCCTTCGGATAGGGAAGAGGTCCCCTAGAAGGGTTGGGTCCTTATCTTGACCCCAGAGGACGTAACGTCCGTCTAAGAAATGGTCGACTCGATGGTCCCTTCGGGTAAAGGAAGTGTATGACTAATCCTTAGTAAGAGTCTCCTTTTTGGAATTACTTATAGACCTATATTTTATCTCTCGGTTTCAGGGTAATTAGAAGTGAGGGTAAAAGGTTCAATCGGTGGTAATTCTTCAATAAGATCATCGAAGGGTCTTTCCAATATAATAGTTCCAATAACTTTTACACTCTCTCGTACTCCGAAACGTCCCTCGTGATCGAGACTTCTAATTTGTGGACCCAAACAGAGAGTCGAGAGGTGAGTCGATCCCACTTAATAGAGGATAGAAACTGAGAGTCAGAAGACGAGACAATTTACCCTATTGTCAAGGAGTGGACGATAGAGTGTCGTAACAACATTCCTGGTTTACTCTGTTTTATTTATTCACAAACTTGTTGACATTTCCTATGAGATAAATAGAGGTACGACCAGAGCCATTGAACTGACAGTCGTGTAACTCTTGTCTTTAGAACCGGGTAGGTCCCAACCCAGAGGTAACACGAATCAAGACTACTGAACACACCTTGTCCAGTGAGAACCTTCCCTGCTCTCAGTCCGTACCTCGAGTTCGGGTCCCCGACACGATGTGGATCTCCTCAACCACGAAACGAGGACGGACCCAAGACCTGTGTGTAAAGGGACTCGAAGGAGACCTTAGTTCGAGTTGGAGTTTGTTCCCTTGTTAAAAAGATTTCAGTGAACCAAAAATTGTACGACTGGGTGAAACATTTCGAGGGTCAAGGAGCCTAAGACCGGGTTTCGGGACAAAAGTCCCAAGAGTCGTGTGTGTGTGTGTGTGTGTGTGTCTGTGTGTGTGTATGTGTGGTATATGTTTACTCTCTCTCTCTCTTCACCAGTTCTTTTAAGTTAAAAGATTTACCTAGTCTATATTTTACCAACATTCAATCTCGATCTTTTGAGGAGTCTATAGTAAATCAGTTTAGTGGTGGAGGGGAAGTTGGAAATATTCTATTTCTTTGACTCTGAGTCTTTTCTCTTCCCTGGGTGGGTCCCTCAATCACCGAAACTGTCAGTTCGTTTCCACCGTCTCCCTGTTTCGAAACCCGAAACTCAAGTTCAACTCCCTTGGTCGACCCCTTCCAATCACTTGGGGCTCTTCTCTACTTACACCGGTCTTACCCTAGTAAATCCTCTTCTTCAATCCTGGTCGACACTTTAAGGGGACCGTACGTCTTTATATTCTTTATACTCTCAAGACCAAACCGTTCAATAATACTCGGAACGACTCGTTCCTCTTCCTCTTCTTTCCTTCTCTTTTTGTCTCCCTCGGTCTTTTCCTTTACTTTACCTTCTTCCTTCCGACTGGACCCGTTTACCTCCCGTTAATCTCACGACTCAGTCATTCCTGACTTGGCTCGTGCAGTCGTCTCGGAGCAGTGGACACCCTGTAGGTCGGTGGAATGTTCAAAGGCGACCAGACGAGAGACCAAAAGAGATCCGAGACTCGTACACTCGGTTGTGAATAAAAGAATCGTTTGAGTGGGAAAAGGGTAACACGTGACAAACCCCTTCACCGGAGTTTGGTATCCGAAATGGAGACGTCTAAATCGAACTCCCGTATGACTTCGGACCGGACCGACGGTCGCGTCCTTACATGGACGAGATGTCGGCACCAGACCAAAGTCCGTGTGTCAGTGTGCCTCTCCACCTTGAGTCGGGTAAAACGTCTACTTCCTATTCTCTTGTACGGTTACCTTTGTTGGTGTTCTTGTCGTTTTTATTGATTTATACATAACTCTTGGTTATCATCCTGACTAGGATGATAACCTCCTGGGATCTCAGTTTTACGGACATAAGTTTAGGGTCCACGTGGTAGGTAATCGACACGTTAGAACCTATTCAACGAATTGAAGAGTCACGGAGTCACAGGATACACATTTTACTTTTATTGTTAACGTGGGAGAACTCTTCTAAACCTTCTTCGTTTACTCAACTGAGACCATGTTGGAAATTTGTTACAGACCGTGAGCCACGAGTTATTTATTTCGATAGTAACAGTGGTAACAATATACGACCCGTGACGAGATTTGTAAACTGAACACAATACCGGACATTATTAGCGAGCCTTCCCTTGACTCCGGGTTCACACTCAAGTACAGATCAGACAAACGAAAAAGAATCCACATTTGATTTAGGATACACCTTCGAGTTTCATATTTTGTTTTTCGTCGTACTACAACTAACTTCGTTCCACTCTATCCGAGTCGGAAGGAAACAAGAGGAAGGGGGTTGTAGGGGTGCTATCCGGATTCCGAGGAAGGATCGGTGACACTCCGTGTTAAACGTTCGGACGACTAGATCAGGTAAATTGGAAAAGTACTAGTCTACTTCTATAATAATCTGGACTTTCCCGTTCATTGGACGGGTTTCCAATATATCGATCATTTTCCGGCTTCCCTACCGTTGTGATCCGAACTTCCTATTATTGAACCAGTTTCTCTTGTTGGAGGAATCAATTTGATCTTGTATCCGGTAGGTCCGAACCTACCTCTTCTCGGTCCTTTTCTCCCCACTCGTCCTCCCTTCCCCTCCGACTGGGTCTCTGGGACAGAGACCCGGGACTCACACTTGTCGGGGAGACCTGGAAGTATAGACCGACCCGGGTGGCGTCTGAAATTCTGTTGTTCTGTTTCGGGACGGGAGTGTCTCGGAGATTGATGTGTCCCAACCCCCAAAACAAGACTGTTCCCTACACCACGGACAGGGACTCGAGAGGTCAGACCCCCTACATCGACTGTGCCCCCGATTTAGGACGGTAAATCGGGAAGACTGACTTGAGAACCGTACTCTCTTGTAAAAGTACTCTGAGGAGGAAGTTCCAAGACCTTGTCGTCGGACAAAAGGTTGAGTGACAACAACCCCTTCATCTTTCCCTGTCGGACCGAAGGGTGAGGAAAGTGACGATGTGAATACAACATTCACCACAAGTTCCGAGTGGTGACAAATAGACTGTTGGACGTGAAACAGTCGAAAACAAATGTCTGAAACCGCAGTCAATTGACTCCTATGGTGTGTCTCCTCTTTAATGTCTACAAGGGGAATCTCTACAAGGGGGGATCACTATCTTAAGGTCGAGTCGATAAATTTTAGGATTTTCTACTACGACAATTACACGACGTGAGGTATACAGTCGTTTAAGTCTTTTGAGTCGTCACCGGTGTCCTGACCTTTTACAGTTAAAAGTAAGGTTGGGGTTTCTTCCCGGCACGGTTTCTTACAAGTTTGATAGTACGTTAACACGAGTAAAGTGTACGACCCTCCCCGAAGGGACTATCGAGTCAACCATTTCTTAGACGGACGTTACGTCCTCTGGACTCAAACTAGGGACCCAACCCTTCTACGGGACCTCTTCCCTTTCCGATGGGTGAGGTCATAAGACAGGACCTTTTAAGGTGCCTCTTTAGGTACTCCAGTGTTTCTCAACCTGTGCTGACTCACTGAAAGTGAAAGTGTACGATCCTTCTATTGAGAGTTTTAGGAAGTTTGATTCGAAGTCGTCATGCACTTGGCTCCTGAAGGTCTATATGTTCGACCTAAATCTTTTCCGTCTTCTAGGTCTCTAGTTAACGGTTGTAGGTGACCTATTAACTTTTTCGTTCTCTTAAGGTCTCTTTGTAGATGAAGACGAAATAACTGATACGGTTTCGGAAACTGACACACCTAGTGTTGTTTGACACCTTTTAAGAAGTTCTCTACTCTTATGGTCTGGTGGACTGGACGGAGGTCTCTTTGGACATACGTCCGGTTCTTCGTTGTCAATCTTGGTCTGTACCTTTTTGCCTGACCAAGTTTTAGCCCTTTTCTCATACAGTTCCGACATATAACAGTAGGACGAATAAATTAAATATACGTCTTATGTAGTACGTTTTACGGCCCGACCTACTGAGTGTTAGACTTTATTTCTAACGACCCTCTTTATATTTGTAGGAGTCTATACGTCTACTATGGTGAGATTACCGTCTTTTGTTTCTCCTTGACTTCTCGGAGAACTACTCCCACTTTCTCCTCTCACTTTTTCGACTTAATTTTGAGTTGTAAGTTTTTGATTCTACCACCGTAGGTCAGAGTAGTGAAATACCGTTTATCTGCCCCTTTTTCACCTTTGTCACTGTTTAAAATAAAACCCCTCAAAGTTTTGGTAACGCCTGTCACAGACGTCGGTGCTTTAATTTTCTACGAACGAGAAACCTTCCTTTCGAGACTGTTTGGATCTGTTACATAATTTTTCACCTCTACAGTGAAACGACTGTTTTCAGGTATGTCAGTTTCGATACCAAAAAGGTGATCAGTATATATCTGCGCTCTCAGTCTGGTATTACTTCTAACTCGTGACTTTTTGACTACTAAAGTTTAACACCACGACCTCTTCTGAGAGCTCTCAGGGAATCTGACGTTCCTCTAGTTTGGTCAGTTAGGATTTCTTTTAGTTGGGACTTATAAGTGACCTTCCTGACTACGACTTCGAGGTTATGAAACCGGTGGACTACACTTGTCGACTGAGTGACCTTTTCTGGGACTAAGACCCTTTCTGTCTCTCGTCCTCCTCATCCCCTCTGTCTCCTACTCTACCAACCTACCGGAGTAACTGTGTTACCTGTGCTCAAACTCGTTTGAGACCCTCTATATTTTCCTGTCCCTTCGGACCTTACGACGTCAGGTACACCAGTGTTTCTCAGTCTACACCGAATCACTGAGTTGTTGGGGAGTCTCTTTTCACCCTGAAGAGACCTAGGGAAGACTGGATTAGTAAACTTGGTGAGTCTGGGTATTCTGGAGTCCTCCTACTGTCTTAGACGTCCTGTCCCGTTCCGTTCTCGTTTATGACTTCCCGTTTCGGACTCATGTCCCGGGACCCAACGAACGGGGAGGGACCTGCTCGGATCCAGGAGGTAGATATATTACTCCCACACCTCGTCTACGAGAGACTCCCGTGTGGTTGAGGTACGACCCGAAGTCGACCCCGGGACCGGGTAACCACGAGAGAGTACGTGACCGGACCTTAGGGTTTCCTTGTGTGGGTCACTACCTACGTTTGTCTCAGACGAATGACGGTACTGAACGGTCAGGAGGACCGATCAGTGTGTTTCCACTCCTACGTCTACTGACTAAAGGGGTAGGGACGGTTTGACGTTTGAGAAAGGGACTGTGTTTTTGGTAAGTACCGTTCCGGTCGACGAATTTACCTGACTCAGGACCTGAGGACTCGGTCTGACGTCACAGGGACAAGGACAAACCACCATGACGTAGAACGGTCCATTACCTCTCTCCTCCTCCCCGAAGACGTTCAAGGTAACCCCACTTTAACACACACGATTTCAACCCCTCACCCTCCCCCACGCTGACACCCATCCACGATACTGATGAAGGGTGTATTTCGTCTTTCTTAATCACCTGTGATTTGACTAGTCGGACACACTGTGTCCGACTGTTCCTTCCTGTCTTTCCTTCGTCGCTCCGTCCACTTCCCGATTCCCCACCCAAACGGTGACTGTTCGAATAGAATATAGAGTAAACCCAGTGTGCTGTCAAACCACTTCATCCTCAACTCAACTCAACTCAAGTCAAGTCAGCGAGTCAGCGTAGGCTGAAAAACACCGGGGTACCTGACGTCGTACGGTCCGGAAGACAGGTAGTGGTTGAGGGTTTCGAACGAGTTTGAGTACAGGTAGGTGCTCAACCACTACGGTAGGTCGGTAGAGTAGGAGACAACAGGGGAAGAGGAGGACGGAAGTTAGAAAGGGTCGTAGTCCCAGAAATGGTTACTCAGTGTAGTCCACCGGTTTCATAACTTCAAAGTCAAAGTTGGAGTCAAGAAGGTCACTTATAAGTCCTGACTAAAAGAAATCCTAACTGACCAAACTAGAGGAACTTCAGGTTCATCCATAAATGGTAGAGGGAAATTATCACTACTTTGACTTCGGGTCTTTTCACTATACTGTACAGTCGATCATTCATCGTAACTACGACTATAAGTTTCAGGTCCGACGAAACTCTCAACGTCAAGAATCCCTGGAGAAGAGACCTCGACTATTTTAGACACGTTGAATATGTGACAACGACGGGTAGGTCATTGAGAATATTCTGATCCGAAGATCCTGGATCCTTACTAGGAAAGATAAACTGATTCCGGGTCTTTTCCGATTACTAACCCGGTATCAGTCTGTGTCGGTTCTCCTCTGTCCTTTCTGTGAGAGGTAGAAAGTGGAAAGACGGAAGTCAACCTCTGTCTTGTGACTAGGTTCTTCATGAGGTGGTGTTAAGATATAGACCAGTAAAAGGTAAATTTTCACGAGAGTCTAGGTAATAGATCTCCAAAGACCCCGTCCTTTTATAACAAAGGTAAAAGATCTACTTCATTGACCCCAAGTCATTGAACGGTTTCCAATGTGTCGATGACTTACCACCTTGGTCCTGAACTCCGGTCTCAACACGGGTTTGACGGGAGATGAACAGGTGTCTCACGTAAACCGGTCACACCCTTACTATCTCGTTTAACTGACTTCGTATTGTAAACTCGGAATTTCGTCGTTTGGGGTTGAGGGACCCCCTTCCTGTAAATTTGAGAAAAGGTATACTTGGAGACTTGACGTCTGTCAACACCCCTGGAACCCTCCCTTTGTGTCTTTGGTCACTCCAGTCAAGAGACCTCGTCTTGGGTCTCGACGGTCGAAAGTACTGAACGATCTACATCTATGGGGTAGTCGAGTTTACCGAGACACCAGTCCCACGGTCCAAACTCAATTGGTGTGTTTCACGTCTTTCCCTACGTCTCCGGAAGAGACAGAAGAGAGTGGTTTCCATCGACGTAAAGTACAAACCAGTGGTTCGGTAGAACTACAAGGAGATGGGATCACTACAACCCCTCTCTTCTGGGGTTTAGAAAGACGGTGGTCACTCAAACCCGTTCCGACGAAGATTCAGTAAGTAAGTCGGGAACTTGTTTATAAGGGATTTATGGTTGAGACACGGTTCGAGGAAGGACTAGTTACATATACGGTATTTATTATTTTGTGTCAGGGTCCGGAGTCTCCTAGGTCTGAGAATAACCTCTTCCTTCTGTATGTCTATTAAGTTATATCTTAATAACGACTACTTTGACTCGACTTCCTCACTGACCTTTCCCTTACCGAATAAGATAAGTATTCTCCCCGATGTCCCAGACACCCTGAAACGGGTCACTTCCTCTATCCCGTTTATGGAATTGGAGAAATACGGAGTCTAAGGAGTAGACATTTAACCCTGTTATTATTATGGATGTCACAAACATACTACTGACATACTCAATTTTACATGTTTTACGAATCTCATCACGGTCCATGTAACTTTCGTGGTACATTTATACTTTTCTCACTTCCTTTACTATTCGTAACACACACACACACAACTCTGTTCTTGTGTACATTGTGTGATCCTATCAATTACTTCAAATCACACAGGACCCTTACGGTCGACGAAACCGACCCACTCGAACACACCTTGATACTTACAGTTTGAATCTACACACCTGAACAGGAACATCCACTACCTATCGGGAAAGACTTAGACCTAGAAACGATACCTCCAACCGTCTCCTGAGGACACACTTTACGATCACGAGAAAGTGGTCGGGTTGTCCACGACCCAGGTTCTCTAACGACCTCGGTCCTTTGTCAGTCAACGGTGTGTACTTACCTCTTGGTCGAGGACTGACCCAATACCCCTCTTCTGTGATGTAGAGAGGGGAGTTCCTCGAAGAGTAGAGCAACTTTATTTCAGACGAAGACGGTTAAGTTAAAAGGACCAAACTTCAACACCGTTACGTACCCATTTTCCGAGACAGTACCGACTTCTCCGTCACATATATCACTAATGGTTGGTTTCGACTTTCTAAACAGACCCAAATTTCGGGTCACCAGTGAAGGATTGACACGTCGGAACCAGTTTAATGAATTAGAGAGACACGACGTTAAAAGGGTGGTTTTAACTCCCGTTACTATTATTAAACTGGAGGAGTGTCTCGAAAGTACTACGAATTTCACACTAGTATGTACCTTTCACAAATATTGAAACTGAGTGTATTGTTCACGAGGTATTTACAATGACAGATAAGAGTCACTGACTCCCGGAAGGTACACGGTCCACAAACCATAGGAACCCCAGATTCCGTCCCCGAATCTCCACATACCTACGTGTCCTGGTTACACCGAGTAGAAGGACCTCACAGTTGAAAGGAGTTTCCGAATTTCCTAATTTCGTGGTAAAAATATACTTTTGTTATACCTACATGTGACCTTAATAAACCTTTTAAGTTCTACAAATTCTCGTCCATAAAATTTCTGTAAGGAACGAACCTATGTTTCGAAGCCCAATGTTGAAGTCGGGGACCCCTAAGATGTGTAAGAAGGGGGAGTCGGAATACCCCAGGAACCCATGTTTTCAAGGTTGGTTTGTTTTCACTCGAGTACCTTGAAAATGTCACCTCATAAGAGACCCCATTCCCACTAGAGGTATAGTGTACCCACTTTTGACTCCAAGTCAACGGATCCTTTAGGGTACCTGCCTCCTCGGACCATCCGACGTCAGGTACCCCAGCGATTCTCAGTCTGTGCTGACTCGCTGAAGTGAAAGTGAAAAGTGAAAGTACGCAATCTCTTCCTGTACCGTTGGGTGAGGTCACAAGAACGGACCTCTTAGGGTCCCTGACCCCTTGGACCATCCTCCGGCAGATACCCCAGAGTGTCTCAGTCTGTTCTGACTTCGCTGAATCGTCGTCGTCGTCGTCGTCGGACGAGTATTCCAGGTTCCATAAGAACTGTGATCCTCTCAAAGTTCCCCATGGAAAACCTTGGGTCCCAGGTCAACTAGAACAGTCTGTCTTTTGTCCCCACTACTCTTCACACCCTCATCTCATCCGACTCCTCACTCAGTCAGTCAGTCGGTTCTTCCGTCTTCGGTAACAAAGGAACTGGTAGACCGACAACGTGTTCCAGAAGCACGGTGTACCAGACACTCTAGACCCCATCTGTCCTCCACCTCCCCGACTGAACGACTGTTTCTTCTGGCAGTGATAGAACTTGACCTCACCTTCTTTACTACCACCACACTGTGAAGAGTTTATACCCCAGGCCACTTCCGGTCTCCCCCTGATGTTGTACCGGTCAACCACTCCGTTGCGACGACGACGACGACGACGATTCAGCGAAGTCAGCACAGGCTGAGACACGCTGGGGTATCTGTCTTCGGGTGGTCCGAGGCGGCAGGGACCCTAAGAGGTCCGTTCTTGTGACCTCACCCAACGGCAAAGGAGGAGGTTACGTACTTTCACTTTTCACTTTCACTTCAGCGAGTCAGCACAGGCTGAGAATCGCTGAGGTACCTGACGTCGGATGGTCCGAGGAGGCAGGTACCCTAAAAGGTCCGTTCTCATGACCCCACCCCACGGTAACTGAAGAGGCCCGCTCCGTCGCGTCACTTCGGTTTACTGACCTTCAGCCACATTCTGGCGCTTCACCCTCAAAGACGAGTTCCACCCCTGCCCTCGAGCGAACCGAGGAGGGTGGGAGCCACGACGGTTGGCGCGCGTCTCAGGGGCCGGCAGTCGCGGTGGCCTCCGCTTTCGCGTCGGCTCTTGAGTACCGGGTCCGAGACCCGACCCCCGCCCTGAACACCTAAGACTACGAGGCCTCACCCTGCGGCGCCCTACACTTCCCGTGGGCGACCCTGGGCGTCTCGACCTTTGGGCCACTAGTCTCGGCTCGACTGGGACGCCCTTCAGTCCCGAGCCGACGTGACGGCGTCCGAGACGTGAGGGTAAGAGCGGCGGAGGGTAGAGTAGACAGGGTAGAGTTGGGGCGCGGACTGACCGTCGGGTGAGGGGGGCGGTTGGGGCAAAGTCTCGAAACTGGGGGCGTCAGGCGAACGAATATTAAGGATCGGTAGAGAGCGAGACAGGGACCCATGTGGTATGAAACTAGGGATATCAGGCAGACCGAAACAGGGAGGGGTGGAGAAGAACCCGCCCGTAGGATGAGAGTCTTTCTCGTTTGTGACGTATGATACCAATAATTGACACCTTTTAAGACTTTCTCTACCCTTATGGTCTGGTGGACTGGACAGAGAACTCTTTGGATGTACGTCCAGTCCTTCGTTGTCAATCTTGACCTGTACCTTGTTGTCTGACCAAGGTTTATCCTTTTCCTCATGCAGTTCTGACATGTAACAGTGGGACGAATAAATTGAAGATACGTCTCATGTAGTACTCTTTGCGACCCGACCTTCTTCGTGTTTGGCCTTAGTTCTGACGGCCCTCTTTATAGTTATTGGAGTCTATACGTCTACTGTGGTGGGAATACCGTCTTTCACTTCTCCTTGATTTCTCGGAGAACTACTTTCACTTTCTCCTCTCACTTTTTCAACCGAATTTCGAGTTGTAAGTCTTTTGTTTCTAGTACCGTAGACCAGGGTAGTGAAGTACCCTTTATCTACCCCTTTGTCACCATTTGAAATAAAACCCCCCGAGGTTTTAGTGAAACCTACCACTGACGTCGGTACTTTAATTTTTTCTATGAATGAGGAACCCTCCTTTCAATGTTGGTGGGATCTCTCGTATAAGTTTTCGTTTTTGTAATGAAACGGTTGTTTCCAGACAGATCAGTTCCGATACCAAAAAGGACACCAGTACATACCTACACTCTCAACCTGACACTTCTTCCGACTCACGGCTTCTTAACTACGAAAACTTGACACCACAACCTCTTCTGAGAACTCTCAGGGAACCTGACGTTCCTCTAGGTTGATCAGGTAAGATTTCCTCTAGTCAGGACCCATAAGTAACCTTCCTGACTACGACTCCGACTTTGAGGTTATGAAACCGGTGGAGTACGTTTCTCAATTGAATGACCTTTTCTGAGACTACGACCCTCCCTAACCCCCGTCCTCCTCTTCCCCTGCTGTTTCCTACTCTACCGACCTACCGTAGTGGTTGAACTACGTGTACTCAAACCCATTTGAGTTCCTCAACCACTACCTGTCCCTCCGGACCGCACCACGCTAAGTACCTCAGCGTTTCTCAGCCTGTACTGACTCGCTGACTTGACTTAACTACCAATAATTGTGTAACATCCGTCAAAATTATTTATCATACAAGGGCGGAGGGATAAGAAGATCGTGAAACAGCGACGGAGACCATACCGTAAACGTCGGAGGACATACAGAAGGACAAGGTGATATACATAAAAATAGAGAAGTAAGCTTATAGACAGGTAGGATAGGGTACAAAACAGAGGTACAGAATGATGGCTTGGGTATCGAGGGATGTGAGAGGTAGTGAGGTTCTCGTGAAAGGAAGGGGTGAGAAAGGGTGTCAACACACTGTGTCGGGTCGGTGGGACCGTTGTGGAAAAATCAGTCGATCTTTTCGGATTTTCGAGGTAGAGGTACCAGAGAAAGGTGAGGTCTTTCAGAGGTTCTCACGGACCGTGAAACAGAAAAAAGTTTGCCTTTTTTTATATATAAAGAAACTCGTGACTTTTTTGGGAAAGTACAAGACGGGTAAGAAAGGGGGACCATTAAAGGGGGAACGAGGGTGAGTTTACGGTGCATTCCTTATCGTTTGGTCCAGATCTAAACAGTACCTTACACACTTACGTAACTTCCTACCCCCGATACCTCTAGGAGTCTAGTCTGGTAGAATAATACACCCGTGACTTCTGGTCTCTCCCGTTCTAAGAGTCGGATCAGTGTGTCATAGGAACACCATCTTCGTTCCATCTTCGGTCTCAACGTCACAGGACCGGGGACTAGGTCCTCAGAACCACCCTTACTCTGGGTCCTCGTCGAAAGGACCACAAAGAACCACCCGACGAACTAAGTCTGTGTAGTCTACAGGTTGGAACGACAGAAAAGAAAAGAGGGACAGGAGACCCTGGAGTGGACCGACAGACGGACGGACCCAACTCGTAAGAGGTAGATCCCTACGACAACGGGAGACGTGACTGCACCATCAAGGTCCTTACGTTCCTGGGAACAACCCGGACAGATGGGACAAGGGATGGGTTCAGGGATTCTCACGAGTGGTACAACTGACTGTCCAACAACACATACACATCCCCTCGGGACCGGGACCGAGTCCCAGCTTAGTCTGAGACACACACACACACACACACACACACACATCCCTATGACCCCTTCCCCCTCTCGACACGAACGACTTCCCTTGTAACTCTACTTTGTCCTCAGGTTTCGGTTTTTAGGTTCGGTAATGACTCACTGAAACCTCGGTGTAGTGTGTAGGGTACTGGAGAGACTACGGTAGGACCCTGGAGACTCCCGATAGGAAGTTCCCTTCCTCTGTCCCACCTATCCACCGATGTGTAGACCATGACAGACGGACTCAACTCTAATGGTTTGGGGTCTCTGGGTATTAGTACCCCAATTAGACCCGGTCCGACACCCGTCCTTGACATTTCAGATGAGAGACAGGGGAAGGTGGGGGAACGGGGTCGTCGGGAGGTCGAAACACCCGACGTCGTACTCCAGTCCGACACCACCCGACTACCACCTCTGACACCCACCTTTTCTTCTTGGGGAGGAGGAAGTAGAGGAGTGTGAGGGTCTCAAACAGAACCCTCGACGAAGGGCCCTCCCTGTACACCTTCCTAGGACCGTTCCCCCGTCCTAGAACTCGAATCAAGTCTTCGAGACCCACAGGTGATGACGTCCTACTCGACTCCTGTCGTGGCCTCCGTCTCCTGTTCAGAGGTCAGGAGACCCGTCGAACCGGAGTCGGGGAGGGAAAGAGACTTAAAGTAGAGTCGGGGGAGAAGGAAAAAGTGAGAAAGTAGACGAGAAAGAACGGACAGGGGGATGATTACGGGCGGGAGTCTCCTGGGAGTATGGGGTGGTAGGAAAGGAAATGTCTTCGAGGTACGTACATTAAAAGACCTTCAGGATGAGGGTGTCCTTGTGTGTCTCTCTGAGTGTCCTCATCTCTTATTAGACCTTTCTTCCCCGGTATCTTTGGCCCTGGGTCAGTAAAAAAGTCTACTCCTTTGACTCGGATCTGTCCTTCCTCGTTCAAACTCCTGACTTCGATCTGACCTGTCTCCACCGACAACCCTTTCCATCTCCCTCCAAGGAGACTGGAGTTGACGAACAAACACACGTACCCCTTCTACGTCCCGTTCCACTGTCAGAGATCGACCTTCACCCGAACGAAAACGAATAAAGGGAAGTTGTGTGACACTGGAAGGAGACTTCCCGTCCTTACCGCACCCGACACCCCGACCCCCACCTGTAGGACGAGACCCTCACACATGGGTCACACTTGGGTGGATAAAAAAAACTGGGTTCCGTCCGTCTGGAGGGGTTCCCTTGTTTGACTCGAAACCCGCCTCCACCATAACACCCGGTTCCTACTCCCCGAACGTTATCTTTTGGAGATCGAGGAAACTCTGTCAGGACATTTCGGTCTGGTCTCAGGGTCGGACCTACACTTTTCCCAAGTAACGATCCAGACGACACACGTACGACGTCCGGAAGTTCGACTGTGAAAATAGACCACAAACCTCTGCAACTCCCCACCCTACCCCCGTCCGAGAACCTACAGACCCCTTCTCGACTCCTGGCCTTGATTCACCCGGACCCAAAAGACGGAGGTCAACGGATCAGGTTCACAGACCTCCGTCAGTACTCGACGGGGTTGTGAGGACTACAATGGGACCTGGTAAGACCTCACCCTGATACGTAGACTACCGTCATCGGGTTCTTTAAGGGTAGACCTGTCCCTCCCCACATCCCTGACAACAATTAAAGAGTCTATCCGTGAATGACTCTGGGTTCACAGAGTCTCATTCTGAGTCCCATTGTCGGATACCTCAAAGAGAGATGATGACGGATCTTCCTTTCGCAACTAACCGAAACCGTTTTCGAATTGAAACGTTGTGGAAGTCACGGTAGGACAGTGGGAAATATCATGAGTGTAGGTAACAGAGTTGAAATGGGTGATCTCTAACACGAGAGGGGACTAAAATATCTACTTTGACTACCAACCTCACCGTGTTACTGAAAAGGACCCACTGTGTCTGTCTTTCGGTATCTCTGATCGTGGGTTGAAAGGATGAAGGACTAGGTCCTGAGTGAGGTGGTAACGAGTCACGGAGATAGTAGTATAGACTGTGAACCTTCGTGTACGATCCACGGCCAGTGACAAGATCCATTAAATCAGATCACCTAGACAAATCGTCGTTATATTCCAGTCCTACCACTAATAGTAGGTGTGAAATGTCTATTCCTCTGACTCCGTGTCTTTCGACCTTTCATTTAAACGGGTTCCATGTGTCAATCATTCATCGTAACAACGTGAAGACATTGGTCCGACAGACTGAGGTCTTAGGTGACAGGACTGAAAACATACTGTGTCACCCGATACCATCACTATCTTACTCCCGTCGGGGTACGGAGTCCGTATCTTTGTGTACGTACGTGGGACTCTGAATCAGTGGACGGGAGTCGGATGGGAGTACTTCTGATGTGAAGAGACGGACTACCAAGTCGACCGTAGATCCCGTCGTCGTTGTGATATCCTGTGTGTCCTTTACCCCCCGCCCCCAATATCCTTTTCCCTACCGTTCTTAGACCTCCAAGGGTAATAGAGGTCTCAATAAGTTCTACGACGGGTCTTTCCCTGGACACTTTTCCATGGTACAAGAGTAGAAGGTCCTTGGCAACTACTTATAGACAAGTACGTTCTGGGACCGAATCCAACCCCTAGAACCCCTCGTTCCCTACGACCACAAACTTCCTCTACTCAATAGAAACAAAAAGACTTCTTTGACTCGAGAGGAACTAAAAGACCTTCGAGTACCCTATTCCCTTTCTCTAAAAATTTTTTCTGGGTGTCTTTATCGGATCTGTAGACGAACCCGGTAAAGTCTTACAGTGTTACACGTAACGTTTATAATCCTAACATCGAAAACGACTAAGAACACAAGTGAGTACTGGTCTACAAAAATAACTCATGGATCAGATACTATCCGTAACACTTCGAGAACAAGATAAATATCGTTAACGAGGAAAACATTAAAAAGATGAAAAACATCAAAAAGGGAAGGACATCAAAAGGGAAAACATCAAAAGACCAAACTATTGGAAAGGAAAAAAAAAAAAATTTCTTAACCCACAGAGTCTTGGGTAGTATAGACTAAGTGAATTTAAATAGATGGCTTTCCATTGAACTCAAAAAACGAGTAGTAAGTAAACTAAATAAATAAGTACATAAATAAGTACCAACAGGGAACTCATAGAAAATTGTAAGTAAGTGGGTAATCGTTTGTAATAACTCTTCGATGACATCCGTGACACGAACCACAGTACACCACCTACCTTAGACGAGACTATACCAAAGGACTGAAAATCATGTCAAGTCAAGTCAAGTCAACGAGTATACACAGGTTGAGAAACGTTGGGGTACCTGACGTCGTGAAGTCCGGAGGGACAGGTAGTGGTCGAGGGCCTCAAATGACTTTGAGTTTAGGTAACTCAGTTACTGCGTTAGGTTGGTAGAGTAGGAGACAACAGGGGAAGAGGAGGGTGGAAACTCGGAAGAGTCGTAGTCCCAGAAAAGTTTACTCAGTCGAGAAGTGTAGTCGAAGTCGTAGTCAGGAAGGTTACTTATAAGTCCTGACTAAAGGAACTCCTACCTGACCAACCTAGAGGAATCACAGGTTCCCTGAGAGGTCGCAGAAGAGGTTGTGGTGTCAAGTTTTCGTAGTTAAGAAACCGTAAGTCGAAAGAAATATCAGGTTGAGAGTGTAGGTGCGTACGACGACGATGACGACCATTCAGCGAAGTCAGCACAGGTTGAGACACTCTGGGGTATCTACCGTCAGGTGGTCCGAGGGGGTAAGGACCCTAAGAGGTCCGTTCTTGTGACCTCACCCAACAGTAAAGGAAGAGGTTACGTACTTTCACTTTTCACTTTCACTTCAGTGAGTCAACACAGGTTGAGAATCGCTGGGGTACCTGACGTCGGATGGTCCGAGGAGGCAAGTACCCTAAAAGGTCCGTTCTCATGACCTCACCCCACGGTAGCGGAAGAGGTGTAGGTGTGTACTGATGACCCTTCTGGTATCGAGACTGATCTACCTGGAAACAACCGTTTCATTACAGAGACGAAAAATTATTCGACAGATCCAATCAGTATTGAGAAGAAGGTTCCTCGTTCGTAGAAAATTAAAGTACCGACGTCAGTGGTAGACGTCACTAAAACCTCCGGTTTTTTTTTTCAGACAGTAACAAAGGTGACAAAGGGGTAGATAGACGGTACTTCACTACCCTGGTCTACGGTACTAGAATCAAAAGACTCACAACTCAAAATTCGGTTGAAAAAGTGAAAGGAGAAAGTGAAAGTAGTAATCCCTTGGATATCCTGGTGACGTCCTGGGTGTAAGAATATAGGGAGATCGGAAAAGGTCTTTGTACCATTCAAACCGAGGTTGAGTCTCGGAATCCCTACGAATGTTTATATCGTTGGGTCACAGTCCTTCTTTCAGTAGAGGGAAGGGTGGGTACTATTTCTAAAGACTGAGACCCAACCTAAAACAAAGGTCCTCAATCAAGACCGTAAGTCCGAAGTAGATGTGGGTTCTGGGTTCTCCTGTAACGAGTAGAACTTGTTTCACGGTCGACACACGTCAGAACAGTAACTCTTCTTGTCTGTACATGTGTGGAACGAAGTGGTAAAGAGGGGAGTAAGAGTAGTCCCGAACGTCCCTCCCTTCCACCTTCTTAAGGTTAAACCGGATCGCATGACTTCCGGTCCGTTTTCCCCCCGTGGACCCCGATCTAGATCAAGACGGTAACGGAGTCTGCTGAAATTCTTTCAACGTCACGATTTTTTGTAATTTAAAACGAGAGGAGATACAACACATGAGACCCGTTGTTCAACCTACGTGAGGAACGAAAGATCCTTGAAGTCGAAGTAAAGAGGGTAAACAATCCATACTTTAGAGGGTAGATAATCCTCTTTTACTGATCACACGTCCATAATAAGGACGGTACCTAAACGACCCTTTCGAACTCACTCAGTAAAGCAGAATCAAAGATAAAACATTTACACCTCCTATCACTAACCTACCGTACCCCAGAACCCATGAGGGTAGGGACTGATTATCCCCAGGGACCAAGTTGTTACTTTACTTTCACACTTTAACATAACCTGGGAACACTCCTTTCCGTTCTCTCTTTAGTTTTGAAATGTGAGACAAAGAATGGTTTAAATTTGTCCGAAAGACCACCATGAACAGTGTTGAGTACCCTCGGAAGAGTAAAGTACTAGTTACGCAGAAGGGTTGGGTCCCTAGTTCGGGTCCAGAGGACGTAACACCCTCCTAAGAAATGGTCGACTCGGTGTGTCCTTCGGGTTCTTATGACCTCACCCATCGGATAGGGAAGAGGTCGTCTAGAAGGGTTGGGTCCTTAGCTTGTCCCCAGAGGACGTAACGTCCGTCTAAGAAGTGGTTGACTCGATACCCCCTAAAAAAATTGTACTAATTACGTCTATGGGGTTTTAAAGGGATGTAAAGAGACGTGTCTCAAACCTGTGCCCGTCTCTCGACCCTTAGCACCCCCCACAATGTCTTACGACTCCGGACTTGTTCCACCCTTACCGTTGAAGGAAGAGTTTATGGATTACAAGAAAACCAACGGGGTTGATTAGTCCCTAGAGTGGTTTCAACACAGAAGGCTTGAGGAGCGTTTAATAAGAGTCGTTCGTTGACTTGGAAGGGCTAACGTACCAGATTCATAAATTTAAGGGGTGTGCTCACGGTCTGTGTCTCGAATTATCTATAATCAGACGCGCGGTCAGTGGGGCGAAGAAGTGGGAATCAACGACCGGGACTCAAACATGGAAGGGGGTTACGGGAGGGAGGGGGAGTCGCCACACTGGCCTCCATCTCCGTCTCCGGGTCCCTAACCTTCTTGAACTTCCGTCTCGGGGTGGGTGGTGTTAAACCCGTCGAAAGACCCCTCAAGCCACCCGGCCTGACGCGGGAGTAACCAACTTCCAGGGTATCCACCCGCCCCGCAGGGGCGGCGGCCTGAGCGTCGACGAGACAGGGGTGGACGTGGCGCTCACCGAGGCCCAACTGTTGTCGATTCGCCGGCGTCGTCGACGAGGAGACCGACCGTGGCAATGGGGGCGGGCTGGGGTCCGAGGCGCGCACGGAGGGCGGGCGACCATCGACGCAGTCCTGAGCTTGGGTTTCGCTGCCCGTGCCGGAAGTCCACCCCCAATCCCGCTGCCGGCCCCCTCCAGCCCCGGTCGCTCCGCGGTCCCGAGGGAGCGGAGCGGAGAGGTCGCGCGAGGCCGGGGCGAGAATCGCCAAGCCGACGCGCCGCAGGTGTCCTCCGCGTTCCCCTCGCTCGGCTTGGTGAACGCAGGGGTCCTAAACTCCGGTCTCAGCGGCTTTAACCCCCTGAGGGCCTCGGGCGGCAGGCGCTAATAGGGCTCTTTCGAGGCGCTCAGCCCACCACCTTCTGTCGACAGGCGTGTAATGGGGGCCCGGACCAACCTCGGGCCCCGGCGCCGAGACCCCGAAGCCTCCGCCCGACTTTGACTCGCCCCACCGCCCCGAACCCGAGACACCAGCTCAGTGCGACGAAAAGGAGAGGATAAGAGGAAGGAGAAGACGACTCGCGTAAAGGGTAAAGGTCCTTCGGGGACCAACCCGGCGGACCCGAAAGGGGAGTCCGGTGACGGAAGGGAAGACTCTTTGCGGGCCTGAAAGGACTATAATTCTGTCGCCGCCCCTAGTTCGCTTTAGGAAACCTATTCAGCGCAAAAAGTCCCGAGGCAATGGGGTACTTCAGGTTCTACCAAAATCTAATCTCTTGGACACTCGGTAAATCATCTTCAAACCCTCTAAAGGGGTAAATCTATCATAGTCCAAGAGAGGAGGTAAAGACAAGAGGGTTCTGAAAAATTTCATGACTCAATGTTGAGTCTTTTGGTTTCAAGTCGGTGATTAAGTACACTGGAATCCGCTCAGTACGATGAAGACACCCGGTCACAAAAGTTGACGTGGAACCAATCACCCGACCTAAAGTCATATATTCCCCGGTCAGAGAAGGTGGGACTGTAGACCACTGAACGACGCACCCAGGTCCGAGAATTCGACCGTTTCACAACAAAGACTCTACGAACCCCACTGTCCTCGATACGTCTACCTCTCGGAACACTAATACGTCGATTCGGTCGACCTTTTGATCACCATGACCCTTTCCGTTGGTTCTGTCGTCGGTCTGACATCCACCTCTCATCACCCCGGTCGGGACCCGGGGTCTCCAACCCGACCTCCCGGGACCGAACAGAGGTAGAGTGAGTCTCGTGGGTACAACCCCCCGGGACGTCCTCTGCCACCACTTAGTATGGTTCCCGATAAAAGTTTGGGACTGAGGATGACACCTAGACAAGGACGGGGGTGAGATCCCCAAGTACAGGGGTGGGTAGCAGACAGCATGACGAGAGACTTAAAAGAGAAGTGAAAGTAGGAGGACTTTCTTTTCTATTAAGTACAGACCCTCACTCTCCTCCGTCGTGTTCTCACATCTCTTCATCTCCTCTACCGTAGACGTCCACGAAAGACTCACCAACTACCTCATTGGGTCTTCTTACACTACCCTTACTACTAAAACCCCTCACCCCCTGAGAGTGGGCTTCCGATGTCGATGGTATAACGATCTGTTAGACCCGACCAGGAAACAGGTTGATACAGGACCTAAACTCTATACCTTAAAGACAAGGAATTTTCGGTCTTTCAGGGCTTTCCTCCTCTCCTACCTCAGATATTACCCCTACGACACCGTCTACCATTCCAAGTCGTCCACTGTCCAAATTGTTTCCGTCCCACACGGAGATGGAAGAACCCCTTCCACTCGGTACCCCAGAGAGTGATCGTCTTCCTCAACAGAGACCGAACTTATCTAATTTCTATTAAAAAGAACCCGAGGGTCAAACCCATCCTAGGAAACCCTCCGACAATAGTCTATTTCATTTCTCCCCTACACTTTCGACGTGCCCGAAATCCTACCCTACACACTTGAGGAGGTGGGACGTTGACAATTGTCTCCTCAACTCGTGTCCCGACCCGTGTATCAACAACCACAGTTCACAAAAAACGTCGAAATAAGTAGACACTAAACCCCGGAACCAAATACACACACATAATTCCCCCTTGTCCAGGATCATTTAAACTCAGTGACCTGTCCTCCGGGGTAAGACCCAGGAACAGTGATTAGACTTCGCGACACACACAACTCGGAGGAGGACGGGTCGGAAAGTGAAACCTTGAACGTACGGGGTGACAAAGACAGGGATAAATGGGGCTGGAACGACCTTGACGTCTTGACTTCCATTTCAAGGAGTCCTCAGATCGCACCACAGTCCGTTTCTTGTCCCCTGACCCTCGTCCTGTGTACCTCCAAGATGAAGTCCGAGACAACAAGGTAAGTCAGAGAATCTGAGAACCAAAGAGGGACGAAAAAGGTGAAGTCATCTAATTCACTCTTCCAGGTACCGATTCACGAACCATTTGATGGTTCACGACATATTTAATAATCAGTAATTCAAGAACCATGATCAAGAACACTTCCTGTGTTTCACATTGGGGGTGGAAGGCCTTTAGACAGTAGATCATCTACCCTCAATCACCGTACCTATGTACTGTGTGGTTCAGAAATGGAACCACTCCCGAAATTTTATAATAATACTTCTTAAAGCTTGTATGTATTTTCATCTCTACTAGCTACCTCATTTCAGGGTAATCGGTGTGTACCGGTTAGGATGGGATAAATATGAAGTGAGAGAACAATAAAACTGTACTTAGGGTCTGTGGAATAGTTAAACAGATATCAGTATAATGTATATATACATACTTACTATCTCTGAGTTTACAATCTGTGACGTGGTGATAGAGTAGACTTTTGTCAAGGAATTATAGTAGTTTCTAAGATCGTCAAGTATAAAGGGAAACAACTCCTACAAAACGGGACCCTTCTGACTGGACCCCTCGTCGCTCAAAACTGGCTACCCTTCCACTGACTGTCTCCGTCACTGTAAACTCGACTTGGAACTTTCTCTCCGGATGCTTACCAGACTCAACCTCCCTAATACCTCGGGATCGGGGGAACAAAATTTCACGGACGACGACAGAGACTCCAAAGTCGAGACCCCGAACCCGAGGGTTCCAACTGAACACCTCCTAAGAACATCTTTCATACACGCACGGAATCAAGACATCCCCATTTACTCTCAAGACTGAAAGAACGACCGGACGGGTCAAGGTCCCGGTGGGTCCTCGAACTCCAGTCGTACGGACCCTCTTAAGGACCCTCCGAAGAGCGGAGGACCGGAAGGGGACGGGGACCGGGGGTTCCGGTCAAGGTCAAGTCTCGTTTTGTCCTACGTAAGTCCTACTCGCAGAAAGGGTCGAACAGTAGATTAGTGGTACTGGGTCGAACCTCGAAGGAGAGAGTAAGTACTATTTTTGGGAGTGACAGAGCGAAAAGGGAGGGTGGGGTCATTCCCACACGACTGAAGGAGGTATAGGCCCGGTCGGGAGGAGGTGGGGGAACACATCGACTCCCTCTCAAAGGGAGTTGGTCCGGAACGATGGGGTCTCGGAGGACGAGAACCCGACAGGAACCCTTTCCTCACCGAGGAAAACTTGTTTGGGCCCCAGGACGGTGACGCACCAATTACTAACTCGGTGTATTATTGGTGGAACCTTTCAGTGGAGATCCCTACCGGTAATTGATTGAGAAACAGGTGGGGTCCGGAATTTCCCTGGGGTAAAACTCGGGAATGAAAGGGGGTTCCCCTGTAATTACTTGTAAGTCCGTACTCTTGAAGACCCCGGTTAATTCGAAGACGGGGACACAAAAGTGAACCCCTTCGTCTTCATCAGTAAGTGTAACGAACTTCCTATGTATGCGTAGAACCCACCATAATATCTCTGTCGGTCCCTCAACTTAATTATCCTTAAGTCTACCTGTCACCCCATTCCAAAAACACAAACGAAAAAAAAAAAATCCGTAGTCTCAGTATCCCTCACCCCCACAAAGTTCCTTGTCAACTTAGGGACTAGAGTTAAACTTTCAGATTTTCTCGTTCTTTACGGGTGAGTTTCGCAAACGGTAATGAACGCCCCCCCCCCCCCCGACACACACAGACAAAAGTCAGGTCGACACCCAGGGAAGTGTGGTCTGATCCTGTATTCTGGACTCAGGAGGTATCACCTCCTCCTCCGTAAGGAGTCTCTCGGACATAGAACCGTTCGTCACCCTTAATCCTTCCTAGTTCGATCCTGTGTGCAGGTTATATCTATCGAGATCTGGTCCCCAAGGGTTGGAAATCCGGTGTCTAACCTTCGTCAGACACCGGATAATCATTGGTCCGGTGTGTCGTCCTTCACTCACCACCCACTCGCTCGTTTCGAAGTAGACAGAAATGTCAACGAGGGGTAGAGAGAGGGTAGTGGGGGTCTACCCGGACAGATCAACGTCCTTTTGTTAGAGTCCCGAGAGTGACTAAGACACAATAACACTCAGTATTAATAAAGTAATATATAGTGTTACATTATTATTACTCTTATTTCAGGTGTTATTTACATTACTTGAACTTAGTAGGACTTTGGTTGGGGTTTGGCGGGGGGGGTGGGAGTAGACACCTTTTTAACAGAAGGTGTATTGGCCAGGGACCACGGTTTTTACAACCCCTGGTGACGAGATCTGGTGTTGAAAAGACGTCAAAGTCACTCTGTTCTTCCTTGGTTGTAAATTGCCTGGGGTACCCGGACGCTATCCCAGTCCTTTGGACCGAAGACCAACACGGAGAGAGATCGATGGAGAGGTACTTACTGAAGTCTTTTCTGTTAAAAGAAAGAGACACGGATCGAACCCAAGTACCGTATCTGAACCACCAGAGGGTCCGAAGGAAGATCGGTACTCTGATACGTAAGGGTCAGTTCTTGCAAAAGAATAGGTGTTCCGTTCCACTCGACCAAAGTTTAACATGGTACGGATCAGTGATTTATGAGAGTCGACCGACCAGCCAATCCCAACCGTCCCGGAACTTGATGGTGTCGAACCCAAAGGGAACTCGCACCCGAAAACACGTCAAACGCGAGAACGGGGAGGAGTACAAACGTAGACGGGGTCCACCGGTGGGAGCTGGGTAAGTCGGTGTTCAATTACTCACTGGACGAGGGAGGGACACATCATGGTCGGGCGTCACGACGACTCTAGGGTCCAGAGACACCCTTGGCCGGTTCCCGGATTGGTCGATTTTTACTATCTTTAGTTTAAAACCCATTTTGTCTGGTATAATTATAGATATCTTGATTTTTTTAAACTACCATTTATTTGAAGTGACTTTTTCCATCCATTCACTATGTCTATTTGCATCTTTAAGGCTAAAGCAAATTTCTTGTAGGCAGCATATCATTGGATCTTGCTTTTTTTTTTTTTAATCTATTTAGCCATTCTATGTCCTTTGATTGGAGAATTTAATCCATTTATATTTAAAGTAATTATTGATAGGTAAGAACTTACCATTATAATTTCTTAAGAACTTACTGTTGTCATTTTATTCATTGTTTTCTGCTGGTTTTGAAGATACGCTGTTCCTTATTTCTTGTTCTATTATCTCTTTTTCATGTTTTGATGTATTTTGTATCAGTATGCTTTGATTTCTTTATCATGTGCTTCTATTAAATGTTCTTTTTATGTAAAAATCTGTAGAGGTTTTCTTCTTACAGTTACCATGAGGCATACATAAACTATATTAAAATTGTAACATCTCATTTTAAGCTAATAATAACTTATGGATATCAACTAGCTATGATTATACTTACTACATTCATTTTTTAACTTTTAAACTAGAGTTGTAAGAGAATTATTCACTACCATTACCAAATTACAGGATCTAACTTGGGATGTCCTATTCAAATAGAACTTGATAAAAATAATCATTTTTAAGGTGAAAATTTAATGCTTTAATTTTAAGCCTTATAAAAATATCTGTGTCAAATCCACCCCATTAAAGCAGTCAGAACAAAATATTCCTGGTGTCCAAATGAATTCATATAAGCAATCAGGTCAAGATGTTATGTGTGTGTGTGTGAGTCTCTGAATGAGTATTTGAGTGTCACTGGCTACATGCTCTTTTTGTGAACATTTGGGCCAGTCAGGCACCTGTAGCCTGGGGGCCTTGTTCAGTGTATGCAGTGTGTGTCCATGTGGAAATAGGTGCCCATTGCTATTGCCTACAGCAATAGCTCATTAGAGTGTTTCCACACTTTACCAGGGTGTGGAACTGAGGCTAATCCATGGGAAGATGAGCTACTATTTGTACCTCCATCTTCACTGTTCAGCTAGCCTTCCCAAAACAATCCCTCTAGTGGGAGATCATAAAGTGTCTCATAAAAGAGAAGGAAGCCTGGGGCCAGTCATATTCATACTACACATTCCATTAGGGAGAAATGGATTTGAGGATGGTGGGTGTTGTGGGAACCCAGCCTTTCAAGATTTTAAGATGGAGAGAAGCCAGAAACCCAACCTCCTCAACTGTCAGCACACTGGCATCCTGGGCAGTCTGGAGGAACTGAGGCTGGAAAGGTGGAGTAGGACTGGTCAGGGAAAGTACAGGCAGACTTGAAGTGGGACTGGGCTGACCATGAGGGCTCAGTCCTGGGCTGTGGCAAACTTCAGGGCACATGAACTGGGCCCAATTCAAAGACGAGGCTGGCTCTGACGTCATGAACCATCCCTGCTGTACCTTTGCTATGAGTGGGACTCTTAATTCTCCTGCCTTCATGATTACAGTTATCTCCCCTGATCTCCCTGCAGCTCTTCTTGCCCTCTCAGGTCCACAACCCACACAAGCATCCAGAGTGAGCCTTCCAAAAAACAGGCCCAATCTTGTCACTTGCAACATAAAACCCTCTGCTTGTTCCCTTGAGTCTATGGCAGCAGTCCCCAAATTATGTGGCCTGGGATGATCACTGGGATCTGAATACAAAAAGCGTTCCCAGGGCAAATATGTTAGGAAAATGCTTCATTCAAAAAAGTAAAACAGATGTCTTTATTGTAGAGCAGATCAGCATTTGTACTGTGCTAATATGTATGTCATCTATCCTGTATTTCTCATAGGACATAGCACTCAGCAGAACCCAGTTTGAGAAACACTGGTTCTGAATGCCATTTACAATCTTGTACTTGCATACACCTCCAGCTCCCTTGCCTTTACTCATGCTGTCCCCTCAACTGGAATGCCTTCCTTGGTCTTCCCATTGTTGCCTAATTCATACTCACCTTTGAAGACATTTAGACTGTGCCTCCTCTATGAAACCTACTCTGGCTTTCCCCACCCACTCTTCATCCTTTACTCTCCAGGCTGTGCCTATGTCTGACTTGTGAGTTATTGACATGTATTGAACAATTTCCATATTTTCCTCCTGCATGGGATTTTGAACTCCTTGTAGGCAGTCTGGGCTTTATTCAACTCTGGGCCCAGAGCCCAGTCTTGTTGAATGCTAGATGGAGAGATGGGACAGAAAGAGAAACAGAGAAAGGAGAAAGAGAGCTTAAGAGGAGAGAGGGAATGAAAGAGCAAAAGCAAGTATATGAAAGCTTTGGTCAGGAAGCCCTTGTAGTGCCCTAGTTTCTATGTGCCAAGCTAATGGATTGGAAATAGAAGAACAGAACATTATATAAGATGCTCTATGCAGCTTTTCTAGAAATGGACAATGGCTCTTGGCTTATTGGCATCCACTAAGGCTGCAGCCCACACACATTTCCACTCAAGCCAGCCCTCATGTGCCCTCCAGCACACCTGCTGCCCACATAAGCCCTAAACCCAGCCCTGCTCTTGCCCCTGGTCTGCTCTGGCTTTGGGGGCCTCTTTGGTACCCCTTCCCTGTTTTTTTCCGGACATTTCCCTAGTGACTATGAGTAGGTTTCTGTCCTTCTGGGGATGGGAGCAAGATGGAGGGGAGATAAGAAAAGGCTCAGTGAATGTTGGGAAAGGCAGTCTCCTGCAGCTGTCCACCCCCTACCCGCACTGGGTCTTGGGCCTGAAATGCTATGCAGGGCTTAAGGCCTTGTGAGGGACTCTCTGTTCCAAGCTTTATGTACTTTCCTTTGTTCTGCTTAATCCCCACTATCAGTGACCCTCAAGTATGCTCTCAACTTTCTGTATTTCAGCCCCTGGAGGCAGGGAGGGGAAGAATGGGGTTCTTCTGCTGCAGCATGAAGTGTAGCACCTGTAGTCATGCTTCAGAACAGATCCTCCAGCCTGGGGAACCCACACTCTGCAAGGGACTGAATCCTGAGAACCCTTTCTCCTCTCTTGCTATAAGTAAAACCTGGCATGCCTGTCCTCTGTTGTCAGCAACCTGGAATCATGCACTGGTCTCTTACCCTGGTGGCACTTATTTGCTTTTTAACCTTGGCTGCACAGTCTGAGCACCCCATGAACAATGACACAGAGAGACCTCTCCACACATTGGTTGCTGGGTTTCACCCTCTGTGTGTAGGCAAACCAGGATAGCACAAGGCTGAGGTCCTGGCAAGAACTCCACTCGGAAAGAGACATCATCTCAGATGTTTACAAACTTCTTGGCCACGTTGTCAGGGCAACTCTGTGACAGTTTCCTGGAGGCTGTCTAGGAGGAGGGCTGCAGTCCAAGAAAGGCTGACTGGAGGCCATGCTTCTGACTGCACCCCACCTGAGAGCTGGGCTTCCTGCCTCAGCAACAGCCACCTGCTGCACCCCCTTGCTGAGATTCACTTCCTTGCAGAAGTCTGGATAGCAGTAAGCTCACCCAGCTGCTTCTGAAACCATCCTGGGGCTAAGATCCTTGCCTTCTGTAAGTTCTTGATCCTATCCATTCTTCTCCTCACATTTGCTTGAGCCAGGGAACAAAGAGTCTGGACTGTGTGTATGACTTTGTGTGTGCACACATGAGTATGTGTGTGCAACACATATATCCATGGGCACATGTGTATATGCATAGGCCTACCCATACCCAGGAGAGGGCCAGGGGCTTCTTCTCAGGGAACAGGAGCCCAGAAGCCCCCACATCTACCCCCTAATGGAGAGTATGGAGGGTATACCCTGGTTCAGCCTCCTAGATCCTGTGGGGTTAGAAAAAGAACTGGTTGTAGAGGTCTTCCTCAGGTTCACATAGTTGAGAAGCAAAAGAGTTGGGTTGAGACCCCTCACAACTTCACGGCTCTTGACTCATGGAATAGGGTTTTTTCTACTACCCCAGAGCAGACAGAAGCATCTTCATCCTGCCTATCCCTGAAGCACTGATGAGAACCACAGAAGCCAGTGGACAGAGCAATGCATAGTTGGAGGATTGTGTGGCTGTGAGAGATGACTCTTAGGTACTGTCCCTCCCTGGGTGTCTGGTGGAGTGTTGAGCTCCTGGAGGGTACTCAATCTTGTCTTTTTGCTTGCCACTGCCAAGGCACCAGCTTGACAATTCTCCCCTTACATCCTGCCACTTCTCTCTGCACCCAGCTGCCCAAGCTGCAGTGGCTGTGAGGGCTGCTCCTTTAGAGCTCCGAGAGCAGGGCTGTGTGGTACAGTCAGTTCCCTGTAGTCCTTTTCTTCTCCCTTTACCTTCTCATTCTTGATCTCCAGACTTTGGTCTTGGCCAGTTAACCCCAATCACAGTCAGAAGGCATTGGGTTAGACCAGGGGTTCTCAGCCCTGGCACTATAGATGTTTGGGGGTGGGGAAATTCTTTGTTATGGAGCCTGTCCTATGTTCTAAGCAGCAGCATCCCTGGCCTCTCTGCCATTCCGTGTGCCACTGGCACATGGCTCCCTCCACCACGCCCCTAGTCGTGACAATCAAAAGCATTTCCAGATATTGTCAAATGTCCTCTGGGACACAAGATTGCCTTCCATTGAGAAACACTGAGTTAGACTGAAGGCAGCTACTGTCGTTCTGCTTCCCTTTCCTGGAAAGGCTGCCATGTGGTGGGCTAGTCCAGCTCCAAAGCCCCCAGTACCTCTCTGATGGCTTTTCTCTGCCATGTTCCTTTCCTATTTCCACTAAATCCTGTAACTCCAGGGCTAACACTTGGTGGCTAGGCCTGGACACTCCCATTCACACAAGACCTCAGGACTCAGGTAGCTTGGGGTGAGAGCTGGTGGGAGGGAAGGGGACAGAGGCTGGCAGAGGACACTGGGACTCACCAGTATACCGGTAATAAAACTGTAGATTTTCAATGCCAAGTCCTAGGCCAATGCATCACTTACATTTTGTAGCCCAGCTGGGTCTTTTTAAGACTTTGTCTGTCCTGCTAGGTGCTCACACCATGGCTGAGCCCCAAGCTCCTGGCTTTCTCCTCTTGAAATTCCTAATGAATTAAATGAAAAGTCTCCCTCTGGGCATGTGGGGGCAAACCTCTGCTCCAGACCCATCCCCACATGCATGCTAAGTTGCTTCAGTCATGTCTGACTCTGTGCAACCCTATGGACTACAGTCTGCCAGGCCCCTCTGTCCATGGGATTATACAGGCAAGAATAGTGGAGTGGGTTGCTGTGCCCTCCTCTGGGGGATCTTCCCAACCCAGGGATCAAACCCAGGTCTCCCTCATTGCAGGCAGATTCTCTACCATCTGAGCCACCAGAGGTTTTGAGCATCTAATGAGAAAACAGATATGCAAACTGCGTGAACTACACTGAAGAGGGGCTGGGTTTCATTTCTGTAACTCCCCCTCCTTGCCCCGGGCCCTGGGCCCTGTCTCCCTTCTCCTGCCCCTCCACCCCCATTTTTGTCTCCCCTCAACTCTGCTTCCCCTCCTCATAAAGCTGTCACAGGCCAGGACATGGCCATTTCCTCTGACTACACAATCAGTGCTTGTTTATGCTGATGTTTTTCTGTGACCTGGACAACATGTCCCACACCAGGGACAAGCTGGAGCCACTGGTTCAGCTGACTCCGCCCCCTGGGGGAGCTTGTTGGAAGGAGGCCAGTCTTAGGCCAGGCTCAGTTCTTCCCTGGCCCCTCAAAGGGGAAGCTAGGAGCTGGGGGCTCTGCCTCCCAGTCAGGAGCTTGGGGCCATAAATCACTGTCATCTGACAGCAAGAAGTTTGTCTAAGGTCATATAAGCCAGTTAGAGGCCCTGATAGGAACTTGCTTGCCTCTCTGGACTAGGAAGTATAACCGGGAAATGATAAGGGGAGTCCACATTCTTGTTCAGTGCGCCCAAAGAGAAATGTAGAGATGGACACCCAGCTGTGCAGGCCTCAGGACCTCTCTCTCCCTGAGCAGAGGTGTTTTTACTCATTTATAGCTTCTGTGTTGCTCTCTGCCAGGTCCAGCTTATTAGTTTTGTAGGCCCAGCATCTAGGGCCCACAAAAATGTTTTAACTTTATTATCAGAAGAGAAAAATGAATATAATGCCAATGGATATATTTATAATGATTAGTCCGGTCCAGACAATATTTGTTTTTATATCAATGAAATTTTAAAATATTGTTTAGGAAGGAAGGGCCTATGAAGACAAAAGTAGGCAAGGCCTTGAAAGTCCATATGCTGCCCCAGTCTCTGCTCAATCCCAGGCCTTTTCCATTAGCTTGAGATAACATCCAGCTGTCTAGAGGCTGCAGCAGCCCAAGGCCACCCTACGGCCCTTCTCGGGCAGGGCAGGAATCCTAGGGGCAGGCAGGCCAGCCCCCAGCAGCCTGTAGGGGTGGCCTGGGGCAGAGGAGAGTAACTTCTGTGACTAGTGTGCATCCCTGCAGCCCTGTGCCTCTGCCCTCCATTCTGGTTTCAGCTTTCCTCAAATGCTTTTCCCCCCTGTTCAATAGCTCTCATGCTTACCACTCCCGGTTCCCTCTCCACCATTCTAGCAGACACACTGACACTACCAGCAAGAGGTGGGAGCATCCTCTCACTTCGCTCTCAGGGGGGAGTGGGAAGAAGACAACCTTGGGCGGAAGTCCCAGCTGAGCCACTTGCTTGCTGCACACCCCAGGGTAAGTCTCCTTGCCTCTCAGACTCTAGATCTCCATCCAGGGAAAGGGGATGATAACAATGCACAGGGGACTTTTGAAGTTAAAGGATATCCTGTATGGGCCTGGTATAGAGTCAGCAATCAGTATCCATGTGCTCCCTCCTGGGTGGCAGAAGTTTGTTGCCGTCCTTACTCAACCTTCCCCAGGTTCCTTCGAGCTCCAGGGCCCCTTCCCATTCCCACAACCTCAATTTCATGTTCTTTCATGTCTCCCTGCTCCTACATACAAACATTCAATTGCATTCAGTACACAATCCCTGAGCTCCCTGATGTTGGCTCTTCTAGACCAGACCCGGTGCTGGCCACTGGAACTACAGAGACACCTCTCACTTGGCCCCTGTCCTGGATGTCATAGCCTAGACGAAGAGATGGGCTTGTACATTTGAGGTCAGTTTTATGTGATAAAATTCCACTCAAAAAATACTTCATGAGCTCAGAGGCAGGCTGGGTGGGGGAGGCTAGCTGAGGGTGTAAACAGAAAGGATAGAAGAGCACAAACCAAGTTGCAGGGGGTGGGACTTGGACAGCAAGGGCTTGGAGTAAAGGAGCCTACACAGTAAACACAGGGAAGTGGGCCCTTTCTGCCTAGGACTAGACTGGGCACTGTACTGGATATGTGGGTTCCTTGCAACACCATAGAGAGGTAGGCATTCCTGTACCCATTTTACAGATGAGGCTCAGAGAGTCAAGTTCACACTGCTAACAAGTGGCAGAACCAGGACTTGATCCCACTTCTGTGTCTCCAGATGCCTTCCTGGACCTCCCAACCTCCTCAAGCTGGGCACTATGAAGGACTCAGAGATGAATCTCACCAGGATCTGGATCCCAGGCACTCCCAAACTAATGGGGATACTGGCAATGTGACTGGTACCCAAAGAATCCTAAGATGAGGCATCAGCAAGATGGAGGTCTTAGATGCAAAGGGCAATGACAACTCAGAGGAGGGACAGAACAAATCTTGCTGGAAGTTCTGGGAATGACTTTATTGTAGAGACATATTGGGCCTGAGTGTTACAAGACTGGTGAGGCTGGAGGGTGAGAGTACCTTGCAATAATCAACCTATCTTATTAAGTAATTCACACATCTCTCTGAACCTCATTTTAGTTATGTTTAGGGAAACTGGGGCCCCCGAAGATTAAATAATTTGTCCACAGCCCCACAGCTAAGAACTGGCAGAGATGAGACTTGAACCTGGGTCGACTGAGTCCAAGATAGTCCTACGTAAAGGAACTAAAGGAGCATGCCCAGGACATGGCTGGAGAACAGAAGTGAAGGGGGAAGAAATGTGGTGGACAGGTCAAGGCTGCACTGTGGGGTCCTGAATGCTATAGTTTAGCAGTCAACTGGAGGGGGAGGGAAAGTAGAGGCACTGACTGTTTTTGAGTCAGAAAGACACTCGACTTTAGAAAGATTAACCTGGTACTGGGTATGGGTGGAAAAGGGTGCAAGAGGAGAGACAGGAGGTAAGGACCTCTGCTGAATATCCAGGTAGAAAGAAATGCACAGTGAACTGGGTTGCTGCAGACACTGGGGCCGGGGCTGAAAGGGGGACGCCATGCAGCAAGACTCAACCAGATGTGGCTACTTCCTCATTAGGCCCACGTGATCTGGCCCTACGCCTTTGATCCCACCTTCTCCCACTTTCCCCCACTCCCTGCACCCCAGCCACCCTGACCTGGAAATGTCAACTCTGTCTTCACCTTAAGGTCATGGTACTTGCTCAGTATTTCTTCTGCCCATAACTCTTTACCCTAAATCTTTGCATGGCCCATTTCTTCTCCTCAGGTCTTGGCTTCCATATCACCTGCTCAAAAAGGCCCTCTGTGACCACCCTATTGGAGTAAGTGCTCAGTCGCTATTACCTCAGCAGGTTTTAATACCTTCATCACCATTATCACAGCTGAAGTTAGCTTGTCCACCTCCCTCCACCCATCCATCTACTAGAACGGCACTAAAGGCAGGTGAGAATCTTATCAGTCTTGTTAACTGATGTATTCTCTGTGCTTCAGCCGAGTCTGGCAAAAAACTGACATTCCACAACTACAAGTTGAATGGCAGAATGGATGAGAATTTGAATGAATGGATGTATGCATGCATTGGTTGAGAAAGAAGGAGGGATCATGGCTGATGTGGGGATCTGAGCTGGGCAGCCAGGAAGAGAGAGCACCACAAGTTGAGACAGAGCAGGAAGCAGGGAGCAGACTGTGTGTGGGAAGATGGTGAGTTTGGCTTGAGCCTGTTAAGTTTCATATGCAGGTGGGGCCTCCAGGTGGAAAGGTCCATTTATACAGTGGGAAATATTGGCCAGAGCCAAAAGAAGTGATGGAGCTCTCAGCCATGATGGTAGGGGCATCTGAACAGAGGTTTAAACTGAAACAATGGATGTCAGTGAGGTCCCTAATGAACAAGGTGAGACAGAGAGGACAGGATAAGAAAGGAGGGCATGGAAGAAAAGCAGCAAGATCAGCCCATGGGGCCAAATTCTTCAGGAGGAAGTAGGGTGAAAACCAATCAGTGGCTAGGATACAAAGAGATCACCAGGATATTTAGAGCCTGGTGAAGAGGTAGGTGTGTCCAGAATGGTGAAAGCCGAGGTTGTGGGGGTCTGAGAGTCATAAGGGTAGGTGGGGTTTTGGTGCAAGTTAGGAAATGATATGCATATGTAGCCCACCCCCACCCAGCCACACACCCAGGCCCAAGCCCTGCACAGAGGCTGACTGGCAGGGAGGAGGCAGGGCAGGGGAGACTATGATTTATTCATGTCTGCCATGTCCTATGCACTGTGTAGCCATATTCACAATCATTGGTTTAACTATGACAACAACCTTACAAGACACAAACAATCATTAGCCTTGTCTTCTGTGAGAAAAACCAAATCAGAAAGGTTTCATGTGCCACTTCAAGTCACAGAACCTGGTGATGATAGATCTTGTCTGGGTTTGTCTACCATCTACCCTCAGCCACTCTGGCAACAGGGCACTGGAGACTACAGAAAATAACAAATTGATGCTTGCAGATAGATTGTCCAGTTCCCATGTGGAATTCACCCACAGTCTGGTTTCATTCAAGTAGTGGGTCTGGGGAAGTATATGGGTTGAGAATTTGAAGATGAAAATTCTCTGGCAACAGGGAAAGGCCAACTCAAGGTGGATCAAGATGTAAGACTGAGGGTTACAAATGGCCATGGGTGGTGCCTGCCATGTGTGGGAGTGGCCTGGGTGACCCTCATCATCATGATATTTACTCCCATGTCTATAAGCTACAGCAGTCCATTCACAGACTGCATGGTGGGCCAGGAAGAGACGCAGGGATGGAGGAATGGAAGCCTGTGCTTTACGCAGGGGAATAACACTAAGGACCAGAGAAGCTCCCCTGCTTGGTACTACCTCTCTCAGAAAGACAAACATGGAGAAGCCACACCAGGCAACTGGTCCAGGGCCTCAGAGTCCAGAGCTGAAAAAACTAGGAGAATTCTCTGGCCCTTCTAAGAGCCTCCTCTGTAACCCTTTTCTGTCTCCTAGTGGCCATCACCTGGGAGGTCAATTTCATGCCACCCGTGAACAGCATGCTCAACCTCATTCTCTGTTACCATCACCATGGCCTCCTTCCATGACCAAGTGGGGCAGCACTGTGCCAGAAGGTCCCCTAGCTGCCTGCCTGGAAAACTACTGGCTTGGGCTTCACACCAGTGTGGCCTAACAGCAGCGCTGCTTGAGTGATCTCCTATCCTACCATCATACATAGGTTGCCTTCATTGTTTTCCCAAAGTCAAGGGGCTAACAGGCCCTCTGCTCCACTCTCTTCCAGGTCTAGCCAAGACCCCCAGGCAGCAGCAGTCAGGAAAGTTCAATGACATGTATGTATGGCTGAACCCAGAAGAGACTGGAAGAAGGTGACAGAGAAAGGGACTTGACAAGCACCCTGATCTGTTCAGGTGGGGAAGAGGTACACACTGGGATGGGCCATGCTGAACAGTTACCAAGTCAGACTTGTGACGAGGTGATCACTGGCCTGTTTGGCCCAAGAGGAAGCTGAGGTTCTGAGAGAGAGACAGAGAGAGAGACAGAAAGAGAGCGAGCAGGACTTGTTTTCTCCAGGCTGCTCGACAGTACTCAAAGGGTACAAATAGACTGGTTGGAAAGCCTATACTCTTTCCAGCTGCCCCTCAGAGCTTAGGAATTTTATGGCTACAGCAATGTGACCAAAAAAGTGCTTCCTACAGGAAGTCAATATGAGGAGGCCTCTCTTTGCTGGTCCTGGAGCCAAATCAGGGGCTGCCCTGAGGCACTGAGACATGTCCTGTGGGTAGAACAGGGTCCCCACGCTTCCTGAGACTGGGTCATACTCTTTTTCCATCAGCTTGAGCTGTGTGCAACAGAGGAAGAAAGGACAGCATAGCCAAAGGCCTCGTTCCATAGGGCTATCATTAGTATGCATGAGGTCATGCTTGGGAGCTGCTCAGATGGGGGACCTGGTCAAGTCAGGGAATAGGGTTTGTGGCTTCTACTGAAGCCCTGGCTTCTTGGAATCCTACCTCCCCCCAGCCCTAATCAACTCCCAAAGAGAAAGACTGAGGCCTTTCCCCATTTCTCCTGCGGCCTCCCCTGGTGTCCTGTGTTAATGTTCACAACATCTGAACCTGAGGTTGAACTGAACCTGCATCGTAACTTGTCCCTTGTCCCTGGCCAATCATCTCCACAAAGACAACCACACAGATAGAGTGCGTCTCTAGGAATGCTTTATTGTTGCACTGGGGGGTATCACATGGACTGTGCTCTCCACCTCCCCTGTTGCATCTTAAGTACCCTGCCCCCCAAGGCTTGCTAGACCTCTGCCCCGACCCACAAATTATGGTACACTCATGATAGAATATGTGTGTGTATATATATATATATAGATAGATATGTCTGTATAATATATATATATATATTTATCTATATGTACATAAACATTTTTAATATTGATAAAATACTGACTGTACAGTATTTATAGGTACAAATAAAACAGGTTTAAACATTACAACTGGTTGGCTGGAACCCATCCCACTCCTGTTTATTCAGCCAAAAATAACAAAGCACCAGTTGGTGTTTGGCATTTGACTTTGCATGTGAACCAACACGACTGGTAGGTGGGATAGGTCAGGTTTGGATCAAGTCCCAGTGGGCTGAGATGACACTAAGCCCTTCCATCTGATGGGCTGGCTGCTTGAACCAGGGGCCAGGTCTCTGCTGGAGGAAGGGGCTGTCATATCAGCCTGCTACCACAGGCAAGAAGAGCAGAAAAAGTGATACAAACACAGATAGTGTCTCCTCGCCACCATCTGCTTTTATTCAGCCTGCGCGGTGTCTGTTTACTCACTAGCCATGGCAGTGCATGGCCAATGGCTACATGGGACCCTAGAGAGTAGCAGATAAAGTATGGAGCCCAAGTCAGGGGAGACTGGTTCATTGGTCTCTTGAGATCTGATAAAGGAAGGTTCTCCCCACTCTCACATCCCAAGCTATCCCAAATCGTCATATCACCCACTGGGACCCATCATTGCCCCCTCCTTAAATCAGCCTCGTAAAAATCAGCATCTTATTTACATAAATCAAACAGCTCATGGTGGTTGGGGCTGTGCTGTGCTCTGCCCCTGTGCCTGTCCACTCCAGTTCAATTTCTCTGCAAAAGCCAGTTCAGGATCAATGCTGGGCCCAAAGGCAAGACCAGAACCTCCTGTCCAACCTCAAAAGGACCCTAGCAGCAAACAGGATGACTTAACCTCTTGGAATAGCAGAGAGCTGGGGCTCTCTGCCTCCTCAACCCACAGGCAGGAGAGCTGAGAAGACTTTAGACTGACTGGTCGCTCCATGGACCCAGAGGGCAGTAGCTGTCCTCCTGCTCTAAAAACGACTCCTTTCTCTCAGAAAGGCAGAACACAGGTTCAGGGGTGGAGGTGGAATGGAGACCAGACACTGAAATTCTCTTTTACTCCCTTGTACATATGGAGGAACTTCAGGAAGTAAGGAGGACTGCATGGCCTTGCCTCTACCCTTAGGAGCAGCATCCATCTGGGGGCTCTCTGCTCTCATCCCCCCATCACTGCCTTCGTGCCAGGGGGCCTGGGCAGTGGCACTCTGGGATCAGGCTGAGGCTCACAACTTTGTCTCAGGGCCAGCTGCCTGCATGGTCGGGAAGGAATCCCGGATCTTTGCCACCTCCATGGCGCACAGGTGTCCGAAGACTTTGTTGTACCAGTCAGGAGAACGGCCCCTGAGGAGGTAGAAGCAGGAAGGCATGAGTTGTGGGTTCTCCCCTTGAGCCCCTACCAGGGACAAGGAAGACAGGACTTGCCTCCTAGGATCAGGGGCATGGGGCGGGGTGGGCGGGACACCAGGGCTGAGGGGGCTTTGTACCTGAGGTCAGCACGGCAGATGTGAGTGAGCCGGGAGCGGCCCAGGCCACAGGGTTCCATGAGGTACTGGGACGTGAGCATCAGAGCCCGCACCCCCGACTCTGGCACAGGTTGCTCAGGATCCAGGGACTGAGACACGAGGAGGCAACCCCCACGGGGCAGGTCAGAGCGCCACATCCTGTGGGGAAGGGATGCACACATTCAGCTTCCTGGCACTGGTTTCCTCCCCACCTCCCCAGTCCCCCAAGCACAGAAGAGTGACAGCTCAAGCCCCTCACCGGAGCACCACAAAGTCGCGGCAGGGATGGGGTGCCATGCTGTCAGTGACATAGTGGTACAGCTCCACACCCGGCATCAGGGCTTCCAACACCTGGGCCCGCAGAAGATCCTCATCCCAGAGGGCCCTCTCCCGCAGGACACGGTGTAGCACCACGGCTGGAGGGGCTGCCACTTCTGTGGATGCCTTCCACACGCGCAGCGGGTGCCCGTCTGGCGCCTGTGAGCAACAAGAGTGGGGACAGGGGCAGCTGTCAGGCCTGGAGAACTCCCATTCCACCCCTGGGCACTGGCCTGCCCTCACTCCAGCCCCCAACAAGGGAAGGCTGCAGGGCTACTCTGCTAACCCCAGCCAGATCCAGACAGACCAGCCCTATGTTTCCTGTCCTCTTTCTCCTTTCCAGATTTCTGCTCCTCTGCCTGCTCAAGAGCACAAAAAGATGACAGGACACATATTCTCCAAGGCCTACTAGGCTCTACCAAGCAATGGGCATGGTACTTAGAATTTCTGGAACCGAAGATGATGGTCATCCTCAATGAACTCCCCCACCTAGCGTGGAAAGCAGAGCACGTCCAAAGCAACAAAAGCTGCCACTCCTGGTGCCTTTTGCATGTGCCAGGCCCTGTACAAGCCTCTTACCCTCATCCTGTGAGGGGGTTTTTACTATGACCATGGCAAACCTCGGACTTGTGGCCTTACTTATAATCAGAATTGGAGAAGGAACATGGCTCATGTCAAGAAGGACAGAGAGAAGTAACCTCCAGCCTGGGGCATGACTGGAGCCTTTGAACGGAGGAGGGGGCATATCAAGTTGGGGCTGAAAATGGCTGGGGAAATATAAAGCTTGGGGCAGGTCCATCCTGACAGAAGAACAGCAGCGGTAAGAAGCACAAAGGTGGAAATGTAAGGAGCTCAGCGTGACTGCGGTGCAGGGAGGGATGGGAGTGAGGCTCTAAAAGTCGTGACCTGTCTGGAGCAGGCCTTCAGGAAGGTAATGCCAGCAGGTGCTCCCTAAGACAGAGCCCTGGTCTCGTTTGCTTCTCACTTTCTTATGGTGCTTGCTCTGCTGCCTGCCATTCTCCATTCTCCATGCAGAAGCACAATGAGAGGCGGGGCAGCTCCTTCCTTGAGGATCCTTGCACACAGCCTGGGCTCTGCTCCCCTCCCCTGGTCCCATGGCCAGCCTGGGCAGCAACGTCCTCACCTTCTTGCAAGCCAGCTCCGTGTGCTGGGGCCCTGGCATGCTCATCCAGCCCTTGAAGCGCTCAGCAGCATTGTGCAGCAGCTCCTGGATGCTCTCTTCCATATAGAGGCTCAGGCTTACACCAGCAGCCTGGGCCTGCCGCAGTTCAGCCAGGGCTGGACCCGGAGGGCTGAGTTCAGCCGCACTGTAGGAGCCACACAGTTGCAGCACCATGTCTTGAGGCACCTGGGAGGGCATACACAGACTGGGTTGGGGGCCATGGGGAGTGGCAGAGGGTCAGGGACCTCCAGTTCTAGAGCCTGTGGGGTCTGCCAGGTTCACTTTAAGGGAGCAGAGGTCTGGCTGCTGCGGGGTGGTAGATGAAAAACTGCAGGGGAAGAGCTAAAAGTAGGAGATTGAGGCATATGTGGTCAAGATCGGCCCTATCCCTGATTTAGGGTGCAAAGGTCAGGTATGTTGGTTCTACTGGGTCTGGGAAGTAGGCACCATGGCCTAGAGTGACTCACCTGGAAAAGTTTCTTGCAGTCACTGATCATGTATGATAAGCCCTGGGTGGCAGCCATGTTCTCACTCAAGTCCCTAGGGCCTGGCCGGCCAACTAGGCTGCGTTTGTTCTTGATCCTGGAGGGAAGGGCCAGGAAGAGAGAGCCAGGAAGAGAGGATGGCACAAGGGCACAAGACAAACTCCCCAGAAGCCCACTTGCCAGTCCTGAGCACAAAACTATCTGTTGCCCTTTCCACGGAGAAGGCAGTGGCACCCCACTCCAGTACTCTTGCCTAGAAAATCCCATGGATGGAGGAGCCTGGTGGGCTGCAGTCCATGGGGTCGCCGAGAGTTGGACATGACTCAGTGACTTCACTTTCACTTTTCACTTTCATGAATTGGAGAAGGAAATGGCAACCCACTCCAGTGTTCTTGCCTGGAGAATCCCAGGGACGGCAGAGCCTGGTGGGCTGCCATCTATGGGGTTGCACAGAGTCGGAGACGACTGAAGCGCCTTAGCAGCAGCAGCAGTAGCCCTTTCCAAGCCCCTGCTTCACAGCATCCAGCTAGCCCCAGGCCCCTGAAAAGTCAGACTGACCCCTTGTGGTGATGCCTGGGAACTGCCATGCCAGCCAACCAGGGCCAAAAAGCCAATGAGCCCCAAACCCTCCCTGCCATGCCCTGCCCTGTTTCACCTGGGTGAGGGGTTATCCTTCTTGGAGACGTTGAGGTGGAAGATAGAAGGTGCCAGGCACACTGCCAAGTTACCGGCTGTCATCTGGTTCTCCTCAGCAGAGGCAATGTCACTTAGGAAATAGAGCAGGGTCTGTAGTACCTCTCGGTTCTCATCAGGGAGCAGCAAGGTGGCGGCTTGTGTGGCTGCCAACCACTGATCCTTGGGGAGGACTGTGAGGAAGGCATGACAGAAGGGCTTCCTTATTCCCCAAGAGCCTCTGCATTCCAGGAATGCAGAAGGCACAGCAGTCTCAAAGTGAAATTGGTGAGGGGGAAGGTGGGCTCTGGGTGCTAGATCAAGCCCAGCTCTATGTGAAGTGTACCCTTGTGGAAGTCCCTGCCTTTCTTCAGGGCCTCAGTCTATCCTTCCATATAAAGGGTTTGGGGAATAGAATGTGGTCTTTAACAACCTTATAACTCGGCATAGAAAATCTTTCACTGAGCTCATGGGCATGCCTATACTTGCCTCCACAAGGTTTATCTTCCACAAACCCTAGGATTCAGGAAGGCTGAGAACCTGGCAAATTACTGGGGATAGGTGGGTGACTCACGCTGGTAGATCTGCAGGAAAGTAGTAGTAAGCTTGCTGGTGAAGATGGGCTCGGGCAGGTCCCGGAAATACTGCTTCAGTAAGTCAGCCACATCATAGGCTGACTGGCCGTCATAGCAGACATTGTCAGGGGAGGTCTCATTCATTTGACGCAGGTTCTGGATCCTGGACTTCACCCCAGACTTGCGGAAGATGCCCACCTGGCCCATGGAGGGGAGGCAAGGAGACTGTGAGGCCAGCCATAGACTGGGTGTCAGGAGTGTAGGCCACCCCAGAGACCCCCAAGCCTGCAAGCTTCCTGCTAGGCAGGGTAGGAGAGAAGTGGAAAAACCAAAGAGATGGGTTTTTATAGCTTTGGGTCCAAGGAGAGAGATGGCCTTAGGGGAATGAATAGGAAAACAAGGTCCTAGGCTAAAGTAGGCTCCTGGTAGATGGGGGCTACTGCACTTGGGTGAGAAAAAGCTGGCACAGAGCCAGGTGAAAGGGAACTTGAGTCCATCCTTCTTTGGCCTTCATGAGTATAGGAAGTCTCTGTTGGGCCAGCCTGACCCAGGGGGAAGGCCAGAGTGGCTCCCCTCCCCTGATCCCTCAGCCTTGGCCTTCTTTCCCATTGCCACCTCTCCTCATGCTCCCTGGAAGGCCTCACCTGGTCCAGGCACTGGCTGCGCAGGTAGCGCATGGCTTGCTGAATGCTCTGGGGCAGTGGCTGGCCTGTGCGCTGCACATGAATGAGGGGTGGCACCCCGAATACCTGCTGGCCCCGGTAGTCAGGTGTCTTGCTCCTCTTCATGAACTTGGGGACTGACCTATTCAAGGGAGAGACAAAAGATCAGGAATGGAGACAGGGTAGGCCCAGACACAGCTTGGAGACTGTCTCTAGTCTTGGGGACTCAGGTGGGATAAGAAACACGTCATCTGCCCAGAGTCAACATTCATTGAGCACCCACTCTAGGCCCAGTCCCAGGGAGTCCCAGAGGAACACAGGGAGCTCTCAGTCTGGTCAAGGAGATGACTGCATTGACAGGCAGTGACAATACACATGGCCAGAAGTGAGCCAAGAACTTAAGGAAGACCCACAAGGGAGGGTAACTGTACCTAGCGGGTCAGGGAAGGCTTCAGAGGGAAGGTAGTAATTCAGCCAGTTCTTGAGGGATAGGTAGGCATTGTCCCAGGGGAGAAATGGGAAAAAAAGATATTCCAGGCAGAGAGAAGAGCATGGCCAAAGGTAAAGAGGCAGGAACCAGATTCTACATTCAGAGAAGGCTGACTGGTCTGCTGGCCTGAATGGTGCTGTTGTTTGGGTGTGGTAGAGTAAAGACCCTGACAGATGAGGCAGGGTTGAAATGTGAAAGGATCATGATGGGAAGGAAACTGGACCCTATTCTTTGAGGAGGGTTTTGTCAGGAAAATGACCACCAAAGCTGCATTTCAGGATAATCTCCTTGGTGGTAGCATGGAAATTGGGATAGAAGAGGTATAGCTGGGGAGCCTGGGGTTCCCCTTCACCCCCTCCTCATTCATGGCACACACTCATGTAAATCCCACGTGCATCTCCCACAGACATACATAAGGCACCCGGAATGGCTAACAAACATACGAAAAGATGCTCAACATCACTCATTATCAGAGAAATGCAAATGAAAACCACAATGAGGTACCATTTCACGCCAGTCAGAATGGCTGTGATCCAATAAATGCTGGAGAGGGTGTGGAGAAAAGGGAACCCTCTTACACTGTTGGTGGGAATGCAAACTAGTACAGCCACTATGGAGAACAGTGTGGAAAGAACTGCCTTATGACCCAGCAATCTCACTGCCGGGCATACACACCGAGGAAACCAGAATTGAAAGAGACACGTGTACCCCAATGTTCATCGCAGCACTGTTTATAATAGCCAGGACATGGAAGCAACCTAGATGCCCACCAGCAGACGAATGGATAAGAAAGCTGTGGTACATATACACAATGGAGTATTACTCAGCCATTAGAAAGAATATATTTGAATCAGTTCTAATGAGGTAGATGAAACTGGAGCCTATTATATAGAGTGAAGTAAGCCAGAAAGAAAAACACCAATACATACTAATGCATATATGTGGAATTTAGAAAGATGGTAACGATAACCCTGTATACGAGACAGCAAAAGAGACACAGATGTATAGAACAGTCTTTTGGACTCTGTGGGAGAAGGCAAAGGTGGGATGATTTGGGAGAATGGCACTGAAACATGTAAATTATCACATGTGAAACGAATCGCCAGTCCAGGTTTGATGCATGATACAGGGTGCTCGGGGCTGGTTCACTGGGATGACCCAGAGGGATAGGATGGGGAGGGAGGTGGGAGGGGGGTTCAGGATGGGGAACACATGTACACCCATGGTGGATTCATGTCAATGTATGGCAAAACCAATACAATATTGTAAAGTAAACAAATAAAAAAAACTGAGATTAAAAAAAAAAAATAAGGCACCTGGAGTCATGCTGGCCTCTCCAGTTTCCCAGCACATCCCACTGGTCCACTGACATAGGGGCTCTGCCTGCCTGACCCACTTTCTGAGGGTGACCCTCCCAGGACCCTGGAGTGGGGCAGGGAGGGATCTAAGACCTGGATAAGCAGCTCAGTGGCCATTCTGGCCCAGGAGGACTCACCAGACCCAGCCCTGTTTGTGGGGGATGGTGTACTTCTCCATGAAAGTGGTAAGCCGCAGCAGTGAGCCCTTGTGCAGGAGGTGTATCTGGCTGGCAAACTGCCGGTTGATCTCCAGCGACTCTGAGTTGAGGCTGGGCCGGTGAGAGTTCTGAAAGCTGTGCCAACGGAGCTTCCTAGTGAGGGGCAAGGGGGTAGAGAAGGCTGGAGGAGCAGCTTTCAGCAAACCTTAGGAAAAGTTGTGTTCTTCTGGTCCTTTTCCTCCCCCCACCAAAGAAAAAATATACAAAAAGATGGGACCACTGTCAGCATTGCTGCGGGGCTCCATGGTGGAGGAAGCTTAGATTTCCAGGGCTGCCCAAAGGCAAAGATGTTGTCAGGGAGGGTGGTACAGAGATCAGGCCCATCTAGTGCCAGCAAACAGTATGAGCCCCTCTTCCATTCAAGACTGCAGGGGAGGGGCTGCTCTGAAAGACCCAGAATAGTGAAGCTGGGGATCAGAGACCATCTCCTGCAACGCCCTTGATTTACACACAGGCTACCCAAAACCCAAAAGGAGCTACAGTTTGCACAGGCTGTAGAGACACAGGTCCTAAAGCTTGCATTCTAGATTTCCTGAGTCCTGTACTTTCTTTTCCTCTTCTGGGACTGACTATTGGCAGGCAATCACTCAGCCCCTAAGAACTTTCCCCTGCGCCTTGGGACTGAAAAATTGGCCTTGGGAAAGGGGGATATGGAGAGCAGATAAGGAAGGGAGGGGAGAAAAGGGGTAGGGAAGAGATGAGAGGAGGAGGAGGGAAAGGGAGAAGGGAGAAAGAGAGAGACAACAGAAGCCCTGCCCCACCCTTACCCTGAACTCCCACCTGCAGGGTCTGGTAAGTGAGGCCCCGACACCTGAATCTCGTCGCTCACGGGATACTGATGTCTGGAGTCCAGTCGGGGACCCTGTAGCCTCAGCCTCGTTCATGGAGTTCCTGCTACTATCCAGCTCACTGGAGGAGGCCACAGTGTCGGAAACGTGTCCTTCTTCCACAGACAGGCTGGAGGAAGAGGTTGGTTCCCCCCCTGAATGTGTCTCCTCCTCATGATCCTGGGCAAAGCCCGGGGCCCCAGTCTCTGACTGTGCCAGGAACTCAGCCTTGGCAGGGGTCTGAGGCTGAGCCAGGACTCCAAGTTGCACATCCACGTGGCCCAGGGCTAGGGACTCCCTGAGGGCTGGAGCCTCTCCCTGGGTCCGAGCCTCACTGGTCTGGCCTTCCACTCCATCGGTGGCTATTTCTACTGTTGAAGCGGCCTCCTCCTCTACTTCGTCCTCCTCTTCTTCTTCCTTATCTCGAGGCCCCAGGTCTGGGCACATGGCCTGAGACCAGAGCTCTACCCGCTGCTGCAACCCCCACACGTGCTGGAGGATGTCATCCAGGTGAGTGTAGCTGTCTCCACCTTCCTCCTCTTCCTCTTCAGCCTCGGCCCCAGCCAGTACAGGCTCAGCTGGATACAGCTCCGGCATGTTGTCATAGATGCTGGCGTGGCTGCCTGTGGAGCCACAGGAGCCCCGGCGCCCTTCACAGCCCCAGTGCCTACCTGGCTGCCAATCTGCCAGGCGGTGTCCATCCTCTGGGCACAGGCTCTCAATGGACAAGGAGCGAGGGAATGTGCCTGGTTTGTGGTCTCTGGGCACATGCACCAGGCAATCACCCTGGTGTGCCCGCGGAGGACGCTGGAACATGGCCTCAGGCCAGGCCTCCCAGGCCCTCTGAGTCTCAGAGCCACTGCCACTGGCTGAAGTGGCTGCCTGGTTCTTGGCCCGATAGAAGAAGCCATGGCGACTTCGGAAAGAGAAGGCTTTGGTAACCTTTTCTGAGGTGACTGAGCTGTGCTCCAGATCTGCTTGCCGGCCTCCACCCTTTTCCTTCCGCCTCAGAGACTCAAGGTGCTTGAGGAAGCTCTGGGAACGGTGCTTCTTGGTTTTGTCCTGGGGGCCCTCCTGGCCCCGAGTGAGGCTGAGGAAGGGCCAGTGACTTGGGCTGGAAGAATGGCCTAGCAAGGGCAGATCCGCTGGCTTAGGTGGTAGGCTCACGGTGATGGCAGGCAGGGAGGTGGCACTAAGCTCAGTGAGGACACCCTCACAGCTAGAGGTCACTGGCAGGCCAGGGCTTGGTGGGGCCAACAAGTCAGAGGACCCCATGTGAGACCACTGCTTACTTTCTCGCTCAAAGGTCCAGTGGTTGCTGATGGTACAGTGCTCTTCTTCCTCTGAGTCTTCATTCTGAGAAGGGCATCACAGGGTAGGGTCACAGGTAGCCAGTACACAAGCCCTTTCTTGGGCTCCACTCTCTGCCTCCAAACTCTTTGGGGACTTTGGGGCAAAGGGCCCTGCTCTCTGACTGAGAACACATCCTCAGAGTGGGAGGCACTCCTCTGTACTCTGGGAGTGCCAGAAGAAGCCAGGAGTAATGGAGAAAGCCTGGATGGAGGGTAGTGGTCATCTGATCAATCAAATCCCTAACCATTTTACACACAGGGAAACCCAAACAAATGAGAAGCTGCTTGCCCAAGGTCATACAATGTCATAGGAAGATCCTTTGGAGAAGGACATGGCAACCCACTCCAGTATTCTTGCCTGGAGAATCCCATGGACAGAGGAGCCTGAAGGGATATAGTCCATGGGGTTGCAAAGAGTCAAACATGACTGAGGGACTAACAATTTCACTTTCAAGTGAGTGACACAGCCGGGCTGGAATCCAAGCATGCCGACATCTTGTCCTCAGCAGCCTCCCAGTGAGTCTTGAGGCTACAGTCTTAGATAAGAATCCCAGAATGCCAGAGCTAGAAAGGATATTTTACATTTTCTAGTTTTCTACTTTGCAAAGTGGGGAAGCTGAGGACTAGAGAGGGGAAGAGGTTTGTCCAAAGTCACTGAAAAGTCAGTGCAGAGCTGGGGCTAGGAGCCCAAGGTCTCCTGTTTCCCTGGCGACTTGTTGACGGCAGGCCTCTGGTGGAAAAAGCTCCAGAGAAAAACCCATAATGTCTGACCCCAGGGAAGGATAGGTTCATTTCCCCACCTTCCAGGGCTACATGCAGACCCAGAGCTATCTTAGTTTCTACAAGCCCAGACTAGCAGAGTCAGAAAGGTTTTTGGAGGGTATTAATGCTGCCCTCAATTCATTGTAGAGCTAGAGAAAATGAGGCTTAGTGTGGTAAGACTTCGTGAAGTGAGATTGGACATCCTGACTTCTAAGATCTTCTAAGATCATATAGGCCATGATTTTCCATCACATTATTCTGTCTCTGCCCCTAAGTCAAGGAGTTTTTGCCATCACAGAGAAGGCATGTAAGGCAGATGGACTTCCCTGAGGGATGGCCATCACTAGGTCAAGTTATTAGAAAATCCAGGAGGGAGTGGTGGGCTGATAAGGCTGAGTGATGCTATGGGTCAGGGTACTTTTTCTCATACCCCAACTTCGAGACCAGGCTAGCGGAAACCCAGCAGCTTCATAAAGCCCCCTACATCCTACTCCCAGGCTGGAGGAAGGCAACACCCTGGACAGCCCAGACTCCTAGGACACTGGAACTAGTTTTATAAGTGGTTTGTGTATGTCCTGGGTTCCCCATGGTGCCACAAGACCACAGATCCTATCCTTGCCCTAACTCACCTGCTTGCATTGAAAATGAACCTCCAGTTTCATCGAGGCACAACTGTTCAAGGTCATCAGCCTCCTGCAAATAATACAAAGCAGGGTTCACCCAAGGGTCACAAGCCACTGAGCCTGCAGGGACTAGCCTAGACACTAGGAAGATGCCGTCCACTGCTTCACGTGCTCAAGACATCAAAACATCTCCCAAGTCCCCGCGTTCATGAAGGTTTCAGTGCTAGACATGATGCTTTAGATATTATGGGCTCTTGTCTTATAGGAATTTACAGATGTGAGACAAAAAATAAAAACAACCACTACAGAGATGGGACACATTCAAGAACAGAGCAGACAGAAGGCATAGAGGGCACACAGAGGGTGGGACGAGCAACTTTCCTGAAGGCAGAGGGGTGCAGTCAGAGAGAAGTCTTTCTGGAGAACAGAAATGGGATTTGGATCGACAGAGAGACAAAGACTCCTATCCCAGTCTTCAACCAAAGCCTGTGACAAGGTAGAGAGGTAAATGGTCAGTAAACAGATCAGCGCATGTGTGAGGGGAGGACTGAGACTGATAAGGCTGGTCAGAGCCATGTTGCAAAAGGCCTCAGGTGTCGTGCTAAAAAAGCTTTAGACTTCTTTCTGCAGATGGTGACATATTTCAAGCAGAGGAGCACTCACTGGGAAGCTGACTCTGGTGGCTCTTGTGGGGTTGGATCAGAGCAAGGATGGGAATGCAGAGATGGAAGACAGGAAGGCCAGTTAGAAGGATGGATCCAAGAAGTCGTAGTTTGGCCTCAAAAAGTAGAGGGGGACGAATTAGAGGAGTGTTTGGAGGCTCTAACTGAAGGGGAAAAAAAGGCCAAAGACCTTGGCTTTCTAGTGCCTGGGGGTGGGCGGTGAGGATATCACAGGCACAGAGACAGAGGGAAGAGTGAAGAGCAGGAGAGCAGCAGATGCGCTTTGTTAATAAGGCAGGTTACTCTGTCGGGGGGGCAAGGATGGCTTTGTTCCCATAAGGAAGCCCCAAGCCAGGCCCATGACCTCCCAGGCCTAGCCCTTAGCCCCCCTACCTGCACAGGGCCCCCAAAGAGTCCTCGTCCAGAAAACTGTGGTCCTTCTTCACAGAGCCAATATCCACAGGAAACAAACCTTCTGTATGGCAGAGAAAAGCAGAGATGAGTCGAGAACAGCAGGTTAGAAACTCAGTGCCAGGGACCCTGCAGTGAGAAGAAAGGGGCCCAGGCAGCAGGGAGCTAGGCAGGTGAGAGCTGAGGAGGAGAAGAAAGGCTGCAGTGAAGCAGGGACCCGGGGAGCTCACGGTTGGCCACAGGGGGAAGATCAAGGAGAAGACAGAAAGGTCGAGCTGGACAAGAGGACCCATCAGTCAGTGAGGCAGGTCCATGCGGGAGGCTGCACTAGACAGGGAACCTCCTCTCTGGCCCAAGGTGAACCAGGGGCACCAGGGAAAGAACAAGGACACTGTGCAGTCAAACAATAGCCCCCTTTCCCTTCTGCTCAGAGCAAGAGCACCTGCTCCCTGGGGTTTGAGAAGGGAAAGGGGAAGAGGAAGGAGTGGAGGAAGAGGAGAGAATACCTGCAAAATCTCACACCTCTCTGCCTACTGGTAAAACAAGCCCATGGACTCATTTACTAATGTTAATTGAACACCAACTTTCTGCTAGGCACTGGGGACACAACAGCGAATGAGACAAAAACGATCCAAGCTTTCATGGAGTTTGCGCTCTCACAGGGGCAACAGATGGTGAACAGTATGTGAGAGAAACAAACTATGCTGTTACAAATGCTAGCAAAGACATGAGCCAGGGTGACAGGGTAAAGAGAGGCCTTGCTGAGGCAGTAACTTCTGAGCTGAGCCCTGAAGAGCAAGAAGGGGCCCAACTGGGCAAAGAGTCTGGGAAAAGGTCTCCAGCAGGACCAAAACTAAGGCTCCAAGGAGGGCGAGAGTCTGGTGTGAGCAAGTGGTAGAAAGAAGCCCAGAGAGCAGTGAGCAAAGTGGAGAGAAGCACGTGGAAGCTGGGTGAGGCAGTTTTGTCGGCCAGAACAAAGCATTGCCGCTCACTTCATTTTGGGTGTGCCATGAAGCCCACGGAGGAGTGAGTGACAGAGTGGAGTGAGGTGTACTGTGGTCAGGCCTGCACTCCCTGGGTCACTCTAGCTGCTGAAAATCAGAGTAGCAGACGGAGTGTAGAAAGGAGGCTGTAGCACTAGGCTGGGCAAGCAGGTCACACTAATGTGACAGTTAAGGTGGTATGAAGTGGATTGATTCAAGACATAGTCTGGAGGGAGCAGGGTCTTGCTGAAGGGTTAGATACAGGCACAAAGGAAAAGAGAACCAGAGGATGATGCCGGGATGTGGGGCTTAAGTGGTGGTGGCGCCATCAGGTGGTAACATCTGAGACGTCTGTCAGACAGCTGAGCAGAGACACTGAATTGAGAGTTGAAGAGATGGATCTGGAGTTTCGGCCTAAGGTCTGGACAGAGAGACACTGGGGAGTCATCAGAATATACATGGTGCTCAGAAAAGGATCTCCTCAGAGATAAATGTCCAGAGAGAAGAAGGGCTAGGACAGAGCCCTGGGACACTCTAACAATGAGGAGCAGTTAGAAGAAGCTGAGCCGGCGAAGGAGACTGAGAGTGGCTGCCAGAAAGCCGGGAGAAGAGGGCAGTCCAGGAGCTGGAGTGGCCAACTGCACTGAATGCTACTGAGAGATTAAGTCAGGTCTGAGAAGGGACCACTGAATTTAACCACATGCAGGTCCCTGGTGAACTTGACAAGGACTGTTTTGTTAGCAAGGTGGGGATGAAGCGAAGGTACAAGTGGGGATGTGGGAAGACTGGAAACAGCAAGTATGAACAACCCTAGAGAAAAACAGAAAAATGAAGGAAAGCAGAGAAATAAGGCCACTGGGAGGGGAGGTGAAAGCAGGGCTTCCAGAGTGCACCCTCCATGTTACGTCTACATAAAGACCGTCCTTGGGAGCTGTGCAGTGCAGCGGGCCTGCTTGAGACAAGGCACTTTAACATAGGGGAGACCCCAGAACTTGTGAGAGCTGATGAGCAGGCAGGAGAAAAACAGGACAGAGGTTGTAACTATGGGAGCAGGCCAGGGTAAACAGCTCCTTGTATGGTGGGAGAAAAAAAATCTTACGGGTCCCATGTTCCAACTGAAAAATGGAGGGATAAGGCAACTCGGGTTGGGCAGGGGGAACCACTGAGTGACCTTACCTTCAAAAAGCTGAGCATACTTAGGGAATCCTGTTGCTCGGAGCCACCTGCATGCTTTTTTGGCCTCAGCTTCTAAAACAGGTGAGAGGAAGAGAGATAGGCAGAGGAAGAAGGTTAGCAGGTGCTGGAGGCAAGCCACCCTGGGTATGCACCCTTGAACCTCCAGCAGGGAGGTACCTAAAGCTCTGGTGACCTGGAAATGACAACAGAAGCACAAAGGGGCTAGCACATTCACTCCATGTCACAGCTAGGATTTCCTCTCTGCTCCCTAAACCCAACTCCCTGGATGTGGTGGCACACCTCTCTCACACTGTATTCTCTGCCCAAGAACAGGACCACCACCAGCAACAACTCCAAGGAACATCTGGGGTCAAGGAATACTTCAGGGGAAGAAACCACCACCGTGTCTTCATCCACTCCTTCCTCCACCACCGGGGAGGCACCCCCTTCCACAGCCCAGGTCCAGCTAGGCATACAAAATGTTCAACAGCGTTATTCTGTTTTCCATCATCATACCTAATATTCCCCAGCATTCTGATAACAAATCTCATTTAACACACACCATAAGCTGTGCGGATTTTAATATGCTCAATTTACACACATCCAAACAGGTTCAGAAAGGAAGGACTCATCTATAAGTCTCACACAATAAGGCAGTAGTGCAGAGGCCAGAGTCCAAGCTCAGTGTGATTCCTGCTCAAGGTTCCAACCCCTTCTAACAAAGCAGCTCTTCCTCCCCCATCACCAAGGTCCAGGTGAGGATGCTTCCATCCCCGTGGGGCTTCCCTGGACTGCTCCAGCCCTCCCCCATGGCTTGGCCTCTTTGTGGCACAACAGCTGACTGTCCAGCTGACAGTGCTGGCTTATGGGAGTCTTGGAGGGCAATGGCTGGGTTTTCCTCCCAATTCTGCCCTGGGAGTGCCTAGCGCAAGGTGGGGCACCCCTGCTAGCCTCAGTGGAGACTTGCAGGTGGACTAAAGCCACAGTGGAGGCCCTCCTGGCCATGGCAGGCTGAGTATCCGCAGCAGAACCCTGGGACTGCCCAGTTCCCCACCCATGGTGCCAGGGAGCAGTGGGGCTGGGACCATAGGAGCTGTCATTGATGTTGGGGCCACAGAGAGGCTGCTGCCTCTGCAGAGCTGCTCTGCCCATGGATTCCTGCCCCCACATGTCTTCCACTTCCTTACAGACTAACCAGGAGCCTCCAAGGAGACTGGCGAGGATTTCCCAAGACAAGAAGAGCTCTCTCCCCAGTGCTCTCCCACAGGGAAATCCAAGATGAGATTCTGGCAGCCAGGAATCATAAGGTAAAGGACACAAATGTATTTCAGAGATGCTAGGTGGGTAGACAAGGGAAGGAAGAATGCGGGAAGGTGGAAGTTGGTCGGAAAAAGATAGGCTCCCCAAGGGTCACTAATGAGGAGTTGTTGCACAGAAGAAAAGGCTCTGCAGCCTCTGGAGCCCCTGAGGGCTTAATGGGCCAACAGGGCAGGGATAGGGATGAACATTCTGCATTTCTGAGAGCGTGTGCATTGGTTGCTGCCGTCCCAGTATCTGTCTCCGCAAGTAACTGTAGCCAAGTTTGCTCATGTCCGTGATCCACATAGATCAGTGTGGGACCATGCACCTGGATGCACTCCCCCTCAGGCACCTCAGTCTGTACCCACACCTGCATCTGTGTGCACACGTGTTTTACATCACCATAACCTTCTAACCTACGACAGAGATCTAGGAATCACGAGGACCTCTGAGAAGTACTGGAAAGTGTTTGCTCCCACAGAGCCCAGCTAGCAGTACCTCAGCCCCTCTGGCAGGGGGCAATGCTAGATCAGAAAAGAATCTGGATCTCCAGGTCAGTGGTGATTTGGGGACACAGTGAGAACCGCCCTAAGGAACTTCACTCCAGCCCAGGCCACATTTGACGGACATGGTTTTGCTGGTAGGACAGCTGAGTCAGCTGCCACAGCCACTTCCCTGTCTCTTGCTCCTACCGCCCCCCCGGGAAAAGGCCACCCCAGGCAGGGGGACCACCCTTCAGGATCAGGTCTGCATGTCAGGAACACACACTCGAAGACCTTTGTAGCCCCTGGTCACTCATGGCTAGAGGGAGAACAAGGAGGAGGCAGCAGAGGCAGACGCATCCGGATGCCCTTCCTGAGCCTGGAGGAGGTGGAAGACGGCAGAAATGAAGTCCTGATCTACACATCTGCACCTTTCACCTGAGTCACAAGGGCCCGTGGGAGAGGGGAAGGCTGCCCACGCCCCCAGTGCTTGGCAGTAGCCCTGGCCAGGGTTGGTGGGAAGGGAACCAGCTCACTCAGGTGGGTGCCAAGGCTTTTCATTCATACATAGAGCCCTCCGTGCTGTGCTGTGCTTAGTCACTCAGTCTCATCCGACTCTTTGCGATCCCATGGACTGTAGCCCGCCAGGCTCCTCTGTACATGGCGATTCTCCAGGCAAGAATACTAGAGTGGGTTGCCATCCTCTTGGGGATCTTCCCAACCCTGGGATCGAACCCAGGTCTCCCAACCTTGGGAAGCCCAAGAATACTGGAGTGGGTAGCCTAGCCTTTCTCCAGAGGATCTTCCTGACCAGGAATTGAACCAGGGTCTCCTGCATTGCAGTCAGATTCTTTACCAGTTGAGCTACCAGGGAAGCCCTTAGAGGCCTCTAGCTTTCTGCTATTCAAAGTGTGATCATTGGACTAGTGGCATCGGCTTTACCTTGGAACTTGTTAGAAAGGCAGAATCCCAGACTTTCTGAAACAGAATCTACATTTAAGTAAGTCCTTGAGTGATCTGCATGCACATTAGAGTTTGGGAAGCACTGGCACAAATCAGCTAGCTCAGGGATTTTCACCCGTGGACGTACATTAGAATCAACTAGGAAGCTTTGTAAAAATACCAATCCCTGGGAGCCCCACTCCCAGAGGCTGATTTAATTGATCTGTGGTAAGACTCTCCAAATCAGTATTTTTTAAAAGCTACAGTATAGACATACTGAAAACGGCCCAAGGGACTTTACCAAATCACACAGAATTAAGTGTCACAACTGAAATTGTTACCATCTTTTAATTCCATGTCCTGTGCTCTTTCCATTGCATTATGGCACCTGCCTTCAGATGCCACATAAACAAAGGGCTTAGATTCAAAGGAACCAACTCCAGGTCCCCAAACTTTTTTCTGCCCTTCTGATCTAGTGGGGTGACAAGTCTGAGTTCAAATCCTGGTCAGTCACTTGCTCTCTGACTAAGCAGTCTGACTAGCTAATTCTCTAACTTTGGGCAAGTTGTTTAACCTCTCTATGACTCAGTATTCTTTTCTGTAAAATGACAAAAATAGAATCCACCACTAATAGCTACTGAGAACATTAAATAAAATACCAGGGATAAAAAGCACTGGCACATTGTACTGAGCATTCAGCAGAGAGTTCCTACCCAACACTGACAGAAGGGTCCCAAGGAAAAAGAGAAAATGGGAGAAAAAGACCCAATGAGTATTCTTTTCTGGGCCTGGATAATGGCTGCATCTATATTTCTGTCAGAATTAGAACTAGATGGCTCAAGGAAGTGAAAGTAGGAGGCAGAATTATCAAAGAGGCCACAATAATTCCAAAAGACAAAGCAGCCAAGGAGTTAGAAGCAGGGTCTGAATGAATCCTCAGCAGCACCTCCTGGCAGGAATCTAAAGAATGTAATGGCTTATTACCTGGCAGGATGTCAGGGACTTTGGCTCCTGACAATAGACCACCTCACAGAAGCTTGAGAGGCCCTGAGGCTCCCTCCCAGATGAAGTGGTCAGGGACTTTTGTCTTAGTGATTAAGGGCTGAGCTAAGGTGCTTTGCTTTGTCCTTCCCACCAATTCTAGCCTGTCCAGGTTGGGGCCAGGAGTGACCACCCATCCCCAGTAGTCAGTCTCCCTGGGGCTGGGGCCCAGGGAGCCCAGACCAAGGATTGTCTTATGCGCCTGGCAGGAAGAGTGACACTGGGCAGGCTGAGACGAGTGATGGAGGAATGTCTGTGGCCCCTGGTCCTGCCTGTGTCCAGATGCGCAAATTCCAACAGTTTTAACTACTACTCTGTTTATTTCAGTACTGTTTTACTATTTCCCCAGTTTAAGTAGTTCTTCTACATTGTTAATATTTGTAAATACACGGAGTATAGTTTCGTGGATTTATATATTTTGTTTTTGATTGTCTCGATTTTCCTCTTTATTTGTCGTTATATTGTTACTAACCCTTGAAATTATGGGGGGAGAGTTGTTACCTATATAGTAGGTCTATCTATTAGTTATTCCTTTTTCGTCTAAATTCGTCGTGATATCTGTTTTAAACAGATTGTATGTATATATCTTTTAATATAGGTCGGTGTAGTCTTACGTAAGAAGAGTTCACGAGTGTCTTTTAAAAGTTCCTTTTTGGTATATAATCCGGTGTTTTGGTAAGAATCGTTCAAGTTCTTTTAACTTTAGTATGGTTAATAGAAGAGACTGGTGTTACTTACTTTGATCTTTAATTATTCTCCTTTTGACCTTTCAAGTAATTATGTATCTTTAATTCGTTGTTGGAGGACTTGTTGTTTCCCTATTTTTCTTCTTTAATTTTCTCTTTACTTTCTGAGAGAACTCTACATAACTTTAACGTTGTGTTGTTTAGACTTAAATACCCTACGTCATTTTTGTTAAGACTTTCCCTACAAGTATCGTAATTTGTAGATGTAATTCTTTGTTCTTCCTAAGGTATTCGTTGGATGTGATGTGGAATTCCTTGATCTTTTTCTTTTTGTTTGACTCGGTTTTCAATCGTCTTCTTTCCTTGACTATATATACTCTCTTCTTTATTTATTTTCTCCCTCGTCTTTTCTAGTTGGTTTGATTCTCAACTAAGAAACTTTTCTATTTGTTTCAACTTTTCGGTAATCGATTTGATTAGTTCCCTTTTCCCCTATCCTAGGTTTAGTTGTTTTAATATTGATTTTTCCTCTGTAATGTTGATTATTGATGTCTTTATGTTTCCTAGTAATCTCCGACGATACTTGTCGTTATACGGTTATTTGACCAGTTGGATTTTCTTTACCTTTTTCAAAATCTTTATATATTGAATGGTTCTAACTCATTCTTACTTGATCTTTTAAAGTTATCTGACTAATGATCATTCCTCTAATTTAGACATTAGTTTTTAGAGGGTTACTTCTTTTCGGGTCCTAGTTTACCGACGTAACCACTTAAAATGGTTTGTTAATTTCTTCTTAATTACGGTTGGAAAAAGTCAGTCAGTCAGGAATTGGGAAAAGTTTAAGAGGGTTTTTTGGTTTTTCCTTCTTCGTAAGGGTTTGAGGAAAATGTTCCGGTCGTAATAGGACTATGGTTTTGGTCTTTTCCTATGATGATCCTTTCTTTTGATATCCGGTTATAGGGACTACTTATATCTACGTTTTGAAGAGTTATTTTATGATCGTTTGGTTTAAGTCGTGGTGTAGTTTCCTAGTACGTGGTACTAGTTCACCCTAAATAGGGACCATATGTTCTTACTGAGTTTTAGTGTTTAGTTATTTACACTATGTAGTACAATTATCTTACTTTATTAGTATACTAGTAGAGTTATTTACGTCTTTTTCGTAAACTGTTTTAAGTTTTAGATAAGTATTATTTCTAGAAATTGTTTAATCCGTATCTTCCTCGTATAGAGTTGTATTATTTCCGAAATGTACTTTTCGAGTGTCTTCGAAGGGTCCATCGTGATCACCATTTCTAGGGTGGACGATTACGTTCTCTGCATTTTCTGTATCGAAACTAGGGACCCAGTCCTTCTGGGGGACTTCTTCCCGTACCTTTGGGTGAGGTTATGGGAACGGACCTCTTAGGGTATTTGTCTTCTCGGACCTCCCGATGTCAAGTATCCCAGTGTTTCTCAACCTATGCTGATTTCACTGAGTCGTACGTGCGTGTATACTTTTCGGGTATCGATTGTAAGATGATTTACCATTTTCGAACTCTCGAAAAGGAGATCTTAGTTATTCTTTTTTTTTGTTTATTGTCCTATTCACACAAGTGAGAGTGGTGAGTTAAGTTGTGTATAAGTTGTATTACGTTCTTCAGGATCGATCTCATTAATCCGTTTTTTCTTTATTTTCAATAATCTTAACATGTTCTTCTTCGTTTTAACACAGATAAACGTCTACTGTATTAAAATATAAATCTTTTAGGATTTCTACGTGTTCACACCGGTTCTCCAGTCCCCGTCGTCGGCTCTCATCGATGGGACGCAGGTTCCAGTCCCAGTCACCGTCTCTCACGGTCCGACACTGTCACGTCTCCGTCGGTTCTCCTCGATGGGGTGTGGACTCCGGTCCCCGCCGCCGGATGTCCTCGTTGGGGTGTAGGTTCCTCGTCACCGACGTGTCCACGTCCTCTCGGATCTCCTCGATGAGGTGCAAGTTCCAGTCCTCCCCGCCACCATTCCTCTACGGGGAGTAGGTTCCATTCCTCGTCACTGACGTGACCTCGTCGACACTTCTCTATGGGGTGTAGGTTCCATTCTCTTTGGGTTCATTCTACCATCCACAACGTTCTCCCGTAGTCTCCCGTCTGTGTGACTTTGGTATTAGTGTCTTTTGATCAGTTAGATTAGTGTGATCCTGGTGTCGGAACAGATTGAGTACTTTGATTCGGTACGGGACCCCCCAGTGGGTTCTACCCGCCCCGTACCACCTCTCCAGAGTGTCTTACACCAGGTGGTCTCTTCCCTTTCCCTTTGGTGAAGTCATAAGAACGGAACTCTTGGGGTTCATACTTTTCCGTTTTACTATCCTATGATTTTCTCCTTGAGTGGTCCAGTCATCCACGGGTTATACGATGACCTCTAGTCACCTCTTTATTGAAGTCTTTCTTACTTCCATACCTCGGTTTCGTTTTTGTTATGGGTCAACACCTACACTGACCACTATCCTCGTTCCAGACTACGACATTTCTCGTTATAACGTATCCTTGGACCTTACAATCCAGGTACTTAGTTCCGTTTAACCTTCACTGGTTGTCCTCTACCGTTCTCACTTGTAATTGTAAGATCCCTAGTCGCTTGATTTTACCTGACCTTACCCACTTAAATTGAGTCTACTGGTAATATAGATGATGACACCCGTCCTTAGGGAGTCTTCTAAACCTCATCGGTAGTACCAGTTGTTTTCTTAGGCTTTACGTGATGAACCTACGTTAGAGTTTTTGCTGTGTTACTAGAGACAAGGAAAGGTTGCGTTTGGTAAGGTATAGTCAATAGGTTCGGATACGGGGTTGGTCATTACGACTTCTTCGACGTTAACTTACCAAGAAACTTCTGGATGTTCTGGAAAATCTTGATGGTGGGGGTTTTCTACAGGAAAAGTAATATCCCCTGACCTTACGTTTTCATCCTTCAGTTCTTTGTGGACCCCATTGTCCGTTTAAACCGGAACCTTATACCTTACTTCGTCCCGTTTCCGATTTTCTCAAAACGGTTCTCTTGCGTGACCAGTATCGTTTGTAGGAGAAGGCTGTTGTGTTCTCTTCTGAGATGTGTACCTGTAGTGGTCTACCAGTTGTGACTTTAGTCTAACTAATATAAGAAACGTCGATTTCTACCTCTTCGAGATATGTCAGTCGTTTTTGTTCTGGTCCTCGACTGACACCGAGTCTAGTACTCGAGGAATAACGGTTTAAGTCTGAATTCAACTTCTTTCATCCCTTTTGGTGATCTGGTAAGTCCATACTGGATTTAGTTTAGGGAATACTAATATGTCACCTTCACTCTTTATCTAAATTCCCTGATCTAGACTATCTATCTCACGGACTACTTGATACCTTACCCCAAGTACTATGACATGTCCTCTGTCCCTAGTTCTGGTAGGGGTACCTTTTCTTTACGTTTTTTCGTTTTACCGACAAACCCCTCGGGAATGTTTATCGACGCTTTTCTTCTCTTCACTTTTCGTTTTCTCTTTTCCTTTCTATATTCGTAGACTTACTTCTCAAGGTTTCTTCTCGTTCCTCTCTATTCTTTCGGAAGGAGTCGCTAGTTACGTTTCTTTATCTCCTTTTGTTGTCTTACCTTTTCTGATCCCTAGAGAAGTTCTTTTGATCTCTATGGTTCCCTTTTAAAGTACGTTTCTACCCGAGCTATTTCCTGTCTTTACCATACCTGGATTGTCTTCGTCTTCTATAATTCTACTCCACCGTTCTTATGTGTCTTCTGGACATGTTTTTTCTAGAAGTGCTGGTTCTATGAGTGCTACCATACTAGTGAGTGGATCTCAGTCTGTAGGACCTTACACTTCAGTTCACCTGGAATCTTTCGTAGTGATACTTGGTTCGATGACCTCCACTACCTTAAGGTCAACTCGATAAAGTTTAGGACTTTCTACTACGACACTTTTACGACGTGAGTTATACGGTCGTTTAAACCTTTGGAGTCGTCACCGGTGTCCTGACCTTTTCCAGTCAAAAGTAAGGTTAGGGTTTCCTTCCGTTATGGATGCTTACGAGTTTGATGGCGTGTTAACGTGAGTAGAGTGTACGATCATTTCATTACGAGTTTTAAGAGGTTCGGTCCGAAGTCGTTATACACTTGACACTTGAAGGACTACAAGTTCGACCAAATTCTTTTCCGTCTCCTTGGTCTCTAGTTTAACGGTTGTAGGCGACCTAGTACCTTTTTCGTTCTCTCAAGGTCTTTTTGTAGATAAAGACGAAATAACTGATACGGTTTCGGAAACTGACACCTAGTGTTAGTTGACACCTTTTAAGACTTTCTCTACCCTTATAGTCTGGTGGACTGGACGGAGAACTCTTTGGACATACGTCCAGTCCTTCGTTGTCAATCTTGACCTGTACCCTGTTGTCTGACCAAGGTTTATCTTTTTCCTCATACAGTTCCGACGTATAACAGTGGGACGAATAAATTGAAGATACGTCTCATGTAGTACTCTTTGCGACCCGACCTTCTTCGTGTTCGACCTTAATTCTAACGACCCTCTCTATAGTTATTGGAGTCTATACGTCTACTGTTGTGGGAATACCGTCTTTCACTTCTCCTTGATGTTTCGGAGAACTACTTTCACTTTCTCCTCTCACGTTTTCAACCGAATTTCGAGTTGTAAGTCTTTTGCTTCTAGTACCGTAGACCAGGGTAGTGAAGTACCCTTTATCTACCCCTTTGTCACTTTTGTCACAGTCTGAAATAAAAACCTCCGAGGTTTTAGTGACGTCTACCACTGACGTCGGTACTTTAATTTTCTGCGAATGAGGAACATTCTTTTCAATACTGGTGGGATCTACCGTATAAGTGTTCGTCTCTGTAATGAAACGGTCGTTTCCAGGTGGATCAGCTCCGATACCAAAAAGGTCACCAGTACATACCTACACTCTCAACCTGACACTTCTTTCGACTCTCGGCTTCTTAACTACGAAAACTTGACACCACAACCTCTTCTGAGAACTCTCAGGGAACCTGACGTCCTGTAGGTTGGTCAGGTAAGATTTCCTCTAGTTGGGACCCTAAAGAAACCTTCATGACTACGATTTCGACTTCGAGGTCATGAAACCGGTGGAGTACGCTTCTCAACTGAGTAACCTTTTCTGACACTACGACCCTCCCTAACCCCCGTCCTCCTCTTCCCCTGCTGTCTCCTACTCTACTGACCTACCGTAGTGCCTGAGCTACCTGCACTCAGACTCACTTGAGGCCCTCTACCATTACTTGTCCCTCCGGACCGCACGACGCTAAGTACCCCAGCGTTTCTAAGCCTGTGCTGACTCGTTTACTTGACTTGACTTCACTTGACTTGACTGAGATGATAAAACCACTAATATCGTGTTGGACTGTGGTCCTTCGTACTACTGAGACACAAGAAAAGTCCTAAAGAAGTCGTAAGTCCCAGAAAACACCAAAGTATATTTAAAATCCTCAAAAAAAAAAGATGAAGATATTTATCACAGTAACGTTAGAACTATTTATTCGAAACTTAGATATCAGAAAACCGTCAATCCATCATAATTGTTAAAAAAGGCCATCATCATTGTAAAATTGTTATAACCAAGAAGGTTGGGTACTTGGGCCCTATGAGAGGGTAAATAGACACAGAAGTCAAAGAAAGTAGTTACAGTGTCAAAAGTCTCATCATTAGAAAGTGAAAGGACCAATTTAAATAAGGATTCATAAAATGACAAAAGTTACAATAACATCTACTTTAGTTGAAAAAAAAGTCTTTTACACGACACGTATCTTTACGATGACTAAAATGTACAATTAAAAAATATGACGTCGTAATAACTTAAGTAGATTTCCAAAAAAAGAAAAACTACGCATAAAGTCAAGTCAAGTCAAGTCAAGTCAAGTCAGCGAGTCAGTACAGGCTGAGAAACACTGGGGTACTTAGTGTCGTGCGGTCCGGAGGGACAGGTAGTGGTAGAGGGTCTCAAGTGAGTCTGAGTACAGGTAGCTCAACCACCACGGTAGGTCGGTAGAGTAGGAGACAGCAGGGGAAGAGGAGGACGGGGGTTAGGGAGGGTCGTAGTGTGTCAGAAAAGGTTACTCAGTTGAGAAGCGTACTCCACCGGTTTCATGACCTCAAAGTCGAAATCGTAGTCATGAAGGTTACTTGTGGGTCCCGACTAGAGGAAATCTTACCTGACCAACCTACAGGACGTCAGGTTCCCTGAGAGTTCTCAGAAGAGGTTGTGGTGTCAAGTTTTCGTAGTTAAGAAGCCGAGAGTCGAAAGAAGTGTCAGGTTGAGAGTGTAGGTATGTATTGGTGACCTTTTTAGTATCGGAGCTGATCCACCTAGAAACGACCGTTTCATTACAGAGACGAACACTTATACGGTAGATCCCATTCATCAAGAGGCTTTGTAGTTCCTCTTCACTTTCTGCCATAAGGGTGTTGTCATCTGCATATCTGAGGTTATTGATATCTCTCCCAGCAATCTTAATTCCAGCTTGTGCTTCTTCCAGCCCAGCGTTTCTCATGATGTACTCTGCATAGAAGTTAAATAAGCAGGGTGACAATATGCAGCCTTGACATACTCCTTTTTCTATTTGGAACCAGT
>SJYO01038709.1:10479785-10493082 GCA_006410555.1 Capra ibex | reverse complement strand
TTCCTGACCTGCATACAGGTTTCTCAAGAGGCAGGTCAGGTGGTCTGATATTCCCATCTCTTTCAGAATTTTCCACAGTTGATTGTGATCCACAGTATTGAATATAGTTCCCTGTGATATACACTAAATTCTTGTTTCTCTATTTTATGTATAGTAATTTTATATCCATTGATTCGAAGCTCCTCATCTATCTGTCCCCTCCTCTTTCCCCTTTGTGGCCATCAATCTGTTTTCTATGTCTGTCAATCTGTTTCCATTTTGTAAATAAATTCATTTGTAATATTTTTAAGATTCCACATATGATATATACTTGTCTCTCTCTGTCCGAATTTACTTAGTATGATGATTTCTAGGACAATCTATCTTATGTTGTTGCAAATAACATTATTTCACTCTTTTTTGGCTGAGTAATATTCCATTATATATATATGTGTGTGGGGGGGGGTGTATACATATACACACCCACACACACACACATATATATATATACCTTGTCTTCTTTGTCCATTCATCTGTCAATGGACATTTTCGTTGCTTCCATGTTTTGGCTATTGTAAATAGTGCTACTATGGACATTGGGGTGCATGTATCTTTTTTAATTACAGTTTTCCTCTTTTCTGGATATATACCCTGAAGTGGGATTGCTGGATCATATGGTAACTTTATTTTTAGTTTCCTAAGAAACGTCCATACTGTTTTCCATAGTGGCTACACCAGTTTACCCACCAACAGTATAGGAGGGCTCATGAGGGAAGGACTTTTTGTATGTGTTTGCCTCTTATAGTCATTGCTGAGTTCCTCAGTCTCTGTAACAGCGCTTGGCACAGCATGGGTGCTCAACTAATATTTGTGGAATGAATGAGGTCTCACAAATCCTCTGCCAACCATCAAGCCTGCAAAACCTCCCAGGACACACAAGCACACACCAAGCCCACAGAGTGGTGACTGAGCACTGTTGTTACAGAGAGCCACCTAGTTTGCTTGAACAGCTAAATCTGGTGTCCTTCCTCCAGCCTCTGTGTCGCATGTGCCCCACATCCACCCACACTTGTGACTTGGGCCAGCTTTCTCTTCTCTCAACTCACATAATCCTTCCTCAAAGGGACTTTAAATTCCAGCTGAAACTCTGCTCTACTACCTCAAACTTTTCCCTAGTCTCATCCAATTTCATTGACATCCCCATCTACTCCTTTTTTCCTGGATGATAACTCAGGCCAATAAACATTGGCTTACTGTAGCACAAGGTACAAAGCTGTTTCGACAGTCATTCAACACACAATTATTAAGCACCCATATATAAGATGCCATACAAGGACAAAAAAGACATGATTCCTGTCCTTAAGGAGCTCCCAGTCTAGTGTGGGAGTCTGGAATGTAACCAGATAAATACTAGTCTGTGGGACCAGTTCAGTGACAAAGAAACACCCAAGAGTTGTGGGAGCCCAGAAGAAGACCCTCAACCCAGGCTGGCTCCCAGAAGGAGAGGTTGTATGGGATGAGGTTTGAAGGATGGGAAGGAGTTTGCCAAGTGATGAAGTAGGAAGAAAAAAACAAATGTTTTAGGCAGAGGAGGCAGCATGTGCCAAAATCTGGAGATGGGCAAGAATTGTTTTGTAAGGTAGGAGTGTTCCCACCTACATGGGGAGTGGAAGAGATGAGGCTGAAGAGGAAGGCAGACCCCAGAGCACACAGGGCCTTGCAGACCATGGAGAAGAGTTTGGATTTTATCCAGGGGGCACTAGAGAGCTCCCTGAAGGGTCTTTCCAGGGGTGTGGAGCATGGGTTGGAGGAGTTAAGCATGAACTCAGGGAAACAAGAGTCATTGTGTTATTCCAAGTGAGGGGGTGGGGTGAGGTAAATTAGGACTTTGAGATTAACATATACACGCTACAATATATAAAATAGGGAAATAACAAGGATATACTTATAGCATAAGAAACTATACTTAATATCTTGTAACAACTTATAATGAAAAAGAATATGAAAAAGAATATATGTATATATATATATATATATATATATGTGTGTGTGTGTGAATCACTTTGCACTTATCATGGAGTCTTGACCCGAAGTTCCTGTCGACAGGTCTAAAATGTTGCACCGACCTCGGTCCTTCATCGGGAGGACACAAGAAACGTTGAATTGTTTTCAGTTTACCAATCGGGTGGTCCTAGGAGATAGGTACTCCTAAGAGGTCCGTTCTTTTGATCTCACACAACCGTACGGGAGGAGGTCCGCTAGAAGGGTTGGGTCCCTCGGTTAGGTCCAGAGAACGTAACGTCCACCTAAGAAATGGTAGATTCGGTGGTACCTTTGGGTTCTTATGACCTCACCTATCGGATAGGGAAGAAGACCCCTAGAAGGGTTGGGTCCTTAGTTTTGTCCCAGAGGACGTAACGTGCGTCTAAGAAATGGTTGACTCGATGGTCCCTTCGGGAGTGTTCCATTATTGAATGGCGTTTATCACCATCACTATGTGACACTCACTGACCCTCACTGTAGACTCTAGGTCGGATAAGTGGAGAGAGTCCACTATAGAGTACTTACACTGGTGTGTCCGGGTATCTACGGAGTAGATGTCGGGTCTGACCCCCTCGACACTGGTGGGACCCGTCGTGTCTAGTACCTCTCCGTTTCTCAGTTAAAAGGGTTCAGACCTTTCTTATTCGTCTCACTGAACCCCCTTCTGTCGTCACTCGGGGAAAGTCTTTCCTGTCTTCTCCTCATTTTCTCTACCTCGTTAACTCCCTCTAACAGTCTCCCAGAGACTCGGGTCCTAAGTACAAGTCCCTCCACAGAAACCCCCCTCTGTCTACCCTCGTGTCCCGTCGCCTAACACAGTCCCATCCCGTATTATACTAAAGGTTCGTCGAACTTCCCCTTCAGTGAGTCAAGGAAGAGAGATACTGACATAGTCACTGTCGTCCTTGACCACGGTACGTACCATTGTCACAGTAGTCTACGTGTGGTCTGTCTCTCCTTCCTTATGGTCCACACTCACGGTGAGGATGATATCTACGTGAACCCTGTGTCTCTTCCTTCCATAGATACTTGTCCAAGGTCGAGACGTAAACGTCGGTCACGTTCCTGGAGGTCTTCTCGACCTATCGTGAACCGTCACCACAACGTGTTTTCTAGCAACTGATACGATTTCCGAAACTGTCATCTAGTGTTGTTTGACACCTTTTAAGAATTTCTCTACCCTAATAGTCTGATGGGCTGGACGGAGGACACTTTGGACATACGTCCAGTTTTTTGTTCAATTAAGGTCTGTACCTTGTTGTCCGACCAAGGTTTACCCCTTTCCTCATGTAGTTCCGACATATAACAGTGGGACGAATAAATTGAAGATACGTCTCATGTAGTACACTTTACCGCTTCGTGACCTACTTCGTGTTCGACCTTAGTTCTAACGGTCCTCTTTATAGTTGTTGGAGTCCATACGTCTAAAGTGGTGGGAATACCGTCTTACACTTCTTCTTGATTTCCGGGAGAACTACTTCGACTTACTGCTCTCACTTTTTCGACCGAATTTCCCCGAAAGGACCACCGAGTCACATTTCTTAAGTGGACGGTTAAGGTGTCCGTACCCAAACTAGGGACCCAGTCCTTATAGGGGGTCTCTTCTTTTACCCTTGGGTGAGATCATAAGAATGTACCCTTTAGGGTACCTGTCTCCTCGAACCATCCGATGTCAGATACCGTAGCGTTTTCTCAACCTGTACTGAACCGTTGATTCGTTGTACGATAATTCCTCGAAAGTTCTTTTATTATAGGTCACAAGGTAGAACACCCACTCGACATCAATAAATTTGTTAGGGGACAACAACTGACAAATCCAACAAAGGTTAAATAGAATTTGACGGTTCAAAATTTGTCACGTCTCTCAGAGGAATCAGATTCCACCAAAGTTCCATCGGGTTGTGTCTCCGTCCCCTTACCCGCTCTACGTGAGAAGTTCAAGAAGAACACGATTTGCGAGAGAGGTTCCCCCACTGAAGACAAGAGGAACTCTTCAAATAAAGTCGTTATCGATCCCAATAAAAACAAACTAGAGACTCGACTGTGTAATAAGGAGGGTCGAGATTCCGTCTATAATTTGATTTAGGTCTGACGAATATCGAAATCGGAAATACCACTGTTTAAGGTTAAGGACATAATAGGTGATGACACCATCGACGGTTCTTCACAAAAAAACAACACCGATTGTTCGTATCGAGTGTTCTACATGGAAGGTGCCGGGTCACTCGTTGGACTAGGAAGGTCTCTACCTCCACCCTCACCCCACTTCCGTTGACTTCGGTCTGATACACCAGTTCTTACCACCTTTCCCCGGTAATTCCGCCCATAGAAAATAAATACCGACTGCCTGGGGGTACTTAAAGTCCGCCTGTTTTCATCCCCCTCCCTCTAGGACGACTCCTCTCCACACCTCAGTTTCTGTCCTCCTGGTCAATCCCCTCCAACTGTAAGAGAGACATTTATCTTCCACCGTTTTTCCTGTCTATTATGGTTACAAAGAAGTCTAGGAAAGGTTTCGTACGGTTGACTAAACGGAAAGAATAAGGATACTGACAGGAGTCCTCGATCTACTCTGTTCCTAATACTACGGATAAACTTATTCCTTTTACTTAGAGTCTCTGTACTTCGTTGAATGGGTTCCTCCTCCTGAGTAGAAAGGTAAGTAAACTGTTTGTTCGAGTCCGTGACACGACCAGTGTTTCTACTTACGTCGGACTGGGGATGAGAAATGACCCGTTGTCGGTACACTATCCTTACCACTTGTTCTCCGCGTACCAGTGGTGGGAGTTCTTCGAAAACGTAGATATCCGTGGTCCGACATGTCAGGTTAGACGGACCAGACACCGTCCTGGACACCGGTATAGATTGAAATTTGTTCACCTTTGTCTATTAGAGACACATGGACCTTTATGTCTTTCGAACTGTAACTACTTGGGAACCACTACGGATAGTGTTAGGGTGTCGATCGTTTTTAAGTTGGGACCCGACGGACTAAGGGTTCGGAGGGAGAAATAGTCACGAGGTGATGAGAGGAGGACGTGGGGGTCCTACTTACCGGTTATCGTAGAGGGCACTCTGTCGGTCGTTACCCGTATCGAACCCCTTTCACCTTCCCAACCCTCTCATCCCGGAGAGGAACTGACAAGTCACAGAGAGGGTACTGGGAACGGTGGATTAGGGAGTTCAAGGGTTCCACGAAAGATGGGATGAAGAACTTCTTCAGAGTCAGGTCACAGGAGAAGATAAGAGACTCGAACCTCCTCATCCTCATGTGTACGAAGACCATTCCGCGTGAAGTGAGGTGAGGACGGTGATCAAGTCCCAGTGTCTTTAGGAAAAGACAACTAAAAACTCTTACAATCTCGTCTTATCTGTCCTTTCGGTCTCCCTTAACCCTCTAGAACCAGGACCACTCGTCTCTTGTAATTGTCTCTAAGTCAAACTACAGACGTCGAGGATGGTGTAGGAGGACTCCACTACAGTCCTTCGACTCCCTCCGACCATATTTCCTCAGACCCCACTGTAGTAGGGTTTGATGTTCTCTTCTCTACTTTGAATCTACGACTCTTAAAGGACTACTGTTTCTGTTACGAAAGAAATACGGACAGAGGGGTGAGGAGCTTCTTCTTTGGTAGTTTGGCCCGTCGGACCCCAACTTAAAAACGATCGACACCCGACACTATCCGTCCTAAATTCGTAAATCAACGTCCAGAAGTTAATAAGTAGAAAGAGAAGGTGTCAGAACCACTACCTCTTTCAGGTACGTCTCTACCACCATAATATTCTACCATCGACAAGGGGGTCGGACCCAGTATCTTGGGAGGACGACTGGGTACCATCTGTATATTTTACTCACTCTCATTTGAAAGAAAACTTCAGTGTCTCTAAACCCACTATAAACAATGACGTCGTATTAGACTGGATACAATGGATTTTGTCTTTAGTACCCGTTCAATGAATTAGAAAGACACAGAGTCAAAGGAACAAACATTTTAAACCCATTATTTTTGGAATTGGAGGACTCCTATATTCTTATTTTCCTAGTCATTTTTCTTACTTTTCTCGACTCCTGTCAGAGTCTCTGGAGACCCTGGTACAGTTTTTGTGGTTGTAAACTTAATATCACCAGGGTCTTCTTCTCTTTTTCTTTTCCATACTCCTTTAATAACTTCTCTAATATCAACTTTTAAAGGGGTTGTACCTTTTCCTTTATCAGTTACTTCAGGTTCTCCGTGTTTCTCAGGGTATGTCCTATTTGGGTCCCTTTTGGTATAATTCTGTGTATAATTAGTTTGATTGTTTCTGATTTGTGTTTCTTTTTTATAATTTTCGTCGTTCCCTCTTCGTTGTTCATTGTATGTTCCCTTTGAGGTATGTGAATTGTCGACTGGAAAGTCGTCTTTGAGACGTCCGGTCTTCCCTTACCGTCCTATATAAATTTCATGACTTTCCCCTTTTAGATGTTGGTTCTGATGACGTGGACCGTTACTAGAGTAAGTTTTAACTACCTTTTTATTTTGTCGAAAAGTCTCTTCGTTTTCAATTCTCTTAAGTCATGATGGTTTGGACGAAGTGTTGTTTACAATTTCCCTGAATGTATCAGTTCTTTATGTTCTCTTCTTTTTTCTAGATGTTTTAGTTGACGTTTGTTAATTCTTTTACCGTTATTCTTGTATATATAGTTATTAATGAAATTTACCTTTACCTAATTTACGAGATTGGTTCTCTGTGTCTGACCGACTTACCTATGTTTTCGTTCTGGGTATATATACGACAGATGTTCTTTGGGTGAAGTCTGGAGTTCTGTGTATATCTGACTTTCACTCTCCTACCTTTTTATATAAGGTACGTTTACCCTTCGTTTTCTTTCGACCTCAGCGTTAGGAGTATAGTCTGTTTTATCTGGAATTTTATTTTCTCTATTCCTTCCTGTGATGCATTACTAGTTCCCTAGTTAGGTTCTCCTTCTAAATCGTTAACATTTATAGATACGTGGGTTGTATCCTTGTGGAGTTATGTATTCTGTTTGTGATTGTCTCTATTTTCCTCTTTAACTGTCATTATGTTATTGTGATCCTCTGAAATTGTAGGGTGAGTGTGGTTACTTGTCTAGTAGTTTTGTCTTATAATTATTCCTTTGTGTTCAGAATTTACTATGTAATCTACTCGACCTGGAGTAACTATAGAAGTTCTGTAAGGTAGGTTTACGTCTTCTTATGTGGAAGAAGAGTTCACGTGTACCCTGTAAGAGGTCCTATCTGGTGTAGAACCCGGTGTTTAGTTTGGAGTCATTTAAATTCTTTTAACTTTAACATAGTTCGTAGAAGAGGCTGGTGTTACGATACTCTGATCCATAGTTAATGTTCTTTTTTTCCCATTCTTTGGGTTTGTGTACCTCTAATTTGTTGTACAAAGATTTATTGGTTGTCCAATGACTTCTTTAGTTTTCCCTTTAGTTTTTTAAAGATCTTTGTTTACTGTTCCTTTTGTGGTGTTGAGTTTTGGATACCCTACGTCGTTTTCGTTAAGATTCTCCCTCCAAATATCGTTTTGTTAGAATGGAGTTCTTTGTTCTTTTTGTAGCTTATCTGTTAGATTCAAATGTGGATTTCGTTGACCTTTTTCTTCTTGTTTTTTTGGGGTTTTAATAGTCTTCCTTTCTTTAGTATTTCTAGACTCGTCTTTATTTACTTTCACTTTACTTTCTTTGTTGTCATTTCTAATTATTTTGATTTTCGACCAAGAAACTCTTCTCTTTGTTTTAACTGTTTGGAAATCGGTCTGAGTAGTTCTTCTTTTCTCTCTTCTTAGTTTGGTTGTTTTAATCTTTACTTTTTCCTCTCCAATGTTGTCTGTTACGTCTTTATGTTTCCTAATATTCTCTGATAATACTTGTTGATATACCGTTATTTTATCCGTTGGACCTTCTTTACCTGTCTAAGAATCTTTTCGAGTTAGAAGGTTCTGACTTGGTTCTTCTTTATCTTTAATACTTGTTGGGTTAATGTTCGTGACTTTAACTTCAACACCAGTTTTTAGAGGGTTCTTTGTTTTTGGGTCCTGGTCTACCGAAGTTTCCTCTTAAGATAGTTTGTAAATCTCTTCTCGATTACGGATAGGAAGATTTTCAGAAAGTTTTTTAACGTCTCCTTCCTTGTGGAGGTTTGAGTAGGATGCTCCGGTGGTAGTGGGACTACGGTTTTGGTCTTTTGGTCTTTTTGTGTTGTGTTCTTTTCTTTTGATGTCCGGTTATAGTGACTACTCGTATCTACATTTTTAGGAGTTGTTTTAAAATCGATTGTCTTAAGTCGTTGTGTAGTTTTTGGAGTATGTGGTACCAGTTCAACCCAAATAAGGTCCCTACGTTCCTAAGAAGTTATATGCCTTTAGTTAGTTACACTATGTGGTATAATTGTTTGACTTTCTAATTTTGGTATACTATTAGAGTTATCTACGTCTTTTTCGGAAACTGTTTCAAGTCGTCGGTAAATACTAATTTTGAGAAGGTTTTTACCTGTATCTTCCTTGGATGGAGTTGTATCATTTCTGGTATTTACTATTCGGATGTCGTGTGTAATAAGAGTTACCACCTTTTGGATTTTCGTAAGGGGGATTCTAGTCCTTGTTCTGTTCCCACGGGTGAAAGTGGTGATAATAAGTTGTATCAAGACCTTCAAGATCAATGTCGTTGGTCTCTTCTTTTTCTTTATTTTCCTTGGGTCTAGTCTTTTCTTCGTCATTTCGAGAGTGACAAACGTCTACTGTACTAGGACATACATCTTTTGGAATTTGTGTCATAGTTTTTTAATGATCTCGTTTAGTAACTTAACTCGTTTCAATGTCCTATGTTTTAGTTATGTGTCTTTAATGAACGTAAAGATATATGATTGTTAGTTTTTAGTCTTTCTCTTTAAATTCTTAGTTAAGACAAGTGGTAACGTTGTTTTCTTAATTTATAGATCCTTATTTGGATGGATTCCTCTGTTTTCTTCACATGTGTCTTTTAATATTCTGTTATTATTTTCTTTAGTTTCTACTGTATTTGTCTACCTCTCCATAAGGTACAAGGACCCATCCTTCTTAGTTATAACACTTTTACTGATATGGTGGTTTACGTTAGATGTCTAAGTTACACTAGGGTTAGTTTAATGGTTACCGTAAAAAGTGTCTTCATCTTGTTTTTTAAAGTGTTAAGTATACCTCTGTGTTTTCTGGGACTTATCGGTTTCGTCAGAACTCTTTCTTCTTATCTCGACTTCCTGAGTTGGAAGAACTGGAGTCTAATATGATGTTTTGATGTCAGTAGTTCCGTCATACCATAACCGTGTTTTTGTTTTTATATCTGGTTGTCTTGTTGTATCTTTGAGGTCTTTATTTGGTTACGTGGATACCCATGGAATAAAAACTGTTTCCTTCGTTCTTACGTGTTACCCCGTTTCTGTCGAAGAAGTTATTTACCACGACCCTTTTGATCTGTCGATGTATATTTTCTTACTTTAGTCTTGTGAAGGATTGTGGTATATGTTTCTTTTTGAGTTTTACCTAATTTCCGGATTTACATTCTAGTCTTTGATATTTTGAGAATCTCCTTTTGTATCCGTCTTGTGAGCTACTGTATTTAGTTTCGTTCTATGAAATACTAGGTGAAGGATCTCGTTACCTTTTTTTTTTCATTTGTTCACTCTGGACTAATTTGGATTTTCAAAAACGTGTCGTTTCATTTGATATTCGTTCCACTTTTCTGTTGGGAGTCTTACCCTCTTTTGTTATCGTTTACTTTGTTGACTGTTTCCTAATGAAAGGTTTTATATATTCGTCGAGTATGTTGAGTTATGGTCTTTTTGTTGTTGGGTTAGTTTTTCACCCTTTTTCTAGATTTGTCTGTAAAGAGGTCCCTTCTACATGTCTATAGATTGTTTGTGTACGTTTCCACGAATTGTGGTGAGTAATAATCTCTTTACGTTTAGTTTTGATGTTACTCTATAGTGAAGTGTGGTCAGTCTTACCGGGAGTAGCTTTTCAGATGTTTGATTTACGACCTCTCCCACACCTCTTTTCCCTTGTGAGAACGTGACAACCGCCCTTACATGTAACTATGTCGGTGATACCTTCTGCAATAACTCCAAGGAATTTTTTGATCCTTATTTCGGTGGTATACTGTGTCATTAAGGTGAGGATCCGTATATAGGACTCCTTTGTTTTTAACTTTCCCTTTGTACACAGGGTAACAAGTAACGTCGTGATAAATGTTATCGATCTTGTACCTTCGTCGGATCTACAGGTGACTGTCTACTTACTTATTTCTTCAACACCATGTATATGTGTTACCTTATAATGAGTCGGTATTTTTCCTTGCGTAAACTCAGTCAAGATTACTTCACCTACTTGGATCTTGGATAAATGTTTTACTTAACTCAGTCTTTCTGGTTTTATTTATGGTATAAGATTGTGTATATATACTTTAGATCTTTGTGCCATGACTTCTTAAATAAATGTCCCGTTGCTACCTCTTTGTCTGTATCTCTTATCTGTATACCTGTACCCCTCTCCCCTCCTCTCCCACTCTACATACCTTTCTCATTGTACCTTTAAACGTAATGGTATACATTTTATCTATTGGTTGTCCTTAAAAGACATACCGAGTCCTTTGAGTTTATCTCCGAGACATAGTTTGAACTCCCCATCTTACCCCTCCCTCTCCTCTTCTCTTCTTCCAAGTTTTCCCTCCCCTATATACATATGGATACCGACTAAGTTCAACTCCAAACCGTTTTTTTTTAAGACATTTCGTTATAAAGAAGTTATTTTTTTATTTAGTTAATTTTTTTTTCTTATTACCTCGTTTTGTATCTCCCGTATCTTGTCAAACCCCGAATATTATAATTATAAAAGTTATCCCCATTCTAAATAATAATAAGAGAGGTGGACCTTTTATAGTTTTGAACTGGTTAGTTCAACTCGTCTCCATGTTTTACTTGTCTCCTCGGGCCACCCGATGTAAGGTACCACAGTGTTTCTCAGTCTTTACTGGCTCGCTGATTCGTATAACGGAACACAATTCAACGTTTCTTGTGTCCTCCCGATGAAGGACCGAGGTCTGTACAACTTTTTAGACCTGTCGACAGGAACTTCGGGTCAAGACTCCATGATAAGTGACCTGAATATACCCCACGTACAAGTTTTACGTTTAAAGACTCCACCAGAACACCCTGACCAAAAGACGATAACCTTCTTCCCGTCGACCCCCTTCTTCGTTTAAAAATCGTGTGTAGGAAGTAGAGGGTGGGACCTCCGGTGGGTCTAGGGTAGATGTTGGAGACGAACACTGGTGTGGAAGTTCTAGACTTCAGTCTCTGATACAGGTCAACTCAGAGTCAAAAATTCATTTTCCTTATACCCTCGAAGTGTTCTAAGTCCTTCCGTCACCATGACAAACCTCCTGTGGAGTAAGGTGAAACTTCTTCTTCCTAATGATTCTCTGATACTTGATTTTGATGTCGTTCTCCTCAGTTACGATCTCCAGTCTGTCATCCTTCTTAAGGACTGTTATTTTAAAACAGAGTAAAAACGTCTCCAAATATCAAATATCTCGAGAAAGTGTAGGCATGAGAAGACATTCGTAGAGTGTTGTTACATTCCACCTATGTTTAACGAAGATAAAATGTCTCAACCGTTAACCCCAAGTCTCTCCAATCTATTCGACAGGTTCTAGTGTGTCGATGATTCAACACATCTTCTTTAAACTGAGCTTCACAGGACGGGACCCACTATTAATGACCGTTAAAACACACTTAACCTACTTGAGACCTTGTCTAAGATACAGAGTCTCTCCGGTGGTTCACCCAACCTCCGGGGTCCCCAAGGGGGTGAGGGTAACACTACGGAAGGGAGAGGGATCCCTTTCAGACCTTCTCTACCTGGGACAGGAACACTCATTAATTAGAAGTAACGAGAAGTAGCCCGAGGACCGAGAGTCTTTGATGACAAACTCGTTCTTACAGTTTGGGATCCACTAGACACCTGAACGGTTACTTCGTGGGTACAGAGACGAGCTTCCTCTATGACAACTTCTTCTTCTACGGACAGAGGTAAGAGGAGGTTACCCGACCAGGGTTGTCGAGTGGATATGGTGGTTGTCGAGTGGTTGTCGGTGGTCCACCGTAAGTGGGGTCACTCTTGTGTACCCCCTGTCTCCGGTCGGATCATGTTAGGTACAAAACTTCGTCCTTACGATCTCAGTTGACTTCTTGTTGAGAGACGACCTCCTCAAACCTTCTCTTCTAAAGGATTGAGTAGAAATACAGAAGTACCGTTCACTGGTGGGAGCCACAAACGAGTCATAGGGTGGTGGGAAAAATACGATCTTTCTTAGGTGAGATACGGGAGTTCGGGATCGGACCCTATGTCTTCATGGTCCAAGATCAGACAGAGTCGATACTCGAGTGACACACACTGGAACTGTTAAACGAAGGGGAGAGGGCCGAAATGTAAGATTCCTGGAAAGATAAATAATTATCATGGAGTTTATTTTAAGAGACTAGTCTACGAAGATACAGTTCTCAATTACACGTATGGGCGTCAATTTTTAAGTGATACTCTTTCTTTGACTGTCCTTTCTCTCACACATAATTAATCTTTACACGTCAACATGAGTCTGTATAAATCCCTATAAATCAACCCCACCTTGTCTCTTATTCCATTATCCTTCCTCCACCCGTCTGTTCGACTACCGGAGTGTTTCTTCTCCCTTCTCTCCATACTTGTGTCTCTAGACCATCTTTACTGTCCCGAATCCCCACCTTTACTCTCCCTCTTGGACGTCTACCTGTCCTGTCTCGGTGATCTCCCTTTACAGCCGTGAGTCCTCAGAGTGACAGATTACCTTAGAGGGGAACCTATAGGGTGTTCGTGGAGTTTCGGTGGTACCAAGATGGGGTCGAGTCGTAGAGAGGGAAGGACTTCGCAGGGGAGGGGAGGGGAGACCGGTTGGTCAGGAGTTCAGGTCCCTAAAAAGAGAGGAGGAATGGTAAGTTCAAACTCAGACAGGGGTGGAGGTATGAGTGTGACGATGGTAGTAGTAGAAAGTGGTGAGTGAACAGGTATCAAAAATAACTCCATATTAATTAAGTATTGGGCCCAGAGGACGTAACGTCCGTGTGCGAAATGGGAGATTCGGCGGTCCCTTCGGGTTAATTAAGTATTACAACACGATTAAAGTCCGTATATCGTTTCACTAAGTGTGTGTGTGTGTATATATATATATATATATATATAT
>SJYO01038709.1:10461215-10478472 GCA_006410555.1 Capra ibex | reverse complement strand
TATATATATATATATATATGTGGTCTTAGATCGTGTTGTAACATTTGGTTGATATGAAGTTAACATTTTTTTTTTTTTTTAGGAAAGGAAGCACCTTGAGTCTAATATCACTTCCCTCTGTCTGACTTCCCTTTGTTTATTTTAAGTATCTTACGATCTACCAACATTTAGATATCTCTTTTTAGTTCCTCCCTTCCCTTAATTCTTCAACGATCTTCCCTACATACACAGTTAATATTTATCCCCTCAGTGTCCTGAGGTCCTTAAATCTTCGGAAAAGACACCCCACCCTTGTAACATCTCCCCTGACCGTCACACCCATCACTATTCGAGGGTTGGTGTGAACGTTCACCTCCCTCCGATACTACTCCTCGTTCACTGGTTTGCCCGTGGGACCTCAAACCCAACTAGGATCTTAAAATACCACGGACGTCAGCGTAGAGAAGGGTACAGGGTGACTCGGGGGTGGGAGTGGTGTACGTGTGTATCTTTATCGTGTAGGCGACGGTGTCAGGGTCTCGACGAAGAACCACCGAAGACACAGCACGAAGTCGAATGAAGGAAAGTCGACTCTGACCACGAGAAGTTCACCAGATTGTTCAGACTAATTGATCACGTCTAATACAGACTATAAAGTCTAGGGACGTGAATAATCCTACCGTCCTTACACACACTCACTTTGGCGACGATGACATGAGTGTTCACACGAGACGAAAAAGATTACAGCGAGTAGGAAGTTTCGGGGTCAGTTCTGGGTCGTCGATGACCTTGAGAATAGAGAACCTGTCTTCACTCGGGAACTGAGTTGATGGGGGGATGACCAGAGTATTCCAGAAACTGTTCTCCCAGGTAAAGAATATGTAGTGTCGTTGTGTAAAATGACTCGAATAAACACACACGTACGGTATTTTAGTTGTGTACCCTTTTTATCACGGGTACACATACAACGCCAACCCTAAGGTACCCGTCGAAATAACTGAGACCTGTAAAGGGACAGACTCGGGGGGACTTTATACTTCGGGGACGGGATGAAGGGAATACCCTAAGCCCAGTCAAGTCAAGTCAGCGAGCCGGCGCAGGCTGAGAAACGTTGAGGTACCTGACGTCGTGCGGTCCGGAGGGACAGGTAGTGGTCGAGGGTCTCAAATGAGTTTGAGTACAGGTAACTCAGCCACTACGGTAGGTTGGTAGAGAAGGAGACAGCAGGGGAAGAGGAGGACGGAAGTTAGAAAGGGTCGAAGCCCCAGAAAAGTTTACTCAGTCAAGAAGTGTAGTCCACCGGTTTCATGACCTCGAAGTCGAAGTCGTAGTCAGGAAGGTTACTTATAAGTCCTGACTAAAGGAAATCCTACCTGACCAACCTGGAGGAACGTCAAGTTCCCTGAGAGTTCTCAGAAGAGGTTGTGGTGTCAAGTTTTCGTAGTTAAGTGGCCGCGAGTCGAAAGAAACATCAGGTTGAGAGTGTAGGTATGTACTGGTGACCTTTTTGGTATCGAAACTGATCTGTCTGGAAACCACCGTTTCATTACAGAGACGAAAACTTATACGACAGATCCAGCCAGTATTGAAAAGAAGATTCCCCGTTCGGAGAAAATTAAAGTACCGACGTCAGTGGTAGACGTCACTAAAAGCTCGGGGGGTTTTATTTCAGACAGTGACAAAGTGACAAAGGGGTAGATAAAGGGTACTTCACTACCCTAGTCTACGGTACTACAATCAAAAGACTTACAACTCGAAATTCGGTTGAAAAAGTGAGAGGAGAAAGTGACAGGAGTTCTCCGAGAAACCAAGAAGTGAAAGACGGTGTTCTCACCACAGTAGACGTATAGACTCCAATAACTATAAAGACGTCCGTTAGAACTAAGGTCAAACACGAAGTAGGTCGGGTCGCAAAGAGTACTCCACAAGACGTTTCTTCAATTTATTCGTCCCACTATTATATGTCGGAACTGCATGAGGAAAGGGATAAACCTTGGTCAGACAACAAGGTACAGGCCAAGATTGACAACGAAGAACTGGACGTATGTCTAAAGAGTCCTCCGTCCAGTCCACCAGACCATAAGGGTATGGAACTTCTTAAAAGGTCAAACAAAACTAGGTGTGTCAGTTTACGAAACCGTCTCAGTTACTTCGTCTTTATCTACAAAAAGACCTTGAGAGAACGAAAAAACTACCAGGTTACCTACGACCGTTAAACTAAAGACCAAGGAGACGGAAAAGATATAGGTCGAAGTTATAGACCTTCAAGTTTCAAGTAGTTGACAACTTCGGACAGAACCTCTTAAAACTCATAATGAAACGATCAGACACTCTACTCACGATAACACACCATCAAACTCGTAAGAAACCGTAACGGAAAGAAACCCTAACCTTACTTTTGACTGGAAAAGGTCAGGACACCGGTGACGACTCAAAAGGTTTAAACGACTGTATAACTCACATCGTGAAAGTGTCGTAGTAGAAAGTCCTAAACTTTATCGAGGTGACCTTACGGTAGTGGAGGTGATCGAAACAAGCTTCACTACGAAAGATTCCGGGTGAACTGAAGTATAAGGTTCTACAGACCAAGATCTACTCACTAGTGTGGTAGTACTAATAGACCCAGCACTTATAGGAAAAACATGTCAAGAAGACACATAAGAACGGTGGAGAAGAATTATAGAAGACGAAGACAATCCAGGTATGGTAAAGACAGGAAATAGTTCGGGTAGAAACGTACTTTACAAGGGAACCATAGAGATTAAAAGAACTTCTCTAGAGATCAGAAAGGGTAAGATAACAAAAGGAGATAAAGAAACGTAACTAGTGACTCCTTCCGAAAGAATAGAGAGGAACGATAAACAAACTTGAGACGTAAGTTTACCCGTATATAAAGGAAAAAAGGAAACGGAAAGTGAAGAGAAGAAAAGTGTCGATAAACATTCCGGAGAAGTCCGTTGGTAAAAGGGAAAAACGTAAAGAAAAAAAACACCTAGTAGAACTCGTGACGGAGGACATGTCACAGTACTTGGAGGTACGTATCAAGAAGTCCGTGAGACAGATAGTCTAGATTAGGGCAAACTAAGATAAACAATGAAGGTGAGACATCGGTATCCCTAAACTAAATGTAGTATGGACTTAACAAGTCACCAAAAGGGTTGAAAGAAGTCAAATTCAGACTTGGACCGTTATTCCTCAAGTACTAGACTCGGTGTCAGTCGAGGGTCAGAACAAAAACGACCGACACATCTCGAAGAGGTAAAAACCAAAGTTTCTTATATTAGTTAGACTAAAATCATAACTGGTAGACCACTACAGGTACATGTCTCAAAAGAAAACACAACAACCTTCTCCCACAAACGATACCGGTCACACAAGAGAACCGTCTTGAGATAATCGGAAACGGGACGAAGTAAGACATAAAGTTCCGGTTTAAAAGGACAATGAGGTCCATAAAGAACTAAAGGATGAAAACGTAAGTTCAGGGGATAATTACTTTTCCTGTAGAAACAACTTACAATCAAGATCTTCTAGAACATTCAGAAGTATCTTGGTAAGTTGAAGTTGAAGAAGTAGTAATGAACAGCCCCGTATCTAAACCTAATGACACTATAACTTACCAAACGGAACCTTTGCTTGTCTCTAGTAAGACAGTAAAAACTCTAACGTAGGTTCATGACGTAAAGCCTGAGAACAACTGATACTACCGATGAGGTAAAGAAGATTCCCTAAGGACGGGCGTCATCATCTATATTACCAGTAGACTCAATTTACGTGGGAAAGGTCAGGTAAAATCAAGCGAATAAAGATTTTACAGTTATAAGTGAGAACGGTAGAGGACAAACCGGTGAAGGTTAAACGGAACTAAGTACCTGGATTGTAAGGTCCAAGGATACGTTATAACGAGAATGTCGTAACCTGAAATGAAGGTAATAGTCAGTGTAGGTGTCGACCCACAACAAAAATGAAACCAAGGAAGAGAAGTAAGAAAGACCTCAATAAAGAGGTGACTGGAGGTCATCGTATAACCCGTGGATGAATGGACCCCTCAAGTAAAAAGTCACAGGAGAGAAAAACGGAAAAGTATGACAAGTACCCCAAGAGTTCCGTTCTTATGACTTTACCAAACAGTAAGGGAAGAGGTCACCTGGTGTAAAACAGTTTTGAGACGTGTTACTGGACAGGTAGAACCCACCAGGATGTGCCGTACCGAGTATCAAAGTCACTCAATCTGTTCCGACACCAGGTACACTAGTCTAACCAATTAAAAGACACTAACACCAAAAGTCCGACAGACCGGAGACTACCTCCTATTCTCCGAATACCTTCGAAGGACTACCCTCTCTGACTGACTCCCCCTTGACCCAGAATAAGACTACCCGCCCTGGTACGAGTCATTTAGAAATTAGGTTAAAAGACAACTTCCCGTCCCGACAGAAGGGAGGGACAATAAACTGGACTCCGGTTTGATACTACCTCCATCACTTTCTCCTCTCGTTTTTCAACCGAATTTCGAGTTGTAAGTCTTTTGCTTCTAGTACCGTAGGCCAGGGTAGTGAAGTACCGTTTATCTACCCCTTTGTCACCTTTGTCACAGTCTGAAATGATAAAACCCGAGGTTTTAGTGAAGTCTACCACTAACGTCGGTACTTTAATTTTCTGTGAATGAGGAACCTTCTTTTCAATACTGGTTGGATCTATCATATAAGTTTTCGTCTCTATAATGAAACGGCTGATTCCAGGTAGATCAGTTCCGATACCAAAAAGGACACCAGTACATCCCTACGCTCTCAACCCGAACTTCTTCCGACTCGCGGCCACTTAACTACGAAAACTTGACACCACAACCTCTTCTGAGAACTCTGAGGGAACCTGACGTTCCTCTAGGTTGGTCAGGTAAAACTTCCTCTAGTTGGGACCCTAAAGAAACCTTCCTTAGTACGATTTCGACTTTGGGGTCATAAAACCGGTGGAGTACGCTTCTCAACTGAGGAACCTTTTCTGAGACTACGACCCTCCCTAACCCCCGTCCTCCTCTTCCCCTGTTGTCTCCTACTCTACCGACCTACCGTAGTGACTGCGTAACCTGCACTCAGACTCACTTGACGCCCTCTACCACTACTTGTCCCTCCGGACCGCACGACGTTAAGTACCCCAGCGTTTCTCAGCCTGTGCTGACTCACTGACTTGACTTAACTTGACTTGACTTACTTCTATTACCACTGGAAGAAGTTTTCCAGGGTACGTCCGTAACTATGTGAGTCACGGGGATTAGGACGTCGTCCGGTGGCGGCTGGGTGTGGAGGCGGTCTGAGGACCTGTGAGTGCCAGTACAGACTCAGTCAGAGAACACCCCAGTGACTAGGAAAGAGGACCCAGGACCACACGTGTTCCAAGACAAAAATGGGAGGTTCTTAGACAAAGGGGTCAGGACACATTCAAGACCACCGAGATACCACCCAATTACCACTGGTTCTCCCGAATACGGTATGGGTCCAGAGGACGTGGGTCTCGGGGACGGGGGTGTCGTCAGGTGACGACTGGGTTTGTGTCAATACAGAGTCAGAGACACCTCAGAGACCCAGGACCACGTGTGTTCCATACAAACTCGGGAGACTCACAGAGACCACCCATACCCCAAACTAATATTTACACTAAAGTGGGGAGGATGGTAGAACGACTCCGAAGAAGAAACGGAAACCTACACCCTATAGAGGACTTTCAGCGAGGTCATAGTACGTCGCGGATGGCAGAACGACCGAATTCATAGGGTCTATTTTTACTGTACCTTTCGGATGATGTCCCATAGTATGGGAACCATCTACGGTGAGATCACATCAGAAAGACCTCTCTACCTTTGTTAGATCGAGATGATTGGGAGGTCCACAGACCGGAAACCTATTTGGAGACTCACCAAAGTGAATTAACTATTAGTCTACCCAGTCCGTCTCGACGACCACTAGGTTGTGCTCCTCCCTTTCCTATGAAGGGTTAGTTAACCATTGTCGCGAGTCCCAGTACCAACTAACCCCTGTATCAAACGCCTGTGTCCCGACCGTACACCTGCCACTACCCGGTCTAGAAAGAGGATGGTAGGAGTCACTCCTTTATCTTTATACGGGAGAATTCATCTGGGTACTTTGAATTCTTAGTGAATAGTGTCCACTGTGTCGTGACTCGTGTGACATACACACATTTAAACACACGTACACCCACACAGAGAAAAAAACACCATCACCCCTCTTTATTTTTCTATTTGTTCTAAACCAGAGATGGAGTTCCTGAGTGTTAAATCATTCCCCTCTATATCCCTAAGAAATTCCCATTCACACGGTTCATTCCAAAATATTAGTGGGACCCACACCTCTTTCCCCACCGACCTCCGTTACAGTGGATCCTCTGAAAACGATACCAGATCCCTTCCCTACCACCACAGAATCTGATCCCGTCTCAGTCACTCTTACCTCTCATCCCGTTTCTACCCCTTTGATAGTACCTTCACTGACGTTGGAGTAAACCGTTTACCAACTAACTTCTCCTACTCCCCTTCCCTTTTCAAGTTGCCCAAAAGGTTTAAACGACGACGATTCGGGGTAGAAGGGGAAGGATCTGAACACGTCAACCTAACTCCCACTCTCCACCCCGATCTTATAAAGTAGGACAGGTAAAATTGAGTAGTAAAGTTGGGTATCTCTCGAGAAGTTTCGGACTCAGTGACATTAGGATTCCTAGATAATCAGAAGTCTCTTCCGTCACCGTGGGGTAAGGTCGTGAGAACGGACCTTTTAGGGTACCTGTCTCCTCGGACCACCCGACGTCGGGTACCCCAGAGATTCTCAGCCTTTGCTGACTCGCTGAAGTGGAAGTGAAAAGTGAAAGTACGTAATCTCTTTCTTTACCGTTGGGTGAGGTCACAAGAACGGACCTCTTAGGGTCCCTGCCCCCTCGGACCACTCGACGACAGATGCCCCAGCGTGTCTCAGCCTGTACTGACTTCACTGAATCGTCGTCGTCGTCATAATCAGGAGTCTCAAAGTGTATTAAACGTTTAAGAGCTCTCGACTCACGAACACGAAGTAAGGTAAGAAATGATCGACACGCTAAACCCCGTTCGATGAATTGAAAAGATTTCGGTGTCAAAGGAATAGTCATAGCACTTCTATTACTGTCGTAAATGGTATATCCCAACTACACTCCTAACTTACTTAATTAAGTACGTTTCCCGACAGTGTGACATTTGTGAACTATTTACGATAATAGTAATAACAACTTACGAAAAATGAATCATGAATATAACGTGGACCGACACGGTCGACGGGACCTCCTTCATCTCTTTTTAATCCGGTCCAAAGACCCTCTCTTTACGTCAATGACCGGTCTTAGGATCTCGGAGTCCGTATATTATCTCTCTTCAAGTCTCACGACACCCTCGTTCCCTCTCTTCTCCTTCATTAACTTAGGTCACTCCACCCCATTACCATTCGTACCAATCAACTTAGTTCAACAGGTAGACTGGTTTCCAGTCAGCCGAACCACCTCGGAACTTTCACCAGACCGTCCTTTAAGACACGTCTTTCCTAAGACTTGACCTTGATCTCTTTAGTTCTTCAGTTCTTCGACTGGGACCCTCAACTTAGACTTTTTTCCTTTTCTCTTCGATTCTCACTTATAAATTTTAAGACAACGTCTCCAGAGGTCTTATCGAATCCTAGGTGAAGGTTGGAGGTACTCCGGTCTAGTAGGATTCCAAGATAGAAAAGTTCAAGGTATAAAGAAAGGAATAAAAGACATACACTTTAGAGGTGATCAACTCCCGAAGGGACCACCGAGTCTGACATTTCTTGGGTGGACGTTACGACCTCTAGACCCAAGCTAGGGACCCCCTAGGGGTCCCCTAGTCCTTCTAGGAGACCTCTTCCCTTACCAATGGGTGAGGTCATAAGAACGGACCTTTTAAGGTAATTGTCTCATCGGACAACCCGATTTCAGGTACCCCAACGTTTTTCAGTCCGTGTTGACTCACTGATTCACGTGTACGTGTTCACCTAGTGTCGAAAAAAACTCAACAACCCATAAAAAAAGCAAAAGAAAAAAAAGGATATAAATTAAAAAATAAAGTTGAAACATTATCGTCGTAGATTCTTAAACATTGGAAATTTTGAGAAGAGAACTCCTATTTTATAATTCTCGTTCCTCATTTGAAATTAAAATCCTTAGAGTCATTTCTTAATTAAACACTGAAAGTGGAGTAGAAAAAAATTAAAAATAAAAAAAATTAATACTTTCCTACTATTGTGTAAAAGTCCTCTGAACCTTTCATGTTCCAATGTAAATCAAAGTGATAGTCAAGTCAAGTCAAGTCAGAGAGTCAGCACAGACTGAGAAACACTGGGGTACTTAGCGTCGTGCGGTCTGGAGGGACAGGTAGTGGTTGAGGACCTCAAGTGAGTCTGAGTGCAGGTAGCTCAGTCACTACGGTAGGTCGGTAGAGTAGGAGACAGCAGGGGAAGAAGAGGACGGGGGTTAGGGAGGGTCGTAGTCTCAGAAAAGGTTCCTCAGTTGAGAAGCGTACTCCACCGGTTTCATGACCTCGAAGTCGAAATCGTAGTAAGGAAGGTTTCTTTAGGGTCCCGACTAAAGGAAGTCTTACCTGACCAACCTAGAGGAACGTCAGGCTCCCTGAGAGTTCTCAGAAGAGGTCGTGGTGTCAAGTTTTCGTAGTTAAGAAACCACGAGTCGGAAGAAGTGTCAGGTTGAGAGCGTAGGGATGTACTGGTGACCTTTTTGGTATCGGAACTGATCTGCCTGGAAACAACCGTTTCATTACAGAGACGAAAACTTATACGATAGATCCAACCAGTATTGAAAAGAAGGTTTCTCATTCGCACAAAATTAAAGTACCGACGTTAGTGGTAGACGTCACTAAAACCTCGGGTTTTATCATTTCAGACTGTGACAAAGGTGACAAAGGGGTAGATAAACGGTACTTCACTACCCTGGCCTACGGTACTAGAAGCAAAAGACTTACAACTCGAAATTCGGTTGAAAAAGTGAGAGGTGAATCAAAGGTAAATCATATTTAGTTCTAAAAATACCCTCAAAGTTATAGTTTGAGAGTTTTTAATTACCTTACTTATATGTCCCTTCATCTTCCTATATCATCTGGACTTTTAGTGACACTTGGTTAAGTTGTATTAATTCTAAATACGTTAAAAGTGTGTTGTCATCCTATGTTTAAGATAAGTTCAAGGGTGTCTGACATTTGATCCTCTGTGACCTTGTATAGGTCCCGGTATTTTGTTTCACGTTTTTAAAGTACCAGATTTTCATAAGTTTAGTATCAGACAAGGGAATAGAGACACCTTAATACAATCTTTAGTTATAATTTTCTATATACTTTTATAGGGTGTATAAAAGTTCACGTTATACTGTAAATGGTTCTCTCTGAATCGGTAACTCCCAGAGTTATTTTAATCTTCTTACTTTTTTGTGTTTCTCATTAACGTCTCTTCTTTCGTAAATTTACTCTTTAATTATAGTTTCTATGAAATTTTTATAATACATAAACCTTTAATTTATAGTTGAAAATTTACTACCTACATAGATTCTTCGGTATTGTTCCTTTATTTTTATAAATATTGTCTTACTTTTAGTTTTTAAAAGGTTTAAATGATTTTAAACAACGTACGTCGACTCCAACGAGTTACGTTGACTTGTGTTACACCTTAGAACTTATTCTATACTTTTGTTTATTACTTGTGATCGTATTTTGAAACACTTTAAACTTGTTTTAGACATGAAATCAATTATTGTGATATAATGGACAATTAAAGAACAAAAAAATGTTATATCATAAAGAAATATAAAAGTCTTGGTTTAATCTTCCAAGTTCAGAGTAAGTTTAAAAATTTTTTAGTGATTCTATTATTTGAAAGATCAGAAAATCGTCATTATAATCTTCGGTTTAATAATCTACGGTTATAATCTACGGTTTAATAATCTACGGTTATAATCTACGGTGAGTTTCAAAACTCACTTATATTTAAACTTTAGATCGTAAGATAAGTATGATTCAGTTTGTTCACCGTAGTTTTACAGTATTTAAAAAATCGATCCGTTTTTAGGTATTCAAAAGATTGTATATATAATATAATACGTATGATAAATATATACACACACATGTTTCCGAAAAGATGATACGAACTATTTCCGAACTCTATATTGTTGTTATTTCTCTATCTCTTTAACCTTTTGTATTTGATTTACTTTACCCTTGTGACTTATACTTTATGTTTTTAACATTGTTTGATATATTTTAAAATTTTTTAGTATATGAGGTCAACAAAAATTTGTGCCTACGAGTAATCTCTGTGTAAACCATGATACCTCCCTTTTTTCGTTATAGACCCGTAAACATAAAAAGTTTTCAGATTCTATTAAAACTTTTATATAGACCTAACAATTCACTAATGTCCAAAAAGATAATTCACCATCAAAATCACTATATCTTAAAATAATAAAAGACAATTGGTTAGTATTAGTTACCATAATTCACTTACTATCAATGTATTAGTGTTATCATTTTCTACAAATAGTCAAAAATGTTAGTTATCTGTCTGTTTTTTCTTTTCTATTAATGTTAGTGTTCGGTATTACCTTTGTACTAATTGGTTTGTTATATTCTATTAAAGTATTTTAAACCCCCAATTCATCTCACAACATTCACCTTCACGTATGTACTTGTCCAAAAAAAAATAGACGGGTCGGTCAGCTACAGAAGACCAACTACGTGAATTAGGTAAATGTAAATTCCATTCATAGTTATACATACTAGGATAATGGTAAAAGAATTAACAAAACCCAAATAAAAGACATCCAGAAAAGGAAGACAACACAAAGGACGAACCTCTTCCAGGAAATCGTAAACAACACTTCGACCAAACCACCACGACTTAAGGGAATTGAAAACGAACAGAAACTTCGAAAGCTAAAGAGGTAGTTTAAACTTACTCTCTGGACGACCCATCTCATAAGGACCAACATCCAAGAAGGGAAAGTAACGAAATTTATATTCCACGATAAAGGAAGACCGAACATCTCAAAGACAACTCTTTAGTCGACTATTGAAATACTCTCAAGACAACATACAATAAACGACGAAAAGATAACGACGAAAAGTATAAAACATAAACAGAAACCAAAAACAATCGAACTCATGATACAGAGTCACACAAGGAGGAACCCAAATAGGAAGGACCCTGAGAGACGTGAAGGACCTGAACCAACTGGTGAAGGAAAGGGTACAATCCCTTTAAAAGTCGATGAAGAGAAGTTTATAAAAGAGCTCAGGAAAGAGAGAAAGAAGACAGAGAGACGACGACGACGACGATTCAGTATAGTCAGCACAGGTTGAGAGACACTGGGGTATCTTCCGTCGGGTGGTCCGAGGAGACAGGGACCCTAAGAGGTCCGTTCTTATGACCTAACCCAACGGTAAAGGGAGAGGTTACGTACACACGTACGATTCAGCGAAGTCAGCACAGGATGAGACACGCTGAGATACCTGTCGTCGGGTGGTCCGAGGAGACAGGTGACCTAAGAGATCCGTTCTTATGACCTCACCCATCGGTAAAGGAAGAGGTGAGGACAGAGAGAGACCTGGGGATATTACACTTACAACCACCCAAATTACAACAGGGTCTCCAGAGAATCCGTCAGAAGTAAAAAAAGGGTAAGAAAAAAGATATCAGATAAGACACTGTCACTAAAGGTGGAAAACCAGAAGATCCAGTCAATAGACAAGAAGACGGAGTCAACAAGACGATAATTAAGGAAGATCACATAACAAGTAGAGACAAACAAACAAGAAATCAAGAAGATCCAGAAACCATTTGTAAAGGACTTAGAAGAGAGAAGAAAAAGTCTCTAAGACCTAATAGAAGTGATAGTGAGAAAGTTTAAGAAAAAAGACCTTTCAACGGATAGATGTGAAGTAAATCAACAGAAAGACCCCAAAATAGAACAGTGAAGTAGACCCTGTTTTGAGAGACGAAAAAGTAAGACTAATTGAAAGACACTGTACCAAAAGTAAGACCGTTGACGTACTAACACCAAGAACGAAGAAAATAGACGGGAGACCACCTACTCCGATTCTCCGAACACATTCGAAGGACTACCCTCCCTGGTCTTCTTTTTTGACTTAGAACGAGACCACCCGTCTCAGTACGAGTCATTTTGAAATTGGGTTAATGGACGAATACCCATCCCAACGAGAAGGAGGGACAATTAATAAACCGGACTCCACTGGGTCGGGACCCCAGATGTCCTAGATACCATCCCAATTACCACTGGAGGTCCTCCCGAATGAGGTACCCCGTGGAAGGTCCTGTGACGACGGTCACGGGGGCAGGGACACCACTCGGTGACGACCGGGTGTGAAGGTGTCCTCTGGGAGGTTGTGATCGTCCATCCAGACCAAGTCAGAGGACACCCCAATGACGAGGAAAGGGGACGTAGAACCACGTGTGATCTAAAACAAAAATGGGAGGTTCTTATCTCAGAAACAAACGGGGTTAGGACGTCTTCAGGACGTTAGTTTATGACGACCGGAAGTTTCAGTCTAAGTAACTCCTAAGGATTAGGGAAACGACCTAAGGGTCCGAACCTTCGGACCACACCCCGAGTCTTGAAAGTGTTCTCACCCTTTTGAAGAAACCATAATAACAAGAAGTCAAACGTCTAACGGATGGGTCGTCCATACCCTAAACTTAACTAACACTAACGTGGGAAGATGGTAGAACAACGTCGAAGAAGAAACAGAAACCTGTGTCCCATAGAAAAAACCACCCAAGATCACAGGACAGTTACCAACAAGTTGTCGATCAACGTCAAAACCACGAGAACGTCCTCCTTTAGTGTCGAAGAAAAGATTTTTTTATAAGATTCACAACTAAGGAATTTTTCTTGTTGAAATAACTCTATATTAAGTGTATGTTATATAGGTAAATTTCGTATTTTAAGTGATAATAAATCATATACACATTGGTGATAGTGTCAGTTGAAAACTCGTAGAGAAGTGGAGTTTTTCTATAGGATATGTACAATCGTCCGTAAGGGGAAGGGACGACAGAGGTTGAGAACCTTTGGTGATTAGTTAAAAGACACAGAAACCTAAACGGATGACACCTGGAAAGTATATTAACCCTAGTATGATGTGTACCGAAACATACTGACCGAAGAAAGTGAATACACTATAAAAGTTCTACATAGGTACAACATCGTACATGATCGTGAAGTAAAGGAAAATAACACCTTATTTAAAAGTGACATGTCTATATCGTATAAATTAAATAGAAAAGTAGTCAACCATCTATAAACCCAACAAATATTGAAAACCGACAAAACTAATTACGACGACACCCGTAAGTACTTGTTCAAAAACACACACGACGACGACGATTCAGTGAAGTCAACACAGGCTGAGACACTCTGGGGTATCTGTCGTCGGGTGGTCCGAGGGGGCAGGGACCCTAAGAGGTCCGTTCTTGTGACCTCACCCGACGGTAAAGGAAGAGGTTACGTACTTTCACTTTTCACTTTCACTTCAATGAGTCAGCACAGGTCGAGAATCGCTTAGGTACCCGACGTCGCATGGTCCGTTCTCATGACCTCACTCCACGGTAACGACAGAGGCTCAAAAACACACATAGATACAAAATTGAAGAAAACCCATATACGGATCCTAACCTTAACGACCCAGTATACTACACACACACACACACACACACACACACACACACACATGAGTCAGTACGGACTGAGAAATATCGAGATACACACTCCTTGACAGTTTGACAAAAGTTTCTCCGGTGTGGTGAGGTCATCACATATTCTCAAGGCTAAAGAGGTGTGTGAACCGTTGTGAACGATAATATATCGAAAAACAAATATCACTAGGATGATCTACACTTCACCTGTAAAGTAACCAAAACTATACGTAAGGGGACTCTTGGAAAAGTACATGAATGAACAGCCCCTTGCAAATTAAAATTCCTTAGAATATACAACAAAAAACAAAAAGTTCCCGGGAAACAAAAATAGTCAAGGACCTTTTGTCCTTGTTCGTCTCAACATGGATCAAGAGTCCTGACTCCAGTACTCTACCTTGCGTATACACCTAAAAAAAGTCATTGGAAAAGTCAAGTCAAGTCAAGTCAGTGAGTCAGCACAGACTGAGAAACGCTGGGGCACTTAACGTCGTGTGGTCCGGAGGGACAGGTAGTGGTTGAAGGTCTTGAGTGGGTTTGGGTGCAGGTAGCTCAGCTATTACGGTAGGTCGGTAGAGTTGGAGACAGTAGGGGAAAAGGAGGACGGTGGTTAGGAAGGGTCGTAGTCTCAGAAAAGGTTACTCAGTTGAGAAGCGTACTCCACCGGTTTCATGACCTCAAAGGAAAATGAAAAAATATTTTGATGAATCAGTACAAGAATAAAGATTATGTACCTAACAGAAGACCGGGACACTGCTAACAATAAGAGGATCAATGACAACAATACCGGGATACTGATAACAATAAGGGAATCAATGACAACAATACACAGACCAAAACCACAAAAAATGAGTTGAAATAAAAAGACGGATTTCGCAGGCACATATTGTTATATATTCGTGTGTGACGGTACTAATTTCATGGGAACAAGGTAATCTCTGAACCCAGGGGGAGCAGGAAGAAAAGAAGGGGAAGAAAAGCAGCTGAGGACAGGGGTCCAAGGTCAGACAGTTTTTCTGGTATTGTTCACCGCGGACTTGTCCTCCTCACATTTGGAATATGTATGAGACTTTTAATGTTATAAAACAACCTTCTCTAATTTCTAGGAAAATAATCAATAAGAATTTATAAAATAAGAAAAACGACGACAATATTTACGTTAACAAAAGAATTAAATCAAAAATCTAACAAGTAACGTTCATATATCTTTATGGTAAATAGAAACATATAGGTAGAATATAAAATGGAATGATTTAAACAAATAATTAAGATTGTCCATTAATCACCTAAATAATCCTACTAGATACATATTCTAGAACAGTAGACACTTATTTTTATCCAAATAAGAAGAAAGGTAAAACCTACGGAAAATAACGAAAAAACGACGGGTTAATGGGTCCGACCTTGGAAATCATGGTACGACTTGTCTTCACCATTCTTGTCTATAGAAACAGAACATTGACTAGAATACCTACAATCTACACTCATATAGAACGACAACAAATCAACGATTCAACACAAATTGAGAAAACACTGGGGGACCGGACATCGGGTGGTTCAAGGAGACAGGTACCCTAAAGGGTCCGTTCTTATGACCTCACCCAACGGTAAAGGAAAAGGTTCCCTAGAAAGGTTGTCCCCCTAACTTAGGTACGGAGGACGTAACCATCCACCCATATAGAATATACAGAAGATATATCAATTCTTTAAATAAAACATAAGGATTAAGTAACTCAACAACAGTACTTTCCCACAATATAAAACAGTTTACCAAAAAAAGACATGGGTGACTTTACTGGAACTAAAAGTAAAAATAAGATAACTACACCATATAATTAACAAAAAGTCTAAAATTTGGTAGGAACGAAAAGACACTATTTAGTGTGAACCGGTACCTCATATTTAGTAAAATACAACGACTTAAACTAAACAATCATAAAAGAAAATACCGAATTGGATACCAGACAGGGCCTCTTTCAAGGTATACGAAAACCTTTCTTACATATAAGATAACAACCTACCTTACAAGATATCTACAGACAAAAGATTATAGAACAACTCCTAAAAACGTAGAAATAAAGATACTCTACGATCAGAAATCCAAAGAAAAGGACTCTACAGAAACAGAATAAAATCATAGTCCCATTATGACCGGAGTTTCTTACTCAACCCTTTAACCCTTTATAACGAAGGAGAAGATAAAAAACCTTCTGACAGACTTCTTCACCATAATCAAGACAAAACTTACAAACACACTAAGTGGTTACCTAGGTAGACACGACTATGAAAGAAACATCGTAAAAAAATTTATGGTTAAGTTAAGTATAATATCTATGTAAGAATGATAGATAAAGAATAAATTAGTCAAAACCACCAGACATAGAAAGATCCTTAAAAAGGTAAAGTAGACTTAATAGATTAAATAACTGTGTTAGTAAGTATCATAAGGAAAAACATGAAGACATTATAGACATAATTACAGGAGAGAAAATCAAAGACTAAATCATTAAACTCAGTAGATACAAAAAAAAAAGAAACACTTATATTCGAACGGTTAAAACAATTAGTAAAGTTTCTAAGTCGAAAACCAAAGTAACTAAAAGACATAAAAGATGAGATAAACTAATTAAACGTGAAGTAACGAAGAAAGGAAGACCAACAAAATGTAAATCAAACAAAAAAAAAAGGGGGGTCTCGAAATTCCACCTATCATCGAACAACTAAACCTTATAAAGGAGAAAATATTACATTCATAAATATCGATATTTAAAGGGGGTTTTAGTGACGAAATCGGTGAAGAATTGAAAACGTCACAAAAAAGAAGTAGAAGTCATAAAAGATTAAAAAAGAAACTAAAAAAAAGAAACTGGTTCACCAATAAATCCTCCAAAATAAAAAAAAAATTAAAGGTGTATAACCAATCAAGGGTTTTATAGAAAGGTAAAACTAAAGAATTAAGTCACGTAACACCATTCACTTTTATTAAAGACACTAAAGATAAGAAATTTTACACGACTCCAAACAAGTTACCGGATGATTTATCAGATAGTGTCTTTGACAAGGTCCACGTGAACTCTTCTTATATATAAAAGTATTTTTTAGCACCTTCGAATATTTACCATCTTACTGTATGACTTTCACAACTGTCTTTTTTACAGTGGAGTTTTAAGAGGTTCGGTCCGAAGTCGTTATGTACTTGACACTTGAAGGTCTACAAGTTCGACCAAAATCTTTTCCGTCTCCTTGGTCTCTAGTTTAACGGTTATAGGCGACCTAGTACCTTTTTCGTTCTCTCAAGGTCTTTTTTGTAGATGAAGACGAAATGATTGATACGGTGTCGGAAACTGACACACCTAGTACTGTTTGACACCTTATAAGTAGTTCTCTACCCTTATGGTCTGGTGGACTTGACGGAGAACTCTTTAGACATACGTCCAGTCCTTCGTTGTCAATCTTGACCTGTACCTTGTTGTCTGACCAAGGTTTATCCTTTTCCTCATGCAGTTCCGACA